>CM060972.1:6044904-6379904 GCA_030765045.1 Tenodera sinensis
TTGTTGGTAGGTCAGCAGTATACAATATGTATAGAATTGGTCCTAGTACACTACCTTGTGGTATGCCTGACTTAATAGGATGAAGCTCTGTAAGGCTATCTTGGAATTTCACTTGAAAATATCTGTTTTCTATGTAAGATTTTAATAACACATAAAAAGGATGTGGCAAAGATTTCTTCAGCTTAAACTTTAGTCCAGTATGCCAAACTTTATCAAATGCCTGACTAACATCAAGAAATACTCCTGAGCAGTACTGTCGTCGTTCAAATGCGTGGTTAATCACTTCAGTTATTTGATGTATTTGTTCAATTGTGGAGTGTTGGGGTTGGAATCCAAACTGGAAGCTGGGAATCAGTGAAGACAAGTGAGGTTTCAGTTTAATGAGAAGTAACTTCTCAAATAATTTAGAAAGCACTGGGAGCAAACTAATTGCTCGGTAAGATTTTACTTCATGTGGAGGTTTTCCTGGCTTTAGAATGACTATAATCTGTGCTATTTTCCAAGTTCCAGGGAAGTAACCAGTCCTTAATATAGCATTAAACATACAATTTATGAATATGACTGCTTTAAATGGTAGCTCCTGAAGCATTCGTCCAGTGATGAGATCATATCCTGGTGTCTTTTTTACATTTAACTGGCTTATGACTGTTCTTGTCTCTCTATATAATATAGGCAGAATTGGAAGTGCCATTTGAAATGGAGTATAGAGATATTCCTTAATCTCATCTTCGTCTTTTTTCTGGATGCACGAAGGAAAGGGTTGAAATACTGAAGAAAGATGTTCGGCAAATAGGTCCGCCTTTTCTTGACTACTTCTTGCCCAAGTGCCATCATTTTTTTGAAGTGGGGGTATCGGCTCCGTTGGTTGTTTCAACTTTTTTGTGGCCTTCCAGAGCGAATAATCTGTAGCTTCTGTAGGAGTTAAATTTCTCAAGTATTCCTGGATATTCTGATTTTTAAAATCCTGTATCAGTCATTTTAGCTCTTGTGAAGATCTGTTAAATAAATTTTTATCGCTAGGATACCTTCTATTTTGCCAGTTTCTTCTTAGTTGTCGACGTTCCTTTATTTTTTCACGAATAATCTGTGGATATTTATTAACAGTTAAGGAATTATTATGGTTCAATTCTGGAGTAGCCTTCAACACAGCAGAATGAGTTAGCGTGGTAAAGTTGGCTACGTGTTCTTCTATTTCTTCAGACGTTTTAAGGCTAACGTTTAGGTTTATGTTATCCTCTATGATTTGTTTGAAGTGATCCCAGTCAGTGTATCGGTTACTCAGAGTGAATGGTCGTTGTTTCAAAGCTACAGTGGTGCTCAACATCATTACTATAAGAGAATGGTCGGAAGACAGGTCGAAGCATGACTCTATTGTCACATAATCTGGTGAAATTCCCTTTGTTATAAAGAAGTCTAAAAGATCCGGTATTTTGTTTCTATCCGACGGCCAGTATGTTGGTTCTCCAGTTGATAAGGTCTGTAAATTATTGTTTGCTATTGCAAAATAGAGCTGTCGGCCTCTGGTGGAGGTTAAACGAGATCTCCAATATGTATTCTTTGCATTCCAGTCACCGCCTGCTATGAATTTATTGCCTAGAGTCTCAAAAAACACTTCAAATGCCACTTTGTTTATGGAATGTCGAGGAGGACAATAGATGGACGATATAGTTAAGGGACCTTTTGGTGTGGTTACATTTATGCTTGTAGCCTGTAGGAAGTCTTTATCGTTTTTAGGCATTTCGTGATGAACAATTGAATTTCTTATTATAATGGCAGTTCCGCCATGAGCTCTACCTGAGGGATGGTTTGTGGTGTATATTGCATAACCTGCTATTCTTAAATAATTTTTGTTCGTAAACCTTGTTTCAGAAATAAGCATGATATCTATATCTTCTGTTTTTAAGAATAATTCTAATTCTTGTCTGCGTTGAGACAAGCCATTGGCATTCCATGATGAAATTTTTAATGAGTTAATCATTTTGTTTTCTGCTGGCGATGGTCTTGATGAGATCGAACATTCTATCCATCATTTTGTCCATAATTTTTTCTACAGTTTTTTCAAACCTTGTGAACATCTGTTCCATAGCAGAAAGTAGTTGTGTGGTTTCATTATTATTTGAATTTATGCTTCCGTTTGTCATGTGTGCGTAAGTCTTGCCTGATACGGTAGGACTTTGTATGGTGATTTGTGCCGCTGCTGGTGGCGTGTTAGTTGTTAATGAAACACGTTTCTCTCTAAGTGGTGGAAATACCTTCTCCTTATATTCCTTATATGTTTGACATCCTCTATAACTTGCAGGATGGTTTTGGTTGCAGTTTACGCAAGTAGCTGGAGTGTCAAACTTTTTCTTACAGACGGCAGTCGGATGATCGCCACCGCACTTAACACATCTAAAAGGGCGATTACAGTGGTTCTTGGTATGTCCAAACCTTTGACAACGTTTGCATTGAACAATTTCTCTTTTTGTGTGTGGTGGCTCAAAAGTTACTATCATATTATTTAAGTGTTTCACCTCAAATATTGTTTTGTTGTTAGAAGCTGGTTCTAAATCGATAAAGAAAAGTGGTAGAGGCTCTTTTGTAACTCGATGCAACACATTTACTATATTTCTTACTGTGTGCCCTAGTGTGCCTAGTTCTTCTTTAATCATGCTTACGTCCTCCGTGTAGTGCATTCCTCTAAGTACTACCCTATACGCTCGTTCGTGTTTCAGCTGATAAGTGTAGTGACTGATGTTTTCTTTTAAGAAATATTCTCTAATGAATTTGTAGCTATCTATGTCCACTGGCATCAATTTCACAAGATGTCCAGATCTCATTGTAGTTAATGTGTATTTCTCTTTAGAAATTACACAGTCCATCACTTTTTTAAATTCTTGGATATTCCTTACACCTGTTACAAAAATAGGTTGAGCTTTAGGTGTATATGCATCAAGCGTTTCATTTGTCTCCTGATTCTCCAGGTCGCCCAGTGCTGCAAATCTATTTGAAGTTGGTAAACTATAAGTGCTACGCAATGTGGATGCATGTAACACTCCTGCGTTAAGCTTAATAGATGGCACCTCATCTTGCTGCCACTCCTTTGAGGGATTTAAAGTGCGCATTCGCTTTCTGTTTGGTGTTGTAGGAGAATGTTGGTAATCATGCTCCATATCATGATTTACTGACTCCGTTAGAGAAGCATTTTCATTCATATCATCGTCTATATTTGACGGTATCATTGCTAGGCTAGTTGTTGGATTATCAGATTCGTGTAATTTTAAGGTTGGAGCACGTATGTAATTCTTAGTGGTCTTACCAGGATCTAAATCGCTCTTGGTCCTCCCCATTTATTTCCAAGAGAATAAAAGAAGAAATCCTTATTCGTTTATAACAAGTTTTGCTTTTGTTTACTCCTCGAAGAAGTTGGCAGCAGATATGACAGCAACTTATGTTTGGTTAGAAATCTGATATTTTTAGAAACCAAATAACTTATTATATTATTTAAGAAAAGTGTTGCTAACACTTACGTGATGAGACTGGTCTCAAGGCTGCAATCTAATTAGAAGATGGTGGTTATAAAGCCGATACACTGCTTTAAAAAGAAATATTTCACGTAGGCACTAATCTAGCAACAAACAATATTCGCATGGCCTACTCCAATGACTGGAATGGAATGAAGCAGAAAGTTTCTGAAGGTTTAATGGTCAAAGACGCGCTGGCCCGATGAGTAGCATTTGTCTTCTGAGAAGGATGCCTGCACATGACTCTCCCAGAAGTTTTTTCTTGTGCCGGGTGGCCTTTATAAATGCTTTTCCATTACGTGTGCATTCAGCTCCTTCAGCATATAACATATGCATGTAAACAGAAGCCAGGCACTTGTGACAATGAATGTTATTTTATTCATATTGTCTGTGCAAAATTATTAAATTTGTATGATGCTGTGGATGCCAACTATCACAACCAATTACACTGTGAAAAACTTTCCGAGGGTCTTCTCAAAAGTCTGGAGAAAGGTTACTACTAAGAAATTTATACTCATCTCTTTTCTGGTTTATGCTGTGTATCCACTTTCTTACCCTTTTTCGTTCTCTCCTTCAATTGCTGAGATGCCTAATATTACAATATCTCCTGTCCGAGGAGCTGCAATTTTTACTGTTTCTGTCTATATTTGTTGACCAAGTACTGTCTGTTGACCATCTCATGGTCTAAGGGGAATGAGGGGCAAGGGAGAGACATTCCAGGCAGTGTAACCTTAGTTTTGTAAACATCCACGTAATTGTTCTGCTGGTCATGTTGCCAACTTACTTTCAGTATTATTTGCGCTATTACTCGCTAATTTCTCTTATTTTCAGTTGTAAAATCGTACTTATCACTAGTGTTGTGTCGAAAGTAATGGTAAAAGTAATTTAGAAGCAGATAATCCTCCGCCTAGGAGTGTTGTGAAATCTGCTATGATATTGTGTTGCAGAACAAAGGGGTTCAGAGTGACAGTTCTATGTGTAAAACAGATCTTTACAGGATGAACCTAAAGAGGCTCTTAAAGGTATTACTGCCTTTCTTCTATTACTTTCATTACCTGCACTTGCAGGGGCAATTACTATACTATTAACTGACCGAAATTTTAATACTTCATTCTTTGATCCTGCAGGAGGGAGTAAGTTGTTTGACTGAATTCTTCTTCAATTGTTATAACATTATTGGTTATTTTGGTTTTATTGGGCCACACTGTCGTTTACTTGCCCCCATAAATGTGTGACCTCAATTGTATAGGACTAGTTTGGGCCAAGGTAAAATGAATACTTAAGGAAATGCAACAGCTCACTTATTCTTACAGGAATTGCACGATACAACACTCAAAGATATATCACACATGACCGAAACAAATTAGCAGTGTTTTGTAAAAATATATAAAAGGCAGAAAATGATCAGTGGGAAAAGGATGGATTAGTTGAAAACATTGTTTACACTTTATAAGCTATATATACTGCATGAACTGAAAATAACATTTAAATTGTGCTATTTTGAGCAATTTCTTTGCTTTAATATGGCATGAGTACATATTCCAAGCTTGGGAACATTATCGTAAACACGAGTAGAAGCAGAACTGCTGCTCGGGATATCATTGTTTATCAGGAATTGTTTGCTGATGTAGTGGCCTTCTGCTGGTGAACAAACTGTAAATTTTCCAGTCGTTATATTCCAAGCAGTGAGTGTTTAAGCTTCCGCAGAAGATATATGGCTGCAAGTTTCCATTCTTGTTATGAGAGGCCAATGTGCATCAACCTTTGTGGTTCACCCTGTTGTGTGAGCTCAAATATTATTATTATTATTATTATTATTATTATTATTATTATTATTATTATTATTATTATTATTATTATTATTATTATTATTATTATTATTATTATTATTATTATTATTATTATTATTATTATTAATTATTTATTATTTATTTATTTCAGGTGGTGTTGAGCTGTACAATAAAGAAAGATTTTGAGTACAATAAAGTAATGCCCACATTTCATCACTGGAAAACTGGAGATAAGAAGTTTGGTCTAACATTTCAAACGGCAGCAGACGCCAGGGCTTTTGACAAGGGAGTCCGCACAGCAGTGGAAGAGCTACTAGACGGTAGGTACATTAGTAGTTTAGGATATTATGTGAAAATGTTTTATGATTATTGATAGTAAATCATTAGTATTAAGAATTAAAAGTAATCAGTAGGGTCAAGGTTTTATGATATATCGATTTTTAAAATATATCCATGTTTTCTTCCTTTACAAGTATTGGACCCTTAGGACCAATTAGGGGGTAATGAAACTATTCTGCCCATCTCCTTTGTGGTCCTCCATATGCTTTATATAACAAAGTTTGCCTAGGTAATCCTGAATGTCACATTCTTTCCACATAATCCTTCCTCTGTCGCTGATATTGCTGTCACATATCCTCCCAATCGTTCCCGCATATCAACATTCCTAAGCCCATCTACTCTTGTTACAGCCAATATTGATCTTAAAAATCTCAACCGTGATGCTTCCAGCCTTGACTTCTCAGGATTTCCAATTACCCATGTTTCACAACCATATTTCAATGCTGGCCCTAAAACAAGATTTGAAGTGAACAGTGCAGAATTTGGACATAAATGTCATTTGTGCTGCTATAGATGATTGGGTGAGCCATTTGAAAGCTTGTGTGGCCTCCAAAGGAGGATATATTGAGTAACTATTTGTTCTTTGTATTCACTATATTATAGTTAATGTTTTGGATAATGTCATTCTTTGTTGTGCCCACGTTTACAGTTGTGATAGAACTTATGATATGACTAGGTGTACTGCACTGAACATTTTATGCATTGTAAGTTTCATGTCATCACAGAATTATTGTACTTTGCTCTGAGGGAAAGTTTAACAGGTTTCCTGTTAAATAGGTATTAGTGTATGAAATGTTATACAGGGTGTAACAAAAAGGTAGGTCAAAACTTAAGGAAAACATTTCTTGCATATAGAGGATAAAAAAATGTTATGTGAACATAGATCTGAAAATTTTTTATTTTCATGATAGAGCTCTATCTCTAAAACTCTGCTAATACAGTGAGATTTGTAATACATAGCTGTCCTGTGGCCATAACCCCACAACAGAATAGTTGTTTAATTGCACAGTAGCAAATATTCGCCTTTACATCTAGTTAACCCTTCCTGAGCGGACGTGTTTTATGGCTCTGAGCAGAAGGCAATTTGCTATAGTATGAAACTCTATTAAATACAGTTAGAACTATATAAACGTGCTCAAATGTACTAAAACATATAGTATACCTTGCTTTTTGTTGAATTGTTGTCCTCCAGGAGTGAAGTTTTGTTGATCCGTGTAAAAATGTTGTTACAAAAACAGCGTAAGCAGCACTTCTCCATTTTGTACAGCATAGTTCGTACATATATACTCTGTTCATCAAGAGATTAGAGGAGATGTAAACAAAGCACTGGTTTGTATCACTCTGCAGCCACGTCCATTCACAATGATGCAACACAGTTACCTACCGCTATGCATAGGTATAATATGCATTTTACACTGCTAAAAGAATGTATTTACTTGATCCAAATAACATGTAGCACATAGAAATTAATGGCTACTTATGTCATCTCTGTCCACAATAACACTTTTTCATTTCCTGCTCACGATCTCGAAACCAATCTCCAGAAGGAGCTTGTGGAGGGAAGTTCATTTTAAATCTTGAAGATCGGGATCAGATTAACTGCCAACAGCATTTTGTTTAAGGTGGGGGTTCATTGTTAACAAAGAACTGGTGAACTTTTCGACAGATTGCAGATCTCACAAATTTGTCGCAAACTACATCCACCATTCATCTGGCATGTGGTCGCTTTTTGCCGGGATCTTCACCAACTGAGGATTTTTCTTTGCGTGTGCTGTAAATATTTGCAACTGCACACCGGTAAACTCAGATGTTAATTTCATCACGTCTTCGATAGCAAGTTCGGGATATTTCTCGCAGTACTTGTTAAGTACGTTCAATATTGTTGTCACCACTTCACAACGGTTTGCCACACTTATGTTTCACAACTCACTTGTTCTGCCATGTTACTTTCATACTGAATAATGCATGCACAAAATGAATTAGTCTGGTTACAGATTCACTTAACTGCGTATTCTTACACTTTAACTATGCTTAGTACACTTAGTTCATGCTTTAGCAAACATTGACATTTCAAACCTTAGTAACAGTATTTCTTCAAGGGACTATTTACACGGCAAAAGTGTCAAGAGGGCGCGGTGTGGTCAAAACGCACGTGGCTTTGTTTACCTCTCCTCTCTAATCTCTTGATGTACAGAGTATGGGTATTCACAAATAAACCAACAGGGCTTCAGGAACTAAATAGTGTCACATTCTGATATTTAATACTTCCATTTGTAATAATAACAGTACGATAATAAATTTTAAAAGTTTTGATAGAAATGTGTAGTTACACCTAGCTAGGCCAGGGTATCTAAAATTGCATATGATTTTCATAGCGACTTGTTTATCTCAATACTATTTACACAGGGAAAAATATGAATAATGCATAATGTTAAAAGAAGTGCATACTTTCTTTTAAAAATGTTCTTCAAGAGGCAGCTTGAAAATGCAGGTTTCGCAAAAGTATATTGTTTTCTTGGTTTATTTTTTCACTCAGCATACCACACAAGGATTTGCCCAACTTCCTTGTTCTCTTCTCCCGATGAAGTGCAGAAATCCATTTAGTCTTTCTAATGTTGGCCTTTGAGTAATATGACCCTTACTTGATGTGGCATGGGTTCGCTTTGTTCCCATGCGCTTGGCTACCAGAGATCTGACCAGATCCTTACGAAATTTTCTGTACGACAAAGCAATGCCTCCTAAATAACAAGGCCTTCCAACTCAACAATGGCGTCACTGCTTCTAGGTGGGCACTTATAGAGCAACTTCGTGACGGCAAGTAGCAGCAAATGTGTTTCAAAGTGTTGTTCAAAGTGTAAAACTATATTGCGCAAGTTAATAAAATATTAGTAACATAATTACAGTAATAATAAATTTATTTGCCTATGGACATATATAATATGTTTCAAGCATAGTCACAATCTAAATTTCCTTTTACATACGTGGAATAATTGCCCACAGTTTTATCAAACTGTTTACAACTCATCATCTCTTTATATATGTACATCTATAAACTAGAATGCAACAATATAATCTAACTTTTTTTTAATTTTGTTGAGATCAAAGCTAACTTTTCTAGAAATAGTAGACAAATTTCCTTTTACATACATGGAATAATTACCCACAGTTTTATCAAACTGTTTACAGCTCACCATTAACTGTGTATATGTACATCTATCAACTAGAATGCAAAATAATAAACATTTACAATAATGCCAAGTGCTACATCATAATCTAACTTTTTTAATTTTGTTGACATCAAAGCTAACTTTTCTAGAAATAGTGGACAGTTTCCTTTTATTTGTTTTGGAATCTGTACCATTGTTCACCATTTTGCAATAATTGTTCATTAAAATATTTACACACATCCAAATAATTTTTTCCCTGATATCTTTACTGGAATGCTGAGAACAAAATTCCTCCAAAATCAAATCCTCAAGAGACCAGATTTGTGTGCAAATCAACTTAAGAGCAGTGATTCGTAGGTTTTTGAGTCTCAAAAACATAGCAGCATTTTCGTTAGCTAAGAATTTCTACATGAGCACATAAGTATACAACACCACTTTTAGAGGCAGTTCCTGAGGATATTTTAATCCTCCCCTATCTAATTTCTGTATTAAAGAGTGTTCTTTCCCACATGCTAACTCTCTGTTTAGCACCAAAAATTCAGAACAACTGTCACATCTTTGTTTTCTGGAAACAGAATAGCAACAGTAACCAGTAATATAAGTCAGCACTGGCAAATCTGATTCACTGCTTTTTAAATCCTTTTCCGGTTAAGTTCATATTTTCCCAGTAATCAAGCCATAAGAGGAATTGTTTCAAGAAACTTCTTCGCTCTTCAGTTGGGCTGTTTGTTAGAAGTCTCTGCATCTCCTCTTTCAGTTGCACATCTTTCAATGGTGTTTTCACATTTACAATACTCCACCATTCATTAATGAAGTCTATAAATTTTGTTGTGCCCTCGTAGTTCTGGAGATTGTTTACTGGTCCAAGTTCTAAAAGACTATTTATGCCAACAAACTTACTGTTGGTGTTTTTAAACACACAAGCCGTGTGTGGGCAAAGTTTGAGAGGTAGAACTGGAACTTAAAAATTCAATGCCACAACTGGCATTTGAACCATAGACCTTCCAGGAGAAATACGAACTGGTTTGAGAATTTAATGCCATTCTGGCAGTTTGTCACAATAGCTCAATGGTTAGAGCAGCCGCCTGGTAAGTGGAAGGTCTGTGGTTCAAATCCCAGTTGTGGTGTTGAATTTTTAAGTTCCAGTTCTACCTCTCATTCTAAAAGACTGTTTGCAATATGATCTCCAAACACTTGTACCACCAGCTTCACATTTTGCCTCTCAAAAGTCGATGGCCATAAAGCTTTAAAACTCAAACCATAGCCAAATTTCAATAATTTATGACTCTCATACTCAAACAGACCTCTCAGAGCAGAAAATGAAGCATTGTTTGTATTGCTCAGATTATCAAAATCCGGATAAACAAATATGCAACCATCATTCTTTAAATTTATCCAGTTGTTCCTGATACACTTAAATATATGAACTGTATCAATTAAGAAAAATAATGACCTAACTAGCTCAGCAGGGTGAGGATATACAATGCTCAACCGAGGGGGATCTGCAAAATGAGATACAGCTTTCTTGTTAATTGAATTGTTGTCAGTAATGATACAAATTACCTTTAGGTGTAAACTTTCCAACCCAATCACAACATTTCTTACTAAATCATACAATTTTTCCCCTGACATTTTGTTTACTGGCACAATTTTAACCACATCCTTAAATGTGGAGATGACACCCTGAATCATGAACACATGCGCTGTTGTTGCAAGTATGGTAGTATCATATGCCATGCCAATAACATTACCTTCTTTCTAATCCATGAATGGCTTTAGGTGTATTTCATCCACATAAGAGTCATAATGCGTTCATGATCCTGAAAGCTTTGTACTTTTTCCTTTATGTAAGATAAGAAATCTTCACTTCTAGGATCAACATTTGCTGTTCCACAAATCCTTTTAATAGTGTTTGGGTGAGGTAGAATAACAGCGTCAGAACTTCTCAAGAATTTATAAGCATGAGGAGATATGTACAATAATAGTGAAGCTAATACCAATACTTGTGGATCAAATCTGTGTCTTTCAGTTGGGAGTTACACATAACTGAAGCTGTGATTTTAGGTATTCAACAGTTATCCCCTTCTTATCTCCACAATTCAAGTTGTCTATAAGTTCTGTGATTACATCAATACAGTGCTGCTGGTCAGCTCCTTTTGACAGAAAACTTTCACAAATTTTCGTAACATTTTCTACTTCATGGATAGAAAACACAGCTTTTGGTGCCTTTTTGGCATTGATTTCATGATCTCTTACAAAGAAACTAACACTCAAATTTCCATTAATCACTATATACAAGATCATGTGGAATTTTTTCACAATCTATATACATTAAAATAACACAATATTCTGACCATTTTTCACCAATGCTTATATTATTTAGACAATTTACTATCCCTTTAAATATTTTAAAGGAATGTTTATTGTTAAATTCACTCAATGTCTGTAAACTTCTTGCTTCTTCTTTTTCTTTCTTTTCTGATGGAAATGCTCAATGGGATGTGGAAGTTTTCCTCAAGTATGCTGGACAGTTTGGAAGCTTGCATGGTACTGCATTTTTAACTAGCTGGGGCTTGCCGAGTGGTGCAGTCAGTCTTTGCAGTTTTGGAATCTACAGCTTTTGGTTTCCACAGAATATCTGTTTCCATAAAATGCAAATGGCAGACCTGCACAACACCAATAAATTGCATTACCACTCAAGTACCTATGTATATTAATTACTAGAAGCATTATTTTTGTGATCAGCTGTATTGTGTTGAAAACATTGTTCTAAGCAATCATTAGGTAAAATTAATGTAGAAGCAGACTGAGGGAGTCACATTCAGAATGCAGTAAAACAAATGCTCAACAATGGTAATATGTACCTGATTTAATATAACTGTATATAGTTCTGAATGGGAGGGATAAGCTAACCTAAGTGTTATGTAAGAATGGACTTTCTTTTCAGCAATTGTTTAATTCGTTTAATGTGAATGAGACAAAGAGAAAAATGCAATGAACGCTTAGGCCAAGCAATACCTCTATACAATGAAATGAAAGATTTTGACTTGCAACCAACATTCAAATTAAAACCTAGTATTCTATTGTTCATCAATTTTAATACATACCATTATTTTTAAGAAATAAGTATGTTTTCATCAAAAAGGAATAATTATTTATTGAACAAACATGTCATGTTCTATGACTCCAAACCCATATATGGGTTTTTGCTTGTTAGGGTCCGGACAGGTTGCCCATATATGGGCTTTCGCTTGC
The DNA here is from genome assembly GCA_030765045.1 of Tenodera sinensis. Classification (NCBI taxonomy): domain Eukaryota; kingdom Metazoa; phylum Arthropoda; class Insecta; order Mantodea; family Mantidae; genus Tenodera; species Tenodera sinensis. The sequence continues at coordinate 6,056,959 of CM060972.1, forward strand.
AAAGAGTTAAATCAGGTGGAGCTGATGTAGTCATTGTGCTGGAGTTCAGTACTGTCTTGTTGCAAGATACTCCATTACCAATAAGACGAAACATGTACTTCATGCATGATGGAGCTCCTCCTCATTTCAGTCTGTCTGTGGAGTTCTGAACAGCAGGTTTTCTGGTAGATGGATAGGAAGAGGTGGACTAATTCCGTGGCCTCCACATTCACCTGACGTATACCCACTAAATTTTAATTTGTGAGAACATTTTAAATATCTTGTTTATGCAACTTCCAGTTGCCAATTAGAGGCTTTTCGTGCTTGTATTTGGAAGGCTGCCAAACAAATCAAAATTCTCAAGGCCTAATTCAGTGCATTAGGAAGTCCATGCAACGGCAGTTTAACGGTTGCATTGGAGCTAATGGAGACCATTTTGAACATGTGCTGTGATTTCCTGTTTCCCTATAGCTCTCTCATCGAGTATTCTTGTATCGGATTCAGCTGTAGAAAAAGTGATCTAATAAAGAAATAAACAATTTCTGGACCTATGTTCATATAATATATTTTTAATTTTTGACATACCTTTCTGTTGCTTTCTGTGTAAGAGTTCACTAGCCCTCACTAACAGCAATTCTTTTCTTCACTTGTTTGTAATTATTTATAGATAAACATTTATGCATTGTAGGTACTGAGTTTGAAGACCTCTACTCATTGGCACATAACTTATGCAAGTGATTACCAAAAATTACTCTATAGTTGAGTAGCCTGGCTGTAAAACTTGAGACCACTACTCATTGTATTTGTTATAGAAGTATACAGAGCTGTAGTTGTAAAGTAAGTGCAAAACAGGAATGAACATAAGGCAGTGCTAGGAATGGCTGGTCTATCACTGACTAGCCAATGAGGCACGTCCAGCATTTCACAGTTAAACACACATATAGGCTTGCTTTGCTGAACCCTACTGCTAATTTTTTTGGGCACTCAGAAGATACTAAGTGCAGAGTTATTCTATTTTTCCCTATTCCACAGAGTTGTTTTTCCTGAAGGTAACTGTCCAAATCCCATGTTTCCGAGATAGATAAGAGTACCTGGGCAACTGAGCTTTGCTCGGCTTTCCTTTTTTTTTTTTTTTTTTGTCCTAATTGTTGGTACATTTCCATGACAAGATCTTTAGTATCCTGGCTTGTTTCTTGAAATTGGTCCATTAACAGAGAAATTATGGCCAAAATAAGCTTTCGAACAATTGTGACTTATGCGTAGACTAAGATAGCTAAGCCAACTTTCTGTAGGGTTCCTTAAAGCTCTTGATGAGACCTTTAATATCCTGGCTAGTTTGTTGAAATTGCCCATTAACAGAGAAATTATGGCCAAAATGAGGTTTAGAGTAATTGTGACTGTTACACACAAAGTTGCATTTTTCAGGAATAACACCTATACAGCGTGGAAGTGAAATGATCCATCAGACTTTAACAGCGAATTTCTCATGTTGTGAATTAACATGAAAGTCTAATACCAAAATGTTGTTAGCTAATGCTGGATTTCTGACAATGAAGTCATTAGTCTCTTGCTCTCCAATATTTTTCACTGATGGATGGGGCACTAGAAGTGGCCGGGCATATTTGAAGGTGGTCTCGATCCATTTCCTCTTGCAGATCACATAGAGGACAGAGTGGTGAAGAATATATTCCAGTTCTGTTCAAATGTTTTGTCAGATAATCATGTGCCATAATCAACCTGAAAGTTGCAACTGCCATTTTTCAAGGATACTCAGGAATTACTGCTTGAATGTTTGGTAGTTCCCATCTTTTATTTTTTGATTTTTCATAGTAATATTTTGCAATTTTTTTGAATTCAGAGATCATCTTTGTCATTACCACTCAGTCCACAGTGAAATGGTATCCGTTGGAAGACTAGGTGTTTTTGAAGTGCTGTTAGATGGGTAAGGATTTTCCAACATTCTATAATTGTTTGGTTTTTTGGTGCCAACTTGGAAGTAATTGTTGTAATTGCTGCCCTGGAATCTGAGAGAATAACTGCTTGCTGAAAATGTGAAATTCTGTACAAAAGATTTTGTTGGGCCATTCAAATTGCTTCAATTTCTCCATCAAAGTTTGTAGTTCCATAACTTAAAGATTTGTAATAAGAAAAGAGGTGACATGTGACTCCAGCACCTGCTCCATCTTGGTTTGATATCAATGATCCATCAGTATAAATATGGAGCCATTCATATTCTGGAAATCTAGTATGGATTGTCTCTAATGCCAATAATTTTAGAGCACTAGTTGGAGTATCACTTTTCTTAACTTCTTCTGTCAGGTGCAAATAATATGTGATGTCTAATGTTTGTGTCGGATTGACTTTAGATATGAAGTTTTCCTTTGAATTAGGAAGGTGTACATTTTTCTTGATGTCTTGAATTTTGGAAAGAAAGCTGTCCTGAGTCTTTAGTGTATGTGTAAAATTTCTCTTGTGCTCATGTGTTGAATGAGAGTCTGATCAACTTTTTGTGTTGAATAAGAGCCACTTTTTCTATTTCACATTCAATGGGGTATTGGTTGGTTAGTATTTCCATAGCTGCTATTGGTGTGGTTTTGATAGCACCTGTAATTAGTCTTAGACTTTGGTTTTGAAAGATATGAATTATTTTTGTGTTTGCTGTTACAAGAACTTCGCTGCAGTAAGTAAATAATGACTTTATATATACATTGTAAGTTGTGTTAAGAGTTGCTCTGGAACATACCCACTTCATTCTGTTATACGTTTTAACAGTAAAAGATGCCTTTCTGCCCTTTGTATTACATTTTCTATTTGTTTGGTCCATGTAAGTTTGGTATCAAATGTAACTCCTAAATACTTTGCTTCCTTTGTTTCTGGTAATTGTTGGCCCTCAAAATTTTCTAAAATGTTGAAAAGTTTATAGTTTTCTAAAAAAAAAATATTTTTATCAAAAAAAATTATCACCACCTGGTTGAATTATTATTGATTGAAGGTTCTTGATTTATGTCTATATTCATAGAAATTTGAATAAATGACAACTTTTTCCTTTGGCATATTTCAATAGATTCAGCGGTTTTTGTGTAAATAAAATTTAAAAGAACCCACAATTTGTTGCCTTTTTTCGGATTGTAGTGAAACTTGGATCCAGTCTTTTTAGAAAGCAGGATCAAATCGAATCGAAATTTTGTTACATGGAAACACCTGCTGTATTCATATTCATTTGAATACTTCAAAGATGCTAACTTTATTGTACTTGTAACACACTATGCACTGGTCATTTTGTTTTCTCAGTGGAAGTTGTGTAATGAACCCAAGAATCTTTTAATGTTTAATATTTCTTTAATCTTAGAATGTAGTCTTCTCAAAAACATTCACTAACCTCCAAACTTACATAAAATATGCAGAACAAACTAACATATCTTTACAGGTTCGTCAACTTAATCTGTTGACCAACATAAAAGCTTGACTTATTTATTCTTGAGCCTTGTGTATCTAAATCAATCTCAATACATATTAAATTTAACATGGAAGCACAGGTCATATTCAGTATGAGATTGGACTTATTGATTTCAATGTGCCATGGAAAAATAGTGACTGTGGAATATCAGCTTTTATTACCAAAAAGTTTGGATACACAGTTGGACTGATTTATATGTATATAAAGGGGAACAAGGAATATTACTTAGCTCAGAATTACTTACAAGTGAGATTTTGGTAATGCCTCATATTTTTTTTTTTTAAAAAAAAGCAATATAGTGGGCCTACATGTGAAAAATTTTACAAACAACAAGGATATGTATAAAGAAAACATTATTTTTACTTGATCCTCCTTTAAAGAAATCAGTTACTTTTGCTTGCTTTACTTGTCTCGCATTAAGTGCATACACCTTATTTTGTTACTGATGACTATATACAGTGTGGTATAAACAATTCCTAAGTCTGAAGCAATTTTAGTTTTGTGTGGACTAAGTTCCTTGTATGAATCTTACTTTCTGATCTATAGTGCTTTTCAAATGGAAAGAGTTCTGCTCTACAGCCAGTGAGATATGTTTACATGCACAGCATTACAAGCTCATTACTCCCACTCTTCATATTTGTTGGCACACGTCAAGCCCCACTTAAGGGGAAAGCAATATGACAACACAGCAGGACTCTGATTGGTTACCGGCCTGGACAACTCAAGTGTTCTACAATGTAGGATGCAAAAGATGGTACACCACATGCAAGTTATTTTAAAGACACTTCTGGCAAGTTTTTTAGGGTTAAAAGACTAGATTATGATAAAATAGGGGTTAAACTTGCAAAATCGGTAAAAAACACAAAATGGATGTTTTTGACCCAAACCAGCCTACAACCTCCCCTTAAGCATGTTACTTCACTGCTTCATCCAGTTCAATATGCAGAGGATGGTATCCTGATGTGGCCAATTAACTACATAGCAAGCTTTTATTCTTTTATGGTACAAAGAGTATTAGAAAATCACTCCTGCCACGTGGCAAAGATAGCTTTAAACAGTTTCTTTCAGTTCCTCTCTGGTTCTGAAATGCATCCCACCCAGGTGTTTCTTCAAGTTACTTGGTAGTAACTTGGAGCTAGGTCTGGGCTGTAAGCAGGGTGTTTCACAGTATCCCATCCAAATTTATTGGTGAGATTGGTCGTAGGCCTGAAGAAATTTGCAGCCCACTTTAACACGTTTTCGTCTGTGGTCCTTTGTAAGCATTCTTGGGACCCACGTTGGTATACTGTAAATGATGTGTCAAAATTTTCTGAATGTAAGTCTTGCTGACATCAGGGAGCATCTCACAGCTCCCCAACCCACCACCCTTTGATCTTTCAGCATTGCTTCTTCCACTTTCACAATCGTTTTGTCCGAAACTGATGGCCATCCAGAATGCTGTATGTCATGGACGTCTGTACGTCCGTCTTTAAATTCTCTGCACCATTTGCACATGTGTTTTACGCTTATACACTGCTCTCCGTACAGTTCACACAGTTGGGGAATGAATGTCCACTGGTGCAGGCTTTTTGCACACAAAAAACGTATCACAAAGCGTAATTTGCACCTGGCTGGAGAAGCGAGTGGGAGCTCCATTTCTAATGGCTGCCAAGATAAGACTGAGCGTCACAGGCCAGGGTACTAGGAGAGTGAGAACCAAGCTACATACCAGTGTTACTGGATCTCATGTAACAGTGTTCCTTGCGACTGCAGATCCTTGGGAACCTTATTTTACGGACAACCCTCATATGTATTAGTCATTTTATTTTGGCCAAAGTGCTGCCTTCTACAAGGGCCATCTGGAAAGTAAGGTTACAAGGGCTCCTGATGCTGGGGAAATTTCTTTGTTTTGTTCTTGACCATGTTGTTCAGTCAGTAAATTCTTCTGACGGAGAGGTTGTCGCATGCTCCTGTCTATGTGAGATCCATGGTCATCCATTTTTACTTTCTCTAATGGTAAGTAGGGGAAGTATTGTATTCCACCCAAAAACTTGATGTCGAGATTTCACCGGAAATTAATGTTTTGAGACCCCTTGAACCCAACAGAATCATTTTTTAAAAAAGGTCTGTGTGTCTGTGGACAGCATAACTCAAAAACGAAAAGTAGGTTAAAAACCAAAGTTGATATTTAAGTTTAATGTCTTTGAAGGATGCGACACAAAGATTTTGAAGAAGAAAATCCAACCCTAAACTACCCTTTAGATGGGAAATTTTTCGAAAATTTTGATTTTCTTGAAAATGGCTCTAACGATTTGGATTAAAATGTCATATGTTTGAGATATTTTTATGACAAATGAAATGTATATCTTGAATTTTCTGGCTGTAGCCCCTGTAGTCGTATTTACTCTGGACTACTTTTGCATAACTGGTAAACCGTTAGAGACAGACAAAATCTTACTGTACAAAAAATGTAGATCTTGCTAAAATACACAATTTATGTCCAAATAAATTTTCTTGTAGGGTGAACCATTTCGGACATATTCCTTGTTATGTGTGTGAGTTTCGGAAAACTTAAAACTTTCGTGAAATGGAACAGCGTTCATTTTTATATGTTACTTGTGCAAAGAGAACGGAATCTCAAAGCTTTAAAAAATTTGACTATCGCACAAAGCCTACTGTATTCCAATATTCCCCTTGCACCTACAAGGAAATAAGCAACAAGATAAGTAGAGAAAGTCATGTGAGATCATCATCAGATTTTATGACTTTTTAGGAAATATAGCCGCAAATATCTATCAAAAACTGGTGAAAGTTTATGCTAGTGTGTCACTACACCCCAGAATCTAAAAGACTACCACTTCAGTGGCATCGTTCATTATACCCGGCCACCAAAAAGTACAAGACAAGCCTGTCAGTCAGAAGCCATCAGCTTTTTGGGACTGTAAGAGTGTACTTTGGTAGTTATTATGCCTAAGGGACTACCATTAATGCAAAGGCGCGCTGCAATACTCTAAAGAGCCATTCAGAACTTGGGGAGTCAGCCTCCTGCATGACTGCAAAGCTGTACAATGCACGAGTTTCACAAGAGCTGCCAACATCATTTGCATGGAATATTCTCACCCAACCCCTATTCATCTGACTTGGTATCCCCAGACTATCACCTTTTCACTAAACTAAAAATTTTTTGGATCTCAAACATTTTTTCAACAATCAGGAGGCCAAGGAAGCTTGAAGTGGCTGAAAGAGCTGGCAGCAGAAGTCTATGACACATGCAGACAAAAGCTGGTGCCCTGACTACAGAAATGTATCAGTGTCAACTGTGATTACATTGTTAAATAGTTCAATATATTTGTGAAGTATTCTGTGAATTTCAATTAAATACAAACATTTTTCCATCCTACATAAATGTTATAACCTTACTTTCTGGACAACCCTCATACCTTGTATGTCCTATGTAGAAAAGTAGTCACAGTGTTAAAATTTAAATCTTATACACTTTGAGCCAATATGAAATGTCAAAACCTTGCACTCAGTTTGACAGAAAACCCCCTTCTTCGTAAACATGAAAATGTAAACTTCTGATAATAAACTTAACCAGTTGCAATTCAGGATAGTGAATAAGTTGCTCCAATGTGCATTAGAGGGTTAAAATGTGCCAAGCATTGTGAACAAGACTTTCCACAAGTTTGATTTTCATTACAAATATGCAACATTCCTCTTTTAATTCTAAGCAGTTAAAGCCACTAGCATTTTTTGTATTGTAGACACATTGAATAGCGTTCTACAATGCTACTTACCTTAAAAAGGTTTTTTATTGATGTATGTAAATATTTTTTAAAATATTCTAAAGGAAATGCTTTCTGTTTTTCCTTCATGCTGCTGGACATGTTTTGGTAAGTTCTTCATCCATCTAGCTGTTGTCTTTAGTATGATTACTGCAAAACTACTAGTATGAGGGCAGTTTGATTAGTCCATGACTTTTGACAAGAGATTACACATAAATCACACTTTTCTCATTGGCACCAAAGTTGTAACCTATTGTGTGTGTAACTGCATCAGTTCATCATAATTTTCTTCTTACAGTATTGTTGTAAGCCTGTAAAAGCTGTAGTTTGTGTTCCTTTATGGAAAATGGAGAAAAGTGAACTTTGTGTTCACATGAAGCTATTTTTTGTATGGTAAAACAAAGGAAATGGAAGAGTAGCTGAAAAATGATTATAGGGATTCTGCTCCATCATGTAGCAGGGTTCACAGAATTTCAATGTGGCCATTCGAACAAGAGAGATGCAGAGTGCACAGGGTGGCTGTTGAAGTCACAACAGAAGAAATGGTGAACGAAGTTCATTTTATTGTGATGGAAGACCAAGTGAATATCCATGAGATAGCCAAGACCCTGCACATTTCAAATCAAAGGGTATATAATGTTGTGCATGAATATTTGGGTATGAGAAAGCTGTCGGCAAGATGGGTGCTGTGACAGCTCACATTTGACGAGTGGAATCATGTGACCATTTTATAGGAATGTTTGAACATGTTCGAGTGCAATCCAAATGGGTTTTTGCAACAGTATCTTGGTTGATGATGAAACCTGGATCCATTACCGACAACCTGAAACAAAGCAACAATCCAAATAGTGCATTTCCTTTGGCAAAAACATGCTTCAAAGAAAGAGAAAAGTATTTCGTCAGCAGGAAAAATCTTAGCAGCCTTCTTTTGGGATTCCCAAGACATGATATTCATCCACTACCTGGAAGAGGGTAAACTATCACAAATACATATGTCACTATACTGGATCAATTATACAAGGAACTGTAAAGATCCCTGTGATGAAAAAGAGTGTTCTCGTTCACCGGGATAATGCATCTTTGCATATGTCTGCCATTGCCCTTGTAGAATTTGTGGAATTGGACTATGAAAACTACTTCATCCACCATATTTAGATTTGGCACGAAGCGACTTCTTTCTCTTTGCGAACGTGAAAAATTTACTCAGTAAGAAGAAATCACATTCAATGAAGGTATCATGGCAGCCATCAATAGTGAATACTCTCAGCAAATTTGTAAACATGGATAAAACTGGTCATTATTATGTGATACAGTACTTTCATTTGGAAGTCGTTAGTCCAACTAATATTAAAGTTGAGCTAGATTCTATTCTGGGAGAGCCTGGCCCTTTGATAGTTCTCTATAAACAGAGTATGGAAGCTATTGGGCATCACTGGGAAAAGTGTATCAAGCTGAAAGGAGACTATGTTGAGTAATAAAATGTTTTTTCCTACAATTTTTGTGCTTTCCTTGTTAGGTTGGGTACTTGTGGGACAGCCCTCATATCTTATTCTTTAAAAGGTCATGGACCTATCAAATTGCTCATGTAGTTATGTGTGTGGTGAATGCATTTGTAGAAAAAGAAATCTGTCAAGCTTTTGAGAAAAGTAGCTTAGCTCAGGGCACTCATTGTGACCTAAGTAAAGCTTTTGATTGTGTCCAACACATCTTAAAGTTGAAAATCTGATCAAGGAAAGAAGTTTAAATACCTATATTTAAAGCTTACCTAGATGGTTATAAACAGCTAGTATCAGTTGGAGGAAAGTAATCACACATTGCAGACGTTAAAACTTGGGTTCTGCAGGGGTGCATTCTGTGGTCCCTGCTTTAACTAATAATGATTAATGATGTAAGCAGTAATACACATGATGTAATACATGTTTAGAGTAGTCTATCTGTAAAAACAGAAGCATTATTGTCAAAGAAGTTATATTGAATTGGGAAAATTTACAATATTTTTAAATCAGTTAATATATTTACAGTAAAGCAGTTCAAGTGTTACAGTAAATTGCATTGTACAGGGTTCTATGTCTGTTAATATCTATTCTTAATCATCACCATTATGTTTCAGTGTTGGCAGTAGATTTAATGAGCCTACATAGATGCACAGTCGTTATGGAATTTTATCTTGTAAGGCTGCCTTGTCTATTATAGCATTTGTATAAATGCACCACTTTGGAGTGGCTGATGTAAATAATTGCATAATGCATTTTGGTTGAATAGGTTTTAGCATTGTGTTTAGAATTTTAGTTTCGAAGATTGGTAGATTTTCATTGAACATAAAGTACAAGCACAGTACTATGTATAAAACTGTTGTTGTTGTTAGCTAATGCTGGATTTCTGACAATGAAGTCATTAATCCTCTTGCTCTCCAATATTTTTCACTGATATTGAAGAGAGCAATAGCAGTAATAGTAACCACCTTTTAGAGAGCACCATATTTTTATGTTTTGGCGGTCACATTGCTCTCTCACAACCCCCAGAATGTCTGGAGGACCACACCTGTCATTGGTTTATGGGTCTCACCCACCTGACCGGGAGAATTAGCATAAAACTGTATACCACAGTATTATGAGAGATAAAATTATATTTTTGAAATGAAGGATCATTTAAGGAAGTGTTCATAATTTTTAAGTGTTAGTACAATACCTATTTTAAGGTTGTCAGTCCTGCAGAGATCTCTAATTATGGAATGCAAATTACAGAAAACTTTAAGCTTCTCTTTTTTACATGTATTTCTGGTGAAATACAATGCTTTCTCCATCTAATAAGTAGGTGCTAGAGAAAGTAAAAGAAAATTAAGTTACCTAGTTGCAGTATTGAACCAGCAATGTATGTTAAATAATGAAAACTTAAAATTTATAATTTTTTTGTTCCAGGGCTTTCTGAACTAACACCGTTGCACAAATACAATGCAGATGTAGGAGGAGATGATGATGTTTTCATGGTATGTATTTGCCCCTCAACACTTTTAAAATGTTAATCTGTAAATAGAAGAATAAACCGAAAATTGTATAAAATGTTGCCTTGGTTGCAAATTCTACAGGAAAAACCATTTTTCACCTAGCAGTCAAATCCACAACATCCATTTTCAAACATCCAGCCCTTGCCATGTGCCAATAGCTATACCTACGTTTTCTTGTTCCTTAATTAATAAGTTGGACATTTTTACTTTCTCTACTGGTAAGTTATGAGTGTTATAAGGTTATGCGTGTTATGAAAATTAAAGAGTTGTGAGTAAAACCAGCCTTATCTGTGAATAAGATACAGACTATGAAATTGACGAACACAGCACACTGCTGTACATCTTCTGGGCTCAAAGTCTGTTTCATTTAATCCTTGCACACGTTGAAGGTGATATGGGTACAGAAGATTTTCACTCAGAATTCTACAGATAGTCATATGACTAACTCTTCCCCTACTTGCATACATCTTGTGCTTTGTGATGGGTCTGCATCCACAGCACAAAGAACTTATTCAAGCTCAATGCCTCATACGCTCTTGGTCTCCCAACATCCCTAGTACTCCTTTCAAATGCACCATTCTCTCAAGCATTGGTGAATTTGTGCGGATGTTTTTGCACACAGTAACTGCCTGTCAGGGTACCTTTCTGCGTAAAATTCACGTGCTCATGCTGCATTGCCATCTGCACGACCATATGTGTGGTGCATATGCGTCTGTTCACTCGTGGAATACATCTTTGGCCTACAACAAAGAAACGATTGGTTTTCAGATTGTGACCTTGCAACTGACAACTGTTTTTGTTGTATTGTAATCTTGTTACAAAATACTGCCCAACTGTCCACAGTTCTCTCACAATTCTACTCACTCCCTGACTCACCCTCTAGAACTGTCTCTGACAATAAACTGACCAAACCTAAACTGGCTGGCTGATGACTCGCTTATACAAGGGTTATTCAAAAGTGTTTAGCAGAAATTCATAGACATTTTATTTACAATATAAATATTACAACTTTTCAAAATACTCTTCAGGAGTACTTATACACTTTTCCATTCTTTGAAACCACTTAGGAGATGTCTCAATCCAAGCTTCTTTGGGGATATCAGTTAGAGCACTGATATGCTGCAATAGCCTCGTCATCAGATTAAAAATGTTGCTCACATATGTTTTCTTTTGTCTTTGGGGACAGAAAGAAGTCACATGGCATCAAGTCAGGTGCATAGGGTGGGTGTGGTAACACACTCACTTTTCCTTCTCCAAGAATTGCATTGTTCTGGCAGCTGGGTGTGCTGAGGCATTGTAATGCAGAAGATGCTCATTCTTGGACTTGGAATGCTGTGACCTCCTTGTGGCATTCAGTCACATAGCACTGTGCATTGTGTGCCCAAGGTCATAGAGGTGAGATGACTCATTTTGGTGAAGAAAGTGTCCATCTTCTTTCCAGAGCTCCTAGTTCTCTGAATTTTCATGGGTGGTCCCTGACCTGGAAAGCACCATGCTAAAGACTTCCTTTCTGTTTGTCATAATAGTAAATGTTTCATCACATGTGACACCACCAGTCCACTCTTGTGTTCTTTTGCGCTTCTGTCAGGGAATGTGCCAACCAATGGACACCTCACTTAATTAGGCCTAAATGATCGTGCACTGCATGGTCTACACTGCAGTCCACCCAATATTTAGGGTCCCTTCAATGTCACAAACTGTGAGATGAGGGTCATCTTTGATCAGTTTCCTCACAGCATCAATGTTTTGGGTCACTGCCATTGTTGGGCGACTGGAAAGAGCTTCATCTTCAAGGTCTCTCAGCTCCTTGCAACAGTGGCCCTGGAAAGGGCAAACCCTTCAAAAACACGTACTGGAGAAGAGTTGCATTCTTCTGCATTTAACTTGTTTTTGTAGTCCTAATATATAATTGCTTGAAAATTACGGTGTAGAAGATGTATCTTACACTGTGTGTGACTCAGCAATGCCTGCATTTCACTCATGTTGTCTGTGTGGTCTTATAGGAGGTTGGAGGAACTGCCATGCATATTCTACAAGTCAAAAAACATTGGTCTTTCCAACTAAAATAATCTCATTGTTGCCAGACTTCTAGTTTAAGAGCTGCTAAAAACTTTTGGCATGGCCCTAGTATAGCAGAGAATTACATACTGGCGATTTCTCTGAAAATCCATATTTCTCAGAGCTGCTTGTAAAAGACCAGCATTCGAAGCTTCTCAAACTGTCTGGAATTGGCCTCTGTTCCTAGCTGACATGGTCGTACATTGCCTAGCAATGTAGTAGTATGAGGTGCCTGACCTTGAGCATTCTTTGATGTACAGCTGCCACCACAATAATTATGCTCTCGCTTCACTGGGAGGCATGTATAGCATGCAGGTTTAAAATTTTATTGCACCATGGTCTTAGTAATCGATAAGCAGTAAATGGGCACAAATGTTCCGCAATTAATGACCTAAAATGTAAATGAAACTCCCTCAAATAAATTCTTTATCTTGTTCACACTCTATGACTATGGGACATATTTCATTTTTTGTAGCACCTTTGTTTTGTGATTAATGTTATGAAGTGTAAAATGTAGACTGTAAAATTTGTACATAGCCTAGAAAGTGGTGTTCCTTTCTTTAATATTTGTCAATCAGCATGTGTGACAGTGATATTATCAGGTCTTCAGGGGTTCTTATAAAACAGAATTGTCGATTATTTTATATGTAATTTTTGTACATTTACTACATTTATTATTGTATGCATTTTAAATTTCATGTCATTCAAAAAATTATTATGCTTTAATGGGTGAGGGAAAGTTTTATGAATTTCAGTTTCAGGAAGTTGGCAAGTATGTAAATGCATTATAGTCCTCCCTCCATTGGTCAAATTTGCCGTTTTCTTTGTCACTTTGGTTTGCATGCTGAGATCTCTTGTTGGGATTTAATTTGGATGTTTCATTATGTGCTTAAGCATATAAAACATTCACTGTATGTTCAATGTATCTTGCCATAATAATATTTTATTGTACGCTAATGTAATGTTATTTTCAGACTAAATAGGACTTGAAATTATTTTGAAAGCTGTTTATTGAGGAACTTGTGGAACTTGAGGCATTGTGATTTCAGACGCTGAACTTACCAGTAGAAAGAGGAGACTCAAGATCATCATCAGATTCATCTACACGAGGAGGTGGGGGTGGGGGCAGCCGACATGCAACTCCGCCAACAGAGCCACATCATCTGCATCGTATTCACTACATTGCAAGGCGCGACAAGATGGGTTCCGATCGAGATTCTAGTCCCCCCGAACCTCCGGGGAAACTGCCACCTGCGGCTACGGTGGCCACGCAACCCGGGGAAAACTACTCATATGTGCAGCTAACTGCAATGCACGACTATATATATCCGGTGATGGAGGACCATGGAAAGTCTACCCGCAGGGACTCCTCTGGAAGCCTCAAGAAGCGTAGCCTTGAGGTTATCCCCACTCAACCCCCTTTGCTTCCTAGCAAGCCTGGAAGAAAGAAGGACCGCAAAGCACGCCAGGCTCGCTGCAGACACTGCCAGGAGCTGTATTCGGAAGACGAGAACGCACGGGGGAGCTGCGAGTATGCTCCTGACTGCGTTAGGGCCGGCATCAACAAAGTTGCCTGCATCTCTTGTGCCGAGTGCATGCTGTATCACTGCATGGCAGATGCAGAAGGAGACTTTGCACAGCATCCTTGCGAGTGTGGCACCGTAGACGAGAGCTGCAGTCGACGCTGGCTAGGTTTGGCACTCCTCTCTCTGTTGGTGCCCTGTTTGTGGTGCTATCCTCCTCTGCGCACTTGCCATTGGTGCTGCGTCTCGTGCGGGCTCTGCGGAGGAAGACATCGGCCGGCCTCCTAGCCCACTTGCTCCCTCTCTGTGGTAGGCTAGAGAACGTCTCATCTCACCTAGCCCACCTGCACCCTGTTTGTGCTGAGGGTGTCGCACGTTACCAAGATGGAATATGGTTGAAGAAAGAAGAAATGCTGCACCTCCAGGGAAAAGGTTTGTTAAGAAAACTGCTTATGAATGATGGTGCTATTTTCTGGGTCAGCATATGGGCACGTGGTTTGGTGCTTCCCAGTATTAGGTGCAAGGTGAGGCTCTCTACACTATACATGGTGCAGTGTGCAGAGACGCTGCCAGCTTCCCGAAGTTAACATTCGTTCATTTTCGTTACATGTGCTCTCTCTCGCCAATCACTGCTGATGTGTTTTTATGTAGTAAATGTAGTGTCGTCATGACGAAGACAGACAAACTGCAGTATTTATCCCAATTGTACGGAAACGGTTGGAGCTGTACTTGTCTCTATTACTCATTTTTTTTATTTACTTATTTCTCCTTCCTCCCTGTTTTCCCTCAAATAATAAAAGAGAAACAAAAGCCAATCATCCTGTATCCTTACATCCATTGTGCCACTGTGTGTATGTTGTATTATGGGTGTATAAAAATGTTGCCTTACATTTAACAGACCGTGGTTTATTTGGCTTACGGCAACTGATAATATTACAATAAGATGTTCTTTGAAAAAAAATCTTGGAAAACAGAAATTTAAAAAAAAAAGTGTAAACATAGTGACACCACAGATACTATATTGTTTAATGTCATAATTCATTTTATATTGTGTATATAAACGATCGAAATTTACCCATGTTTGTTGCATATAATATGTAACACACTGTTTGAACATCACATCCTTAGATTATCTGAAGCTATTCAGTTTCTGTATGTAAAGATGTTGGTCAGTTTTGGAGCACTAAAGTGCATCTAGCACTTCTCCACCCTATACACAAATTCTTTATGTCTAAAATATACAAAAGGAGGACATATTTTTCCGAGGGCTCATGGGAAAATAGGACCACCTTTTGGCAATAAAACTTTGAGATGGTCATATTTCTTGCCATCGAGACAGCTAAGTTTTAATTCTATGTGTGAGGGATGGAAAATGGAGCAGTGTTGGCGTGCTATGTGCACAATAGCGGTTTTAATGGTGGACACTCTTAACAGTGCAAGCCAAACACGGTTGTGTAAAGTGAAATGGAATTTCAATACAAAATGTAGTCAACGAAAATAACTAATACAGTTATTAAAAATGATTAATTATTGCTATTATCTTTGTTCTTACTCTTTAGCTCATACCATTTGTTAGGTTCTATGCCACATGATTTTTCTGTACATATTTATTATTTGGGGGGTAAGAACCAGACAGTAAAAAACAAATTTTCTTTTCGTATTTATTTTTAATGTGTTCAAACTATAGAACTTTTGTATTCTACTTTTAAGTACAGTCCTATAAAAGATTCAGTATGCCACTTTTGGATATAAGTTTTTCTCTTCCAGGTGCATTATCATGGTAATGATAACATGACTTGCTTTCTTCTCCATAGAAATCTCAAAATGATTTGAAGGAAAATGTTTGCTTCATTTTGCAGGTACCTCAAAGTTTATTCATTACATAAGGACAGGCTTCATAGATGATATTGATATGAAATTATATTTACTAATACATGGTTCTTTAACTCAAGTCCAGAGCTTTCAATGCCATCACCCATGATGTTGCACTATGGGACAGAAATGTGACCCATCCTTTCTCCTTACAACATTCACCTCAGCTTTGTCAAGCTGCTGTTCAAACCAGGAATATTTAATTAATGTTTGTAGTGAGACTGTATTATTGGTGGGTATCAGGGGCAGGGTTCACAAAGGTGTATTGCAGTGATTCCATTTTTGTATCAGAAACAAGGTATAAAATAATAAGTTGTACACAGCCTTCATTTGAACACATGGCCAGCCTAACAGGAATTTGACAACAGAAAAGATGCTGTTTGCTTACAGACTGAGATATTCATAAGACACTTTCTCGCATGTTTTACGTGCGGCTTGTTAGTAGCGGCAAACCCGGCCACGGCAGCTTCAAACTCGCACAGGCAAAAGGCCGTGCAACGGTTCAAAAGCCCTGCATCTCCCTGCATATTCCAAGCAACAACAGGCTTTTAGCATAATAATCACAGCTTTGTCATGGATGCCGGAAATGTCCTTGTGTCAACAAACATCTCTTGTACCTTTTAATAAAATCCGTATTAATATACTTCATTCTTCTTGGCGCGTAAGTGAAACCATGCTATCACTTGGCCCCATAGCTCAGTCAGTAGAGCACCTGCCTGCCGTACAAGCGGTCCCGGTTTGATTCCTGGCTCGGAAGTAGTAACTTTTTTATTACCAAGAATATTCTCTATCCTCCCCAGAGTCTGGAAGTATAAATAGGTGTGGTGTGTACATGTGAGAGAGAGAGAGAGTAACCTAATGTATAAAATCCAAAGAAAAACCACTTTATTCAAGTTAACATCAAATCAGTATGTTCCAAAGGTAAGACTGCTGATTTGACCATTGAAGTTAAATGAAACAACGTGCTTTCTGTAAAAAAAAATTAAAACCCATTTGAATAGAGCAATCATTAATATGTTATGCAGAAATTAATCCTACTCTATTATTGCGTGGTTGCATTTTGTATACTGTGGTTATCTTATAATGTTTACAAGGGTGGTCTGAAAAGTTTCCAACCTAATAAAGATACAAGAACTATTTTCAGAAATTTTTTTATTTTTCAGCATAGTCTCCTTTTAACTATACACACTTCTCTCAGCTATGCTGCCATCTCCGTAACCCGTCCAAATAGTACTCGGCATTTTTCTCTGCAAAATAATTGTTCACGAAGGTGATTGCCTCTTCATTTGACGAAAATCTCTGTCCTCCGAGCGCAATTTTCAGATGAGGGAACAAAAAGAAGTTACTTGGGGCTAGATCTGGTGAGTAAGGGGGATGGTCAAGCAGTTCAAACTGTAATTCGTGGATTTTCACCGTTGCAACTGCTGAGGTGTGAGACAGGATTTTCTTTTTCTGCAGATATGGCCATTTTTCCGCAAGTTCTGCCTTCAGCTTGTCAAGTAATGATGCATAGTATGCTCCTGTAATGATTTTTCCTTTTTGAAGATAATCAATTAAAATAACTCCATAACTATCCCAGCCAAAAAAACAGTTTTTGCTTTTTTTGGAGCTGGTTCCCCCTTTGCAGTCCACTGTTTGGACTGTATTTTTGTTTCGGGCGTATAATGGTGTATCCAAGTTTCATCTACAGTAATTAATCAGAGCCAAAACTCTGATTTATTGCACCTAAACTGCGCCAACGAGCATTGGAAATGTTCATTCAAACACGTTTTTGGTCTAATGTGAGCAAACGCGGCACCCAACGTGCGGGCAGCTTTCTCATGTCTAAATGTTGATTTAATATATGACAAACACCTTCTTTTGATATGTTCATAGCCTCTGCTATCTCTCCCACTTTAATTCAGCAGTCGTCTAGCACCATTTGGTGAACTTTGGCAATGTTTTCATCAGTAGTTGCAGTTTTTGGACATCCCAAACGTTCGTCATCTCCCAAGCTCTTACGGCCACATTTAAATTCAGCTGCCCAAAATTTCACTGTGGTATATGATGGTGCAGAGTTCCCATACACAGAATCCAACTCATCTTTGATTTGCACAGGCGTATTGCCTTTCAAAAACAAATATTTAATGACAGCTCGTTACTCGATTTTGTCCATTTTCATAAAAACACTCGCATCAACTCACTCAAACGACTGTTACATAACAACTGAGCATCCAAAATGGCTGAAACTTTGGTGAGTAACTGTCAAGAGATGAACAACGAAATTCACTAGCTTTTATTTACGAGTGCTGCCATCTTCATGTTGCGGTCAGAAACTTTTCAGACCACCCTCGTAATTTTAAAAGTTTGGTCACATTCCAAGCAAGGTTTACAAAATGCATGTGCAAGTTTTCTCAGGGATTTCTTTGGAATTTATTTTAACTTTTCTTCAATATATTTGCCATGTTCCCACAAAGGAAAAGCTTAATTTAATTTTCGTTTTTTTTTTTTATTACGTGTAGATAGAGCTCCTTTTCCTAAATCTGTTCACATGATTATGAACAGTTTACCTTTGGAGGTGCACAATCAGCAGGGAATCTATAAGATTTGAAGCTTTCATGGCGATGATTACTGATTAGAGCTGTTGGGGTTACCAGCTATGTAATATCTATAAAATGTTACAGCTTTCTGCCATATTTAACTCCATTTATTTATTAATTATTAACTTCCTGATGATGGTCATGGAGTTAAATACGGCCGAAAGCTGGAACAATTTTGTAGACATTACATGGTTGGTAACTCAGAAAGCTCTAATTAGCAGGGAATCTAAGTATCTGTCTCATTTCTGTACATGAGTTTGTCATAACATAGGAACCATATATGAAGGTTCTGTGTTCATACTTTTTGTTGCTAACAGCACAAATGTGCTATAGCACTGAAAGTGCCTGGGCGAATGAAGCCTTTTCCTTTTCTATAATTTCTTTATGGGGGGGGGGGGGAGAAGATAAACATGAAAAGCAAAATGTTAACTAAATATAAATGTTCATCCTAATTGTTGGAGTTGTTTCCGTGACAAGACCTTTAATATCCTGGATTGGTTGTTGAAAGTGGCCCATTAACAGAAATTATGCCCAAAATATGGTTTACACTAATAGTGACTGTTACGTGTAGACTAATATAGCTAAGTCAACTTTCTTTAGGTTTTCTGAAAGCTCTTGAGACCTTAATATCCTGGCTAGTTTGTTGAAATTGGCCCATTAACAGAAGTTATGGCCAAAATAAGGTTTTGACTAATTGTGACTGTTACACGTAGACTAGGATAGCTAAGTCAACTTTCTTTAGGTTTTCTGAAAGCTCTTGACAATATCTTTAATATTCTGGCTTATTTGTTGAAATTGGCCCATTAACATAGACATTATGTCCAAAATAAGATTTTGATTAAGTGTGACTGTTACGCGTAAAATTGTTTTGTTACAGGAATGACACCTATATAGATAAACCCTGTCTGAATACAAAATTTGATCGAAATCATTAGAGCAGTTTCCAAGTTGCGCGGAATATACCATATTTTATCGCGTCATTCCCTCCCCCCCCGCTTTTTTTTTTTTTTTGCTTGAAAACACTGGAGAGGGAATTATGCGAGTGGTGCTTCTAGGAATTCAGAAAGGAAGGGAAACCTATGGTATTACGTAAAACTTATATAGGTATACAGTAATTTGTGAATGAACTGGATACATACCACGGTTTCATTGGGCCTACAATGTGTTCTTTCATTGTTTCTTTTCTCTGACTATTCTGCGGTCTCACTTTCATCACTATCATCACTATTTTCATTTATATCTGGCTGAGATAACACATATTCATGTTCACTATTCCACAACAAGTCGTCAGAATCATTAATGGCACAAGAAATACCAGTCTTCTTTTAAACTCTTCTTAACAATATAACGACTTGTAACAAACTGATTAGAAACACATCTGCAACATCACATTTCAATTTTACGGTACATTGTGAGAATGGCAATAAGAGTATTTTTGTGGCAAGCACTGCATCCATTGTTGTCCATTATCAAGTCATTTGAAGACTGCTCCAAGAACGAATCAGGAGAGGGAATTATGCGATGTTAAATAGGTAAATAACTTTTAGTGATGAAAAATCATTGGGGAGGAAAATATGCGAGGGGGGGCCTTATGCAATAAAATACAGTATATATAAATAGTTGTTTTAAATATATGTCTTATGGTGCATGAATCTCTGTACAGCACACAGAAGAGGGAAATTTGAGGGCTGAACAGAAAGGGTTAGAAACAGCACAGAATACTATGTGTTCAGATGAAGGCAATGTAATGTGTAGAGGGCGAATTGACATGCACTAAAAACCACAAGTATATGCATGTAACAATGCAGCACTTTTTATGAAGCAGCAACTATATTTTGACTCTTTTGCTCCTAATTGAAATTAATTATTTTGTATTGTCATTCTCATTAATCTTATGTGTAACTAACTAATTAAAATGAAGTATAAGTCAACAATCATTTAACGATCAATCACATATTAGTTTTTGTTGCAATAAATAACCAAATATTTTTCTATATTTTCTGGCAGAAGGCCCTTCCTTCTGTCACTTAAAATGTGTTTGAATGAATAGAATGATCTCTCCACTTCACATGAGGTCACAGGGGAGTATCACAAAGAGGCTATGTCACTCAAAGAATAAGAATTAAATTCTTTTTCAGATTCACCCTTATACCACACTGTTCACATCCCGAATAAACTTAAGTCCTGGATTCCTGGCTTCGATTTCCCACTTTGATTTGTCACTGTGGTCAACAATGCACAATAAAGCTGATTTTCAAACTTCAAAGAATATCGCTAGTTGAAAACAAAACCAAGGAAATTACCGCCAACTGTTCATTGTTAGCAAGCACGTTCCTTTCTTCCAAAATGGTTCAGGCCAGATTGCTTTATTGACACTGTTGTGCAAAAAGGCAAATATTTTATATAGTACATAGGGATGCTAGCTCTCAATGAAAACAAAATTATCTTCATTTGCAAAAACATGACAATAAAGTAGGAACTTGTCATTTTACAGGGTTAAAAACTAATATTTTATCATTAAATGGAGAAAAAGTGGAATATAAGCACCCATATGCACATATTAGTGAAATATGCATTAATCCCGTGAATATACATTTCTATGCACTATAAAACTTTGTCAATTGATTCCAAATTACATGAAACATATTTTCCTCTTCCATGCATATGTTTATATTTGAAGGAATAAAACATGCAAATATGCAGAAATCTGCCCTCTAGTTAGCTTGTAATGAATGAAATGCTCAATGCAGTACACATGGAAAAGGAATAATGCGCACATGAACCCCATGAGCATTACAGTTCATTGATTTTGTAGATCTATAAAGAGGGAGCAAGACTCAGACCTCGTCAGATTATTGTAACCCATTTTGGACGGAGTAGCTTTGCTTCATATGCTGCTCTTCCTTTTGCAGACACTACAACCAAAGCAGTTCAAATGGCCATGATCGTTAGAGCAATATACAATGGACTGGCCATCCATACCTGTGTACCTGGCTTACATACATTTTAAGTAGGGCTGTTGACTTTCCTGTCTCCTAAATTTTCCTGCTTTGATTTGTCTCATCTTTACTTTCTCTACTACTTCTATAGCTTATTACTTTTTCCTATTATTTATCTATAATAAGTACCCAGTGGAAGCATTGCATTCCATCCAAAAAATGTTCATACAGTGATTGTACCAGAAGTAAATTTTTTGGTTCCTTAAATAAAAATAAAAGTATTTTTATAGAAGGATCCATAACTTGAAAACAAAGGCTGTTAAATACAATGGAACATCTTCCAAGGTTGCAACACAAAGGTTTTCAAGAAAATCTCCTTGCTCCAAACTACCCTTTACATGCAAAAAATATATTTTTTATTAAAATACCATATGTTTAAGATACATATTTACATGATAAATAAAATATATATCTTAATTTCCTGGGTATAGCCTTTGAATTCCTGGATGATTTTGGCACTAGTGTTAACTGGAAGACATGAGAGACAACTTTTAAAAATCTTAATCTTTATTTTTTAAACAAATCAAGTACCTCATCTTAATTTACAGTGTTTTCGGTCACTTTTCAACATAGGCTCCATTTCTTTGCACATATTTTTCCCATTATTCTGCAACTGTGAATATGCTGTTATGATAAAACTATGTTCCAGCTTCCCGAAGATACTGGTGCATTGTTTTCCAAATATCCTCCACCATCTCATAGTGCTGACCTTGCATAGGTTCCGTAGCAGAGCCGAAAAGATGGAGGTCGGAGAAAGAAGTTGTAGGAAGTTTCCCATCCAAATGTCCTGATCTTCTGTACATGACACAAGGAGCGTGGGGATGTGTATTATACTGTTACAGAATGATCTTTCAAGGGCGCTGATGGTGCATCTAAAGTTTCTGGATATAGCAGGCAGCATTATAGCTTGTCCAGGTTCAAGAAAATCAACCGAAATGCAACCCTGTGTACCCCAGTACACTCCCCATTACTTTCCCAGCAGACTGTTTTTGCTTTCTCCTTCAATGGCAAATCTAGGTGATGCAGTTCCATACTCTGGCATTTTATTTCAGGCTTGTAGTAATGCAATCAGTTTTCATCACCTGTCACAGTACTCCTCAGAAAAACATCACCTTCATCTTGAAATATCTGAAAAAGCTTGTGAGTGATGGTTCTTTGAAGTTTGTGGCTTTTAGTCAAACTTGGGGTCCAATGGGGACAAACTTTTTGATAAGCCAATCTTTCAATTATTTGTTGCACTGCGCTATGCTCTACTGCACAGTAACATTCCTGTCTTCTCTAATGAGCTCATCAACTCTTTCCTTGTTGTGTTCTGTGGAGGTAGCTTGAGGGCAACTGTTCCAAGGCTCATCTTGGATACTTGTGTTTCCATCTTTGAAATGTTTCACCCATCTCCTAACCCTGCAGATATCTCCATAGGCATTGAAGTATTAAGTAACTTTCAGCAGCAGATTTTCCCTCTTTAACAAGGGATTCAATGACAGCACTGTCAAAACAAATATTGTCCACCATTTGAGAAATGCTGTCTGTTGTTACAAGATAAAAGCTAACCTATCACAATATAACATGTGGTATAAAGTCTGTAGATTACGATCCTGCAATCATTTTTGTTAGTGTTGGAATTTGAATTTTTACAATGGATTGTTCATGACTTTAACTACAATTGTATAACTGGTAAACCATAAGAGATAATATCTTACTACACAAAAAATGTAGACCTAATTAAAGCACACAGTTTGTGCCAATTAAAAATGTTAACCACTTCAAGAGATATTCTTTGTCACGGGTTTGAATTTACAAATACAATAAAACTTTGTTTATCCGGACTAACTGAGACCACAGGCAATCCAGAAAATCAAAAATCCACATAATCCGGGTTATATGGGTAATAAGCAAAATAATTCTTAAATCCTCAAGTAAGCAGACTTGCCATTTATGACTGTAAAAAACTGTATTGTAACAAAACTATGTACAGTACATGGTATGTATTGTTTACTACTTCTTTAACTTCCCCTGGTTACTCTAAAAGTGTCAGGGTTCTTAGGTGAAGGACTTCCTGTTTTCCTATCTTTTGCCATTCTCTTTAATTCCATCATATTTTTGTTGACTTTCTTCCCCAATTCCTCTATACAACTCTCATATGCGACTCAATGACAATATATATGGCATTTTAATCAAAATTGTTAGAGCCATTTTCAAGAAAATCAAAATTTTAGATGTAAAGGGAGTTTAGGGTGGGGCTATTTTCTTCAAAATCTTTGTGTCACATCCTTGAAAGACATTAAACTTGAATACCAACTTTGGTTTTTAACCAACTTTTCGTTTTTGAGTTATGCTGTCCACAGACTGATATAGACACACACACATACACAGACCTTTTTCTAAAAATGCTTTTATTTTTATTCAGGGGGTTCTGAACAAATGAGTTTCACATATTTAGAAAATAATGAATTTTCAGATATTTATGGACTGCTGTTGTTTTCAGCGTTCCGTTCAACATTGGGTGTGAAAGACCACGTAATGTTGCTTAGAGTCCTCTTTATCATTGTTCTTTTATGTGCTATAGCTGGACCACCGGCTTTACTTACCTTCCGAAGGAAGCCATGCTAAGGATTTTTATACCTGACAAAGTCCATAGCTCTCCGGGGGTTCTGGTTCTCTCGGGAACCAGAGGCTAGCACTTTACCTCTAGACCAAGGAGGACGACCCCATGTTTATAGAAGAGATTAAGAACAGCGACCCAAGGTCGAGAAGACCAACCGGCCGGTGAGGGGCGATGACCACCTCCCACCTTCCAGTCGTGCACCCCACTCATGACGCCTGTAGTGGGCAGAGGTAGGGCGGTAAGCGCAGTAGTGCATTAAATAAATATTGCGATATTTAGCATTCGGAACTGATTTTATCCAAAAGTGTTATTGCAGAACAAGATTTACCGAAGATGAGCAGGTTCATCATGTGTGGTAACGATGTTCAAGCATTATTGTTTGAAAGCATATTAATGTATTACTTTAACCGTGTGATATTTGGAGTTAGAAATGATTTTATTACGTAAGTAGGCAGTATATACTGCTTTTGGTGTAATGTGTGCAGGTTATGTAATGTCGGCCATATTGAATTCTTGGGAACTGTCCACCTTAATCCTTAGCATGGCTTTCTTCAGAAGGGAAGTAAAGCCAGTGGTCCCGTTTCGTAGATTTACGGCACGCAGATGAACCGCAAGTTTGATAAAGAAGCTTCTAGCAAAATTAAGAGAGGTTTCATACCCAATATAGAATGGGACACTACAGTTAACATCCATAAATAAAATAATACTAATGTTTAGCTCGATTAACATGTAGATCACTCCCCTGAAACACGCTTTTGCCTCACTCCACCTGCCATGCCTCCCTTGCATTGCTGTTCAGGTTCCCACATGACTCGTTCAGTGGTGAGTATGTGACGACCCCGGTGTCTGCAGTTCGTTGCCCAAATTGGGTTCGCTAAGCAAGTATAACGTGTTTTTTAGTGTTTGAGATTTTTAGCACTCGTTTTTACGTCAATTTGGCGTTTTACTGTTTTAAGTGTTTAGTTTTAATGTCTTTTTAGCTTTGACCTTTTACACTTTGTATGAATGGTTTTACCAAATTTTAACTTAGCGCACTCTCGTGCCGTTTAGTGTTTTTATGTTTGCGCTTTTAGTTGCTCTCTTAGCCCTCACATTTTAGGTGAGTGACCTAGGGCCCAAATGACCTAGTTGTCGACGGGCCCCTAAACTCCATCAATCCAATCCAATCGTTCAGTGGTGAGTATGTCTGTTTCATGAGGAGTGGTAGATATGCGAATTTCAGTTTACAAATATAAAGTGTTACAAAATCAAACTTGATCAGAAGCACAAATCAAACTGGGGATTTTACAGGTATTTATTTACAATTTCAAAAGGTACTTTTCGAATACTCGTATTTGTAAACATATAAAAAGGTATAAGAGGTAGAACCGGAACTTAAAAATTCAATGCCACAACTGGGATTTGAACCACAGACCTTCCGCTTGCCGGGCGGACGCTCTACCACTGAGCTATTGTGACAAACTGCCAGAATGGCATTAAATTCTCAAGCCAGTTCGTATTTCTCCTGGTAAACCACAAAGGCAGTCTCACATCAGAGACAATTACCCCAATGGTGACTTACTATTGCAAGCACTTTATATCCCAGGATTAAATAACCTTCACATGGTAATTATTATTTATTTATGCCAACAAACCTACTGTTGGTGTTTTTAAACACACAAGCCGTGTGTGGGCAAAGTTTAAGAGGTAGAACCGGAACTTAAAAATTCAATGCCACAACTGGGATTTGAACCACAGACCTTCCGCTTGCCGGGCGGACGCTCTACCACTGAGCTATTGTGACAAACTGCCAGAATGGCATTAAATTCTCAAGCCAGTTCGTATTTTTCCTGGTAAACCACAAAGGCAGTCTCACATCAGAGACAATTACCCCAATGGTGACTTACTATTGCAAGCACTTTATATCCCAGGATTAAATAACCTTCACATGGTAATTATCCCCTGGTCGGGAGGGCTCGCCAAGGCCGTCTATGTTACATGCCCGGACATGGGCGTCGCAAAGGGGGGCCCCTCCCCCCCTGGAAGTTGGTCAACTTAATGTGCAATCAATTACTGACTATTAAACTACTATTTTAAAAGATCAATTTTTATTTAGCACAAATTAATATGGTTATATGCAACAAATATAAATTTTGACAATAAAATAATGAATTAATATTATCTGATTGCAAATTTCAAACATGTGGCCCCCCCCCCGGAAAAATGTGTGCCTACGCTCATGTGCCTGGATGTGTGATTCGTGACGTCACAACGCGAGGCCCACGTTCCAGGCAATTCATACGGAATAATCACATGTTTAACAGCATTTTTGCGCTGGAAGAAGCGTGCATTCATTTATATTTTCTCATTTCGTATTAAAAGTTATTGTGTGTTAATATCCTAATGGAAAACATGCTTTGCATAGTTGTTAATGGCATTTTAAAGAACAATTGCACAGCTTCTCAAAGGTGTTTTTATTAGCTGTTATCTGATATCAAGGTCAATACCCTAAATCAGCAGCAACACCTGGTTCATAATTATCCCTGTGAATAGCACGTACCCACTGCTCTCTCCTGTGTGGATCCTTTGGAAACGAAAACACTAACATACTTTTCTACACTTGTTTTATAGTTTAGGTACAACCTGGCACACAATACTACAGGCGCCATTAGTGGGGTGCAGTACGAGCCCTCCCGGCCAGTTGTACGGCCTTCTCGACCAGGGGCCGCTACTTCTCAAAATAGCTCCTCAGTTGGTCCCCCGGGACCTAACGAGGCTGAGTGCACCCCGTGCCAGGCCTCCCAGAGGGGATAACATCCCCATGCTGGTACCAGGGATCGAACCCGGGTTCTCTGCACCGGAGGCAAGCGAACTGGAATACATCACTGTCATTACTTTTCGCTTTCTTGTCACAAATTTGTCCGTGCTGACGAACAATTAACAGTGAGTTGTAAGAAACTGAACTGAATATTGCAATCGTCATTGCTGGCGCAGAATTGCAGTAATTGTGACCCTGAATGCCAACCCAACTAATGAACCTGAGAATTGTTTATTGTTTAGCTTACTTGCGATATGATACTTTTGCTTACTCACAGCTTGCACGCCTACCATGCATCGAAAGTGTTCCGTGTCGTCTTGTATTTGCAAAGAACAGTGATAGTAAATACTTAGAGTGAAAAAAATACGTACTTCCCTGGCAGGAAAGATAATTTTCTTTGACGAGCCGAGGAAATTATTTAATGAGAGGGGGAAATCCTCCCATCCCTCTCCCCCCCCCCCCGCCCTCTGTTGGTCTGAGTGGCTCAGTTGGTTACACCTTGGCCTACTGATCCCAAGGTCACGGGTTTAAGTCCGGCTCAGACCGATGGTTTTGACTGTGCTTAAAAACGACAGCTCCATGTCAGATTTACTAGCATGTGAAAGAGCTGCAGGATGAAATTCCGGCACACCGGCGACGCTGGTGTGAACCTGGCAATTGACAGCGTCGTTAAACAACAAAATAATTTCCCCCCCCCCCCCACTCCGTTATTTCGAACTCGAAATGAATGCTAATGGTGGCTTTTGGGACGAAGAAAGTGAAGAGACCCTTCACTTTGTTTAAGCTTAAAATTCGAGAATCGTGCCATTAATATTTATTGGAAATTCTCAGTCTAGTTGTTTTCAGAGGCTGCTCCAATGTCTACTCTGCAACCTTCAGAAGTTGTATGGGTGTTACGTTTGGCCAAGTGAAGGGAGGGGGTAGAGAGGTTCCATATGCTCTCTCTCTCTCTCTCTAACCACTACATGTGAAGACATTGACTCTGTCTTTCCCTTGTGTTTATTCGGTTGCTATGGCAACGTGACGTCAAACGTTTTCCAGCCTGTGATAAAGATTTTAAACGGTTAGAACGGGTCATACGGGTACAACATCCCTCAAGCTTTTCACGCCCCCGTAAGGGAGGGATGTCAATGGCATAGTCTGTAATATACTTGAGACACCGTTCTCCAGGTGGAAAGACCAATATAATAAAGACGTTTTAACAGTTGGAAGACCCACACCATTAAGTATTTGTATAAAAAATCTGATGTGTTGCACTCACATGACTTTCTCTACTCTTGTACTAACCATTCTTACAAACTCCTTTTCCTTTATCTCATTCGTGTTGATAAACATTTTCAGAAATTATTTTAATCCTTATTTCCTTGTAGGTACAAGGGAAATATGGGTATAAAGTAGCCTTTGAACGATAGTCAAATGTTTTAAAGCTTTGAGATTCCGTTGTCTTTGCACAGCTGACATAAATGAATCACCATCTTCAATTTGACGAGTGTTACTCCAACTCACACAGATAACAAGGAATGTCTCCGAAATGATTCACTCTACCAAAAGACTGGACATAAATTGTGTGTTTTAGCAAGATCTAATTTTTTGTACAGCAAAATCTTGTCTATCTTTTATGGTTTACCAGTTATGCAAAGTTCATCCAGAGTGCACAGGACTACATAGGCTATAGCCAGAAAATTCAAAATAAACATTTCATTTGTCATAAAAATACCATTGGCATTTTAATCAAAAGCGTTAGAGCCATTTTGGAGAAAATCAAAATTTTCGAAAGATTGTCCATGTAAAGAGTAGTTTAGGATGGACGAATTTTGTTCAAAATCTGTGTGTCGCATCTTAAAAGTTCAAATTTTAAATACCAACTTTGGTTTTTAACAGAATTTTCGTTTTTAAGTTATGCTGTCCACAGATTGACACACGCGCGAACGCGGAACTTTTTCTGAAAATGCTGGTTTTTTTTATTATTATTATTATTATTATTATTATTATTATTATTATTATTATTATTATTATTATTATTATTATTATTATTATTATTATTATTATTATTATTATTATTATTATTTATTTTTTAATTCAGGAGGTCTCAAAACATATTTCCGGTGAAATCTCGACATCGAATTTTCGGGTGGAATGCAACACTTTCTCTGCTTATACGTAGTAGAGAAAGTAAAAAGGAAAATATGGTAAGTGCTTAGTTGTTAACAGTGAAAGAGGAAAGGAAGGCTAGAAGTATAGGTGAGTTTTTGAAGAAAGTAAGAGAAAAATGGGCAAGAAAAGTAAAGAGTGTAAATGAACAAGGCAGAGTGGGGGAGAGGGACAATTAATTAATATAAGATGGAATAGATTGATCAGAGCTACCTGGGAGGCAAATGGCCTGGGTGCCATGCAAACCAAGGTAGCAATAAGGTTATGTAAAATTTGTACGTAGTTTAGGTTAGAGTAGGATAATTGTAAAAGTTATGTAAAAGAATTGGTACAAATAAAATTCATTCAAGTGCTTAGTGTTAATTTTAAAACGTCTTGGTTTTCCGAATTCCCGTGGTTGTGTAGTAGTGCCAATTTAGGACTATTTTGTTGGCCATGTTTACTTTTAGTAGTAACCATGTGTGGAATAAAGAAGGGCTTTCAGATATTAAGAACGTAACCTGACCTCTAAATGAGCATAAAGATTCCCCCCACATTTCAAATTCCATCTGCAATTGAACACTTTCTTAAAAGAATAGAAATACCATTTACGACTCTTTACAACAGGGATTGGCATTTGGTGCACTTGCCCTCCGTGTGCACGATGACTGCCGCGTTTGCCTATCTCTTAGGCTTTACGAGTTATGCAAAACTCATCCAGAGTAAACGGGACTACAGGGGCTATAGCCAGAAAATTCAAATATACATTTCGTTTGTCATACAAATATCCCAAACATATTACATTTTAATCAAAATCGTGAGAAAATCAACATTAACGAAAAATTTTCCATGTAAAGAGTAGTTTAGGGTGGACGAATTTTGTTCTAAATCTTCTTGTCGCATCTTGAAAGGTCGCAACTTAAATACTGACTTTCGGTTTTAACCGATTTTTCGTTTTTGAGTTATGCTGTCCACAGACTGACACACACACACACACACGCACGCACGCGCGTACCCTTTTCTAATTTTTTTTTTTTATTCAAGGGGCCTCAAAACATATTTCCGGTGAAATCTCGACATCGAATTTTTTTTTTTTTTGGGGGGGAGGATACAATACATCCTCTACTTTACTATGTGCCCGCCTCGGTAGCGTGATGGTTAGCGTGTCTGCCTCACGTCCAAAAGATCGCGAGTTCGAATCTCGCTTAGAGTAAGTTATCCGGGTAAGGTTTTTTCTGAGGTTTTCCCTTATCCTGAGAAGACGAATGTCGGGTAACTTACAGCTCTATGGACCTCGGGCTCATTTGAGCATCATTTCACCTGTTTCCTTCATTCACTGTCCGATATGACATTACGTTGGAGGACGTTAATTTAAAAAAAATACTATACGTAGTAGAGAAAGTGAAAAAAGTCAAGATTATAATATATGGCAATTAAATAGAAAACAGAAATTCTTTAATATGTATGTTTTTCTTCTATGGAACCTTCTGAAATCACAGGTTTGAAAATTGATCTTTCACCAAGAAAAATTACTAATTAAGTGTTGTTGGAGGAAAATAGATATTTGCAGCTACAAATATTTGATGGATTTCATATAATGGATTTTATACATTTGTAAATTATTTTCAAACTCGGAAATTACAAGCATTTTACTGCAGAGACCTCTATGTCAGTCATTAGCTGCACATTAAATTCATTAATTTCCGGGGGGGGGGGCCCACTCCCCTCCCCCTTCGCGACGCCCATGAGTTTTGTAACAAGTACACGTTCTTCCTTAGATAAGTTTCGGAAAATGTTGAGAGAGGAACTAAGAGTAAATACCTGTCATTAGGTACATGTATGCAATCCTGCCATTAAAATCACAGGAAATTACCCTATTTCTGGCACCAGTGTCAGAATACGCATGACGTAATTACCATGGCAACAAGACAACAATAACGTCATCGCCACAATATAATTTTCTCCAATGTGCCTGTAAGAAAACCTGAAATTGTGACACTTTCGGTCGGTCTGGGTGACTCAGTTGATTTGACGCTAGCCTACTGATCCCAAGGTCGCTGGTTCAAATCCGACCCAAACCGATGGTTTTTAAGTGTGGTTAAAAACGACAGCTCCATTTCAGTAGATTTACTGGCATGTAAAAGAGCTCCTGCGGGACGAAATTCCGGCACACCGGCGACGCTGATGTGATCCTGGCAATTGACAGCGTCGTTAAACAAAATAATGTAACTTAGTCGCAGTCGCAAGTGCAGCAACATTCAAACACAAGAATCACGTCATATCTCCACAAAACTTCTTGTATTCCTTTTCGTAAACATGTTTTGATTTTTCTGGAATTGATAAGCTCTCAGTACCCTTGACTTCGTTCAAAATGTCAAGCGGAATACAATCCATATTTTCAATAGTTTTAATGTTGCCTTTCATTTTCCTCTGTAAGTGTTGAAACAAATGAAACCATATTATTTCACACATCTGTGGTCTCTAATACAATATAATATTTCATTTAACAAATGTATTAATTGTTTTACGTATTTTAATGTTAAAATTGCATAAAACGTATGTAACGCGTGTATAATCTTTTCATTGCGACACTTTCACTCACACACTGTACCTACTGCGGGTTAACTTGGCTCGAGTCATAAAAGTGTCAAGTCGTTTCCTACAATAGTTTCTGGGTGAGGGTAGAAAACAAGCGCCAGAAATCAGCCTCTTGTGTTCAGTGCTGGGCTACTGCAGTAATGTGCTTGTGTGTATATTATTTGAAATTAAAGTTCAACATTGTATCATTACTTTTGTAATAGAAGGCGTTATGGAGACCTGATATATAGATATTTTTAAATGTATTTCTTCTATTTATAATTGTGATGGAACTACTGCTAGTTGTTCACAATCCACCACTGACTGCATGGAAGGGGTCGAACCTCTCCCTCTCCCGCCTTGTCCATAACAACAGAGACAGAGGGATGAGTACTTGCTTCTCTTTGAACATAATTATGTCTTTAGGCCAGAGACAAGATAAACCAAACGCGGTATAAACATATACTCGTGTCACAATCAGACACTAGTTACATAAATAACTGTTTATTACTCATTTTATTGTCATTATTTACTTTCTCTACTGGTAAGTAGGGGAAGTATTGTATTCCGCCCAAAAATTCGATGTCGAGATTTCACCGGAAATATATGTTTTGAGGCCCACTGAATCCAAAAAAAAGGATTTTTAGAAAAAGGTCCGTGTGTGTGTCAGTCAGTCTGTGGACAGCATAACTCAAAAACAAAATGTTGGTTAAAAACCAAAGTTGGTATTTAACTTTAATGTCTTTCAAGGATGGGACACGAAGATTTTGAAGAAAATAGCCCCACCCTAAACCATCCTTTACATGGAACATTTTTCCAAAATTTTGATTTTCTTGAAAATGGCTCTAACGATTTTGATTAAAATGCCATATTAATATATTTTTATGATAAATGAAATGTATATAGCCCCTGTAGTCGTATTACTCTGGACGAGTTTTGCATAACTGGTAAACCGTTAGAGATAGACCAAATCATACTATACAAAAAACTGTAGATGTTGCTAAAATACATAATTTATGTCTCAATAAATTTTCTTGTAGGGTGAACCATTTCGGAGATATTCCTTGTTATGTGTGTGAGTTTCGGAAAACTTAAAACTTTCGTGAAATGGGTCATCGTTGTTCATTTGTTTATATGTGAAGTGTGCAAAGACAACAGAATCTCAAAGGTTTAAAACATTTGACTATCGCACAAAGCCTACTGTATATCCTCTTGCACCTACAAGGAAATTAGCAATAAGATAATTTGTACAAATGTTTATCTCAACTAACACGAAGAAGATATAGGAATAAGAATTTGTAAGAATGGTTAGTACAAGAGCAGAGAAAGTAATGTGAGTGCAACACATCAGATTTTTTTTATGTGTACGCTTATGATACTTTCATTGATATCCTAGGCGTTATAACTATTTGTACCGATGTAATATACATATTTGTATGGTTAAGATGTTCCTGGCGAGAAGAGTTTAGCTGTATGAAAAGTGTACCTACCTTTTGGAAAGAGCTCGACCAGTTTTATTGCTTTAGAGGCCTGCACGCCTTTGCTATATAATGCCCATTTGTTACCAAGACTACAGAAAACTTGCTTGACTGACATGTGAGGTCAGAATGTAACTAGTGGGTTAATCAGACAGAAAAGCCATGCTTTCAGGCTCGCGAGAAAACAACCAATAGGATGCATCTAGAGCTGTTAGCATGGAGTAGGGACAGATGGTATAGAAGTGTTAACATTTTGTATTCGGTACTGAATCGAAGTTAATAAAGAACATTTCACGGTTGAGTAGCATAGTGACATTCTGCACTTCGGTCCAATTCTGAATGCGTCTGGCGAATGTAACGGAAGCGTGAAGTGCAAAGTGCTGTAAGAGTGAAGTTCTTGCAGACAGATGGACATCCATCAAGATTGAAGTGCTTTAAGTCCCAGTTGGCTTTCCTTAAATCCCGACATTAGCGAATTCCCTTTGCTTTGTATTTATTTTCCCGCCTGTCCTTTTCCCTTCGACTGCGATCTTCGACCTGCTTGTAGGTCTGGGTGGCTCAGTTGGTTAGTCGCTGGCCTACTGATCCCAAGGTCGCGGGTTGAAACCCGGCACAGACCGATGGTTTTTAAGTGTGCTTAAAAACGACAGTTCCATGTCAGTAGATTTACTGGCATGTAAAAGAACTCCTGCGGGACGAAATTCCAGCACACCGGTGACGCTGATGTGATCCTGGCAATTGACAGCGTCGTTAAACAACAAAATTTAATAATAATTAATTCGACCTGCTTGCTTGAGAATATAAAACCCAAGCCAGAATCCTTGCTCTCCCTTGAGCTCCATTAAACCTTCTAGCCATCTCGGAGCTTGTTCCAAGGGACCTCCAAACAGGTACGGTTATTTCTTTGATATCATTCATCCGAACCTTTGAAGGCGGTGACTGCATCAATGTTTACTATAGGAAGAGAAACACAGTATCGTTCTGATGATTCTGAGTACAATTGTAAAGTTGACTTAAAGCAAGTTAAAATCTTATCCCAGCGTAACTGCTATTACATCTCGTCTGCCATTTACAACTGCTTTGTTTATGCGTGTCGTATTCGACCTTAGCTAGAACCCGTAAAAAGAATTAATCCTATAAATCCACGGAGGTTGCGGTGTACCATTTAAGAATTCTTCACGAGCGTCGCGAAGAGGACAAGGGGGCCGCTCCCCTTGGAAAATAACAAATATAATGTGCAATCACTTACTATTACACTATTTCTTTAATGTTGAATTAAAGAACAGCTTTTATTTAGCATAAATTAATATGCTTATCCGCAACAAATACCATAACTCATGTCACTCACTTAAAGAAGCATAAGGTTATACCTAATTAAAATGAATGATTAACATAAAACAGTGTATTGCTTGCCAGTAAATTAAGCATGAATTTGAACCAAGTTAACACAAAGGCTATATCTTTTTGAAGAGATACACATGAGATACACACTAGGCAAAAGAGCAACATCCATCATCACACTGAAAATCTTTCTTGCTTCCAGGAACTATAAACATATTTAATGCCCTTCCTAATCATCGTAAGGGAATTTTAACAACTTCAACGCTTTTAAAATTGCTACTAAAGAGCACCTATGTTCAAAATCATTTTATTCTGTACAAGATTATTTGAATGACAAATTACCCTCTTAATTCCGGTGTAGCTTTGTAGTTACTAGCTGCTTTAGTGACAAATCATTGTCAATTACATTTGACGACTGTTCGAAAGCAACTTAACCTTATGTGTATTAAACAATTGACAATAGATGCTATGCATGGCTAATCAAATAGCAAATAAGGGTACGTGGCAGGAAAAGCCCAGTGAAAGTTTAAAACAAAGTTACTTTGTATTTGTAAATACATATTATGTTAGTCTTGCAGTGCAGAAAAGATTTGATTTTGTTCCTGAATAATTCTTGCTTTATTTTTTCCCATTGCCTGTATAAAGTGTTTTTTATGCTAACTGTACACATCAGTGTTCACTGTTCACACGCCTATTTGTGAACTCGCTGAACGCAATCTAACCTTATTTGTACGTTTGCTGGTTATAAAGGCTCGTAAGAATAATTAAGCTCGCCTAAACCCACCACCTCGACCACCACCACCACCGCCGCGACCACCACCACGACCACCACCACCACCTCGACCACCACCACCACCGCCGCGACCACCACCACGACCACCACCACCACCTCGACCATCACCACTACCAACACCACCACCATCACCACCACTACTATCACCACTACTACCACCACCATCACCACCACCACGACCACCACCATCACCACCACCACGACCAGCACAACCACCACCACCTCGACCAGCACCACTGCCACCACCACCATCACTACCACCACCATCACCATCACCACCACCGCGACCACCACCACGACCACCACAACCACCACCACCTCGACCACCACCACTGCCACCACCTCCACCATCACCACCACTACTACCACCACCATCTCCACCACCACCATCACCACCACCGCAACCACCACCATCACCGCGACCACCACCACCATCACAACCACCACCGCGACCACCACCATCACCACCACCGCGACCACCACCACCACCATCACCACCGCGACCACCACGACCACCACCACCTCGACCACCACCACTGCCACCACCACCATCACCACCACCACCAGCACCACCATCACCACGACCACCACCACCACTACCACCACGACCGCCGCCACGACCACCACCATCACCACCACCACCGCCTCCATCACCACCACTACCACCACCACGACCGCCGCCACGACCACCACCAGCACCACCACGACCACCACCACCATCACCACCACCATCACCACCAACATACCACCACCATCACCACCGCCGCCACCACCAACATACCACCACCATCACCACCAACATACCACCACCATCACCACCACCATCACCACCAACATACCACCACCATCACCACCGCCGCCACCACCACCAACATCGCCACCACCACTACCGCCACCATCACCACCACCAACACCACCACTACCGCCACCACCATCACCGCCACCACCACCACTACCACCACCACTACCACCACCGCCACCACCACCACCGCCACCACCACCGCCACCACCATCAACACCACCACCACGACCACCACCACCGCCACGAACACCACCACCACCGCCACCACCATCAACACCACCACCACGACCACCACCGCCGCCACGACCACCACCACGACCACCACCACGACCACCACCTCGAACACCACGACCACCGCCACGAACACCACCACCGCCACCACCATCAACACCACCACCACGACCACCACCGCCACCACCATCAACACCACCACCACGACCACCACCGCCGCCACGACCACCACCACGACCACCACCACGACCACCACCTCGAACACCACGACCACCGCCACGAACACCACCACCACCACGACCACCACCACGAACACCACCACCACTACCACCACCACAGCCTCCCCACCACCGACACCACCACCACCGCCACGAACACCACCACGACCACCGCCACGAACACCACCACCGCCACCACCATCACCACGACCACCACCACGAACACCACCACGACCACCACCTCGAACACCACGACCACCGCCACGAACACCACCACCACCACGACCACCACCACGAACACCACCACCACTACCACCACCACAGCCTCCCCACCACCGACACCACCACCACCGCCACGAACACCACCACGACCACCGCCACGAACACCACCACCGCCACCACCAACACCACCACCGCCACCACCACCGCTACCACCACCGCCACCACCATCACCACCACGAACACCACCACCACGAACCACCGCCACGAACACCACCACCGCCACCACCATCACCACCACCATGACCACCACCACGAACACCACCACCACGACCACCGCCACGAACACCACCGCCGCCACCATCACCAGCACCACGACCACCACCACGAACACCACCACGACTACCACCATGAACACCACCACCACGAACACCGCCACCACCACCGCCACCTCCATCACCACGACCACCACCATGAACACCACCACCACGACCATCACCACCAACACCACCACCACGACCACCGCCACGAACACCACCACCACGACCACCGCCACGAACACCACCACTACCACCGCCACCACCATCAATATCACCACCACGACCACCACCACGACCACCGCCACGAACACCACCACCACCACTACCACCGCCACCACCATCAACACCACCACCACGACCACCACCACAAACACCACCACCACGACCACCACCACCGCGACCACCGCCACGAGCACCACCGCCACCACCATCACCACCACGAACACCACCACCGCCACCACCATCACCACCACCATGACCACCACCACGAACACCACCACCACCACGACCACCGCCACGAACACCACCGCCGCCACCATCACCAGCACCACGACCACCACCACGAACACCACCACGACTACCACCATGAACACCACCACCACGAACACCGCCACCACCACCGCCACCACCACCGCCACCTCCATCACCACGACCACCACCACGAACACCACCACCACGACCATCACCACCAGCACCACCACCACGACCACCGCCACGAACACCACCACCACGACCACCGCCACGAACACCACCACTACCACCACCACCACCATCAATATCACCACCACGACCACCACCACGACCACCGCCACGAACACCACCACCACCACTACCACCGCCACCACCATCAACACCACCACCACGAACACCACCACAAACACCACCACCACGACCACCACCACCGCGACCACCGCCACGAGCACCACCACCACGACCACCACCACCACGAACACCACCACCACGACCACCACCACGAACACCACCGCCACCACCACCACCACGAACACCACCACCACGAACACCACCACCACGACCACCACCACCACGAACACCACCACCACGACCACCACCACGACCACCACCACCACGAGCACCACCACCACGACCACCACCACCACGAACACCACCACCACGACCACCACCACCACGAACACCACCACCACGACCACCACCACGAACACCACCGCCACCACCACAAACACCACCACCACTACGACCACCACCACAAACACCACCACGACCACCACCACGAACACCAGCACCACCACGACCACCACCACGAACACCACCACCGCCACCACCATCACCACCACGACCATCACCGCCACCACCAACACCACGACCACCACCACGAACACCACCACCACGACCACGAACACCACCACCATCACGAACACCACCACGTACACCACCACCACGACCACCACCACGAACACCACCTACACCACCGCCACCACCACCATCACCACCACCACCACGACCACCACCACGAACACCACCACCACGACCACCGCCACGAACACCACCATCACCGCCACCACCATCTACACCACCACCACGAACACCACCACAACCGCCACCACCACCACGACCACCGCCACGAACAAAACCACCACCATCGCCACCACCATAACCACCACCACGACCACCGCCACAAACACCACCACCACGACCACCGCCAAGAACACCACCGCCACCACCACGAACACCACCACCACGACTACCGCCACGAACACCACCACCGCCACCACCACCACCACGACACCACCACCACGAACACCACCACCACGACCACCGCCACGAACACCAGCACCACCGCCACCACCATCACCACCGCCACCATCACCACCACCACGAACACCACGACCACCACCACGACCACCGCCACGAGCACCAGCACCACCGCCACCACCATCACCACGACCACCATCACGAACACCACCACCACGAACACCGCCACCACCATCACCACCACCACGAACACCGCCACCACCACGACCACCATCACCACCACCACCGCCACCACCATCACCACCACTACCATCACCACCACCACGAACACCAGCACCACCACCACGAACACCACCACCACGAAGACCACCACCACGACCACCGCCACGAACACCACCGCCGCCACCATCACCAGCACCACGACCACCACCACGAACACCACCATGACTACCACCATGAACACCACCACCACGAACACCGCCACCACCACCGCCACCTCCATCACCACGACCACCACCACGAACACCACCACCACGACCATCACCACCAACACCACCACCACGACCATCAGCACGACCACCGCCACGAACACCACCACTACCATGATCACCGCCACGAACACCACCACCACCACTACCACCGCCACCACCATCAATATCACCACCAGGACCACCACCACGACCACCGCCAAGAACACCACCACCACGACGACCACCACCACGAACAGCGCCACCACCACGAACACCACCACCACGAACACCAGCACCACGACCACCACCACGACGACCACCACCACGACCACCACCACGAACACCACCACCACCGCCACCACCACGAACACCACCACGACGACCACCACCACGACGACCACCACCACGAACAGCGCCACCACCACGAACACCACCACCGCCACCACCACGAACACCACCACGACCACCACCACGACGACCACCACTACGAACACCACCACCACCACGACCACCACCACCACGACGACCACCACCACGAACACCACCACGACCACCACCACCACGAACACCACCACCACCGCCACCACCACGAACACCACCAGCACCGCCACCACCACGAACACCACCACCACGACCACCACCACCACGACGATCACCACTACGACCACCACCACGAACACCACCGCTACCACTACGAACACCACCACCACTACCGGCACCGCCAATGCTACTGCTACTACACTGAACTGGATTAATTCGCGGGATACGCCTTTGTTATTCGAGTCCTCTGACTCATCGTGCCCGCGAACTGCTAATTGTAACTTTCCACAGGATCGTTTGCAATTAAGTTTAGCACATACCTACCTGTTTGTGTCTACTTGCTGGTTATGCTTTAGGATGGCATCCTGATACTGGGAGTCAAGTCGCTACCAAGTAGAATGCATGGAAAGCAGAATAAAGCGTTTTTCACCTCACATCCACAGATCCATTTGTTTGTTGTGTAAATGTCCCTATTGAACTTTCTAACGCAGTTAACTTAAAAAATTAAAAAAAATGTTTTGTTGTTTAACAAGGAGTTCTTTTACATGCCAGTAAATCTACTGACATGGAGCTGTCGTTTTTAAGCACACATAAAAACCGTCGGCCTGGGCCGGGTTTGAACCCACGACCTATCAAAGTTTTTATTTAAGGTATATACAATTCATTCATATGCTATTGCCCAATACTTAAAATGTGTAATTTAACGAATTGTCCATATTATCTTACATATTATATTACTTCTACACGAGTGTCATTTTTGAGAAATTAAAAAATAAATCAATCTCTTCATGTAAAGGTTTGTTTGAGATGGACAAACTTCGTGAACGTCTTTGCATGGCATCCTAGAAAGATGCTTGAGTTAAATGAATTCAGTATGAAGTGGCGGCGCCGTGGTCCAGCGGTTAGACCGTTCGCCTACCACCTAGGTGGCCCGAGTTCAATCCCAGGGCCCGGCATGCTGTATTGGTGGTGGACGAAACGGCGTCTGGGCGGGTTTTCTCCGGCTTCCCCCGCCACTCATTTCACTGATTGCTCCATTATCACCTTTCAAATCTTCCATTTCATATCCTCTTCCTCACTCCCATACTTGGTGCTTGGCTGACCACCCGCTTCACTCTGTGCGATCCATAGGTTCGTCTGCTTCCCAGCCGATGTCTGGCCCTAGGTACTGGCTTGTAAGTCCTACATAAGGGGAGGGTAATCACTTCCTCACTCTCATACTGACCACTTCACTCTGTCTGGTACATAAGTTACTGTGTTCCCTGACAGACGTCTGACTCTAGACACTGTCTTGTAAGTCCTACATAAGGGGAGGGTAATCACTTCCTCACTCTCATACTGACCACCTCACTCTGTCTGGTACATAGGTTCCTGTGTTCCCTGACAGACGTCTGATTCTAGACACTGTCTTGTAAGTCCTACATAAGGGGAGGGTAATCACTTCCTCACTCATACTTGCAGGTGTTCACTCTGTCTGGTACATAGGTTCCTGTGTTCCCTGACAGACGTCTGGCCCTAGACACTGTCTTGTAAGTCCTACATAAGGGGAGGGTAATCACTTCCTCACTCTCATACTTGCAGGTGTTCACTGTGTCTGGTACATAGGTTCCTGTGTTCCCTGACAGACGTCTGACTCTAGACACTGACTTGTCCTACATAAGGGGAGGGTAATCACTTCCTCACTCTCATACTTGCAGGTGTTCGCTGTGTCTGGTACATAGGTTCCTGTGTTCCCTGACAGACGTCTGACTCTAGACACTGTGTTGTAAGTCCTACATAAGGGGAGGGTAATCACTTCCTCACTCTCATACTTGCAGGTGTTCACTCTGTCTGGTACACAGGTTCCTGTGTTCCCTGACAGACGTCTGACCCTAGGCACTGTCTTGTAAGTCCTACATAAGGGAACTCTGTCTGGTACATAGGTTCCTGTGTTCCCTGACAGACGTCTGACTCTAGACACTGTCTTGTAAGTCCTACATAAGGGGAGGGTAATCACTTCCTCACTCATACTTGCAGGTGTTCACTCTGTCTGGTACATAGGTTCCTGTGTTCCCCGACAGACGTCTGACTCTAGACACTATCTTGTAAGTCCTACATAAGGGGAGGGTAATCACTTCCTCACTCTCATACTTGCAGGTGTTCACTCTGTCTGGTACATAGGTTCCTGTGTTCCCCGACAGACGTCTGACTCTAGACACTGTCTTGTAAGTCCTACATAAGGGGAGGGTAATCACTTCCTCACTCATACTTGCAGGTGTTCACTCTGGTACATAGGTTCCTGTGTTCCCTGACAGACGTCTGGCCCTAGGCACTGTCTTGTAAGTCCTACATAAGGGGAGAGTAATCACTTCCTCACTCTCATACTTGCTGGTGTTCACTCTGTCTGGTACATAGGTTCCTGTGTTCCCTGACAGACGTCTGACTCTAGA
This sequence comes from Tenodera sinensis, assembly GCA_030765045.1. Lineage (NCBI taxonomy): Eukaryota > Metazoa > Arthropoda > Insecta > Mantodea > Mantidae > Tenodera > Tenodera sinensis. The sequence goes on from CM060972.1 coordinate 6,098,875, forward strand.
CATTGTCTTGTAAGTTCTACATAAGGGGAGGGTAATCACTTCCTCACTCTCATACTTGCAGGTGTTCAGTCTGTCTGGTACATAGGTTCCTGTGTTCCCTGACAGACGTCTGATCCTAGACACTGGCTTGTAAGTCCTACATATGGAGAGGGTAATTACTTCCTCACTCTCATACTTGCAGGTGTTCACTCTGTCTGGTACATCGGTTCCTGTGTTCCCCGACAGACGTCTGACTCTAGGAACTGTCTTGTAAGTCCTACATAAGGGGAGGGTAATCACTTCCTCACTCTCATACTTGCAGGTGTTCACTCTGTCTGGTACATAGGTACCTGTGTTCCCTGACAGACGTCTGACTCGAGACACTGGCTTGTAAGTCCTACATAAGGGGAGGGTAATCACTTCCTCACTCATACTTGCAGGTGTTCACTCTGGTACATAGGTTCCTGTGTTCCCTGACAGACGTCTGGCCCTAGGCACTGTCTTGTAAGTCCTACATAAGGGGAGAGTAATCACTTCCTCACTCTCATACTTGCTGGTGTTCACTCTGTCTGGTACATAGGTTCCTGTGTTCCCTGACAGACGTCTGACTCTAGACATTGTCTTGTAAGTTCTACATAAGGGGAGGGTAATCACTTCCTCACTCTCATACTTGCAGGTGTTCAGTCTGTCTGGTACATAGGTTCCTGTGTTCCCTGACAGACGTCTGATCCTAGACACTGGCTTGTAAGTCCTACATATGGAGAGGGTAATTACTTCCTCACTCTCATACTTGCAGGTGTTCACTCTGTCTGGTACATCGGTTCCTGTGTTCCCCGACAGACGTCTGACTCTAGGAACTGTCTTGTAAGTCCTACATAAGGGGAGGGTAATCACTTCCTCACTCTCATACTTGCAGGTGTTCACTCTGTCTGGTACATAGGTACCTGTGTTCCCTGACAGACGTCTGACTCGAGACACTGGCTTGTAAGTCCTACATAAGGGGAGGGTAATCACTTCCTCACTCTCATACTTGCAGGTGTTCACTCTGTCTGGTACATAGGTTCCTGTGTTCCCTGACAGACGTCTGACTCTAGACACTATCTTGTAAGTCCTACATAAGGGGAGGGTAATCACTTCCTCACTCTCATACTTGCAGGTGTTCACTCTGTCTGGTACATAGGTTCCTGTGTTCCCTGACAGACGTCTGACTCTAGACACTATCTTGTAAGTCCTACATAAGGGGAGGGTAATCACTTCCTCACTCTCATACTTGCAGGTGTTCACTCTGGTACATAGGTTCCTGTGTTCCCTGACAGACGTTTGGCCCTAGGCACTGTCTTGTAAGTCCTACATAAGGGGAGGGTAATCACTTCCTCACTCTCATACTTGCAGGTGTTCACTCTGTCTGGTACATATGTTCCTGTGTTCCCTGACAGACGTCTGACTCTAGACACTGACTTGTAAGTCCTACATAAGGGGAGGGTAATTACTTCCTCACTCTCATACTTGCAGGTGTTCACTCTGTCTGGTACATAGGTTCCTGTGTTCCCTGACAGACGTCTGACCCCAGGCACTGGCTTGTAAGTCCTACATAAGATTAAATTATTTTGTTGTTTAACGACGCTGTCAATTGCCAGGATCACATCAGCGTCGCCGGTGTGCCGGAATTTTGTCCCGCAGGAGTTCTTTTACATGCCAGTAAATCTACTGACATGGAGCTGTCGTTTTTAAGCACTCTTAAAAACCATCGGCCTGGGCCGGGTTTGAACCCGCGACCTTGGGATCAGTAGGCCAGCGTCTAACCAACGTCCTACATAAGGGGAGGGTAGCCAGATAAAGAACAAAAATTATGTTATGAAACCTTTGAGTTATGCTGTTCTCTCTCTCGCACTCTCTCTAACTCTATCTCTCACACACTCACACGCTGAGAACCATAACAGAAAGAACGTTCATAAATAACCCTAATGACCTAGCCGTCGACGGGCCCTTAAACCCTATTCCCCGTTCATAAATAAGACTCGATTTGGTATAATTAAGGTAGCTGGCCCGACGTGAATCGAATACATGTGTTACACGTTAGGCCGGAGCCATTTGCCCGTAAGAGAAAGAGAAAGTTATAAATCCTAGTTATAAGGCATTTTAAAGGTTTTTTTTTTTTTTTTTTTTTTTTTAACTTTTTCCACTGGTAAGTAGGGGAAGTATTGTATTCCAACCAAAAATTCGATGTCAAGATTTCACCGGAAATATATGTTTTGAGATCCCCTGCATCCCCCCCTCCCAAAGAAAAAGAAAAGCATTTTTAGAAAAAGGTCCGTGTGTGTATCTGTGTGTCAGTCTGTCAGTCTGCGGACAGCATAGCTGAAAAATGAAAAGTCGGTTAAAAACCAAAGTTGGTATTTAGGTTTAATGCCTTTCAAGGATGCGACGCGAAAATTTTGAAGAAAATAGCCCCACCCTAAACTACCCTTTACATGGAAAATTTTTCCAAAATTTTTATTTTCTTAAAAATGGCTCTAGCGATTTTGATTAAAATGTCACATATTTGAGATATTTTGATGACAAATGAAATGTATATCTTGAATTTTCTGGCTATAGCCCCTGTAGTCTTATTTACTCTGGACGACTTTTGCATAACTGGTAAACCGTTAAAGATAGACCAAATTATACTATACAAAAAATGTAGATCTTGTTAAAATACACAATTTATGCCTGAATAAATTTTCTTATAGGGTGAACCATTTCGGAGATATTCCTTGTTATATGTTTGAGTTTCGAAAAACTTAGAACTTTCGTGAAATGGATAATCGTTGTTCATTTTTTTATATGTTAAGTGTGCAAAGACAACAGAATCTCAAAGCTTTAAAACATTTGACTATCGCACAAAGCCTACTGTATTCTAACATTCCCCTTGCACCTACAAGAAAATAAGCAATTTGTACAAATGTTTATCTCAACTAACACGAAGATATAGGAATAAGAGTTTGTAAGAATGGTTAGTACAAAAGTAGAGAAAGTCATGTGAGTGCAACACATCAGATTTTTTCTCTTTATATAGCCCTTTGACTTTCAGGTTCAGGTACGGTATGTTATCTATAAATACTAGAGAAAATTTGCCCGTAGATATCGGGCTTTTAAGCTAGTATAATACGCTTTCAAGTTTAACCATTGCCGAGCTATAACTCGGGGGGAAAATATCTATGTACGTTATGTACTTGTATTATGACCAAAACAAAAAGTTTTTAAGCAACGACGAAATCTCACGGTAACCTAATCTAAAAATTAAAAGAGTAAAAGTTTGATTAAGCATTTCAGTGAAAGTTATATGAACGTAGTATTTTAAAAGGGCTTTAGAAAAAGGATTGCAACTTTGTGCCCTGCTGAAAGAATCATGTTGATTATGGAGTAAGTATTTCTGTTCCTTCTGCTGTGTTTTTATTTTGTTTAACGTCGGAGCAGAAATATCGGACGATGCAGAGAGTTGAAATAATACTGAAATGAGCTTAGAGTTCGTCTGTTCAGGACAAGGGAAACCCCGGAAAAAAGCATTCTCCGAGTAACTCGCTCTTGAATGGGAGCTACACTATCACTACACTATGATTACACCACGGAGGACGGTCTGCTAGTTTACCAACAAGACATTCTGTTTTCCCTGGCAACGTTTTGTTTACCTTGGCGATTACTTGATGTTTATCAAGAGGTTAAACAGCTTCATTAATATAATTTTTTGAGCTTGTCAAAAGCAATAATGTAATTATACTTGCAGCAGGATACATATGTTGTGTGATTCGGCACATTTTGGTGCCTAAGTTGCAGGCACTTTTAGGTAAGAATATCGTATTATTCTTTGTTATGAGTATAATGTAAATCCGTATGTATTCAGCGGTAGAACCTGGGCGGAGTTTATGTTTATTCTTTGTTCTATAAGACTGTCAGTGACTTTTTCGCTGTAAAATGTGATTTCTGTCACATTAACTTTCACACAAATTGCAAGTATACCTGAAACCTTTGTTATTCAGTGGAATAACTCGACGCGAAGCTACGATGCTGTGTTTGAAAGGGTGGATGTTCACACCCCGTCTGTCGAGTTCTGGAAGCACGTTCAGATTTTCTTACTGCCAAAATTAAAATCTAAACATATTACAATTCGAAACTGTCATAAGTGACACGTGATAAAATTAAATTCAATTAACCTCCTTTGCGTCACATTGTAAACCGGTCATATGGCATGGCATCTGTTATTGACGACTATTTTTTTGAATTAAAACTAGTGTTCCATTCAGGAAAATGTAGCTGTAGAGGATGTGTTTGATGTGAACAACTTCGCGTTATGAGAAAGATTACGGCTAGGGCTTCAACATAACAAAGCTTACAAAATTAACGCTCTTGTGCACAATGCTGGAATACTAAAACCGGCTGACGCAGGTGCAAACAAATTTTTTTGTTTTACAAAATTTTATCATTGCATAGCTTTAGTAGAATTTCGACTAGCATGGATATGTATAATGGGTAGGTTGAGTATCTTGTGAATGTACAGTTAACATCATAGTCATAATGAGCTTTTAATCTGTAACTTGTATTCATATTTATGGCTAACACAAAATTTAATGGCAGGTGGCAGGAGGATTTAATAATGTGCTTCCAACACCTTGCAGTTGTATGGTTAAACATGCAGTGAAATCATGCTGTAAAGCTGATGATATGAATATCATTTGCTCCCACAAAATTTATTTGCACAACAGGAAAGAAAATGGTAGTGGTCAGGTATTATGGTAGACGCAAAGTTTAACGGCAGCTGATAGCTGACTATTACTATTATTTTTCCTGTTGTGCAAATAAATTTTGTGGGTGCAAATGTTATTTATATCACTGGCTTTACAGTGTGATTTCACAGCATGTGTAACTATACAATGCTGCAAGGTTTATAGGCAAGCGTATGATTGGATTTTATATCGAGTCACACTCTATTAAATTTTGCAGCAGCCATAGCTGCCATTAAATTTTGTATCTGCCATAGTTCGGAAAAGGAACTTGTATCCCTTATTAGAAGATCCACATTATCCTCCAGTAAACCCACTCTTACGAAGATACCTCACAATCACAAGAAATATAAGTGCGCTTTATTCTTCTCCCGCTAAATGTTGAAGTTGAAGCAGAAAGCTGTTAATCCTAACACTTTTTTAGGGTTGCCTCGAAGGAAACAAATAGCAGCTTTGAACCCCTCACCCCTCTCATACCCACAAAACTTTGAGCACTTCGATGCATGCATGAACAAGGGAAATTGTATTTTGCCTAAGCCTGTCTTGAAAACTGCCCACTGCCAACAATGCTTTTGCATGAACTATACAGAATCTAGCAATGAATGTGAAATTACAATTTAAAAGAAAAGCAATATTTAGAGCTTATTCAAATTAAAGAAAAAGATATAATTAATATTTTAGGATAGGTTCAGCCTTAAAGCCTTAATACTCATTTCACTTCTGGGAATATGTAACAAAGATGATTACTAAAATACAAAATGATTATCCAAGCTTGTGGGCCGTAGTCTGGTGGAAATTCTCCTTCCAGAAGTTTCGTTCGAAACTGCATCAAACATCCTCAGGTGTGACTGTAGTACTCTGCTAGTCTTGGCGATGACTAAACGCAGCCATTTGATTTCACAGGTTTTACACGCTTAGCATTTGTGGGTGTTTGTTGGTCTGTCTGGTCCTTGTTTATTGGTTCGGCTACTGTGTGGGCTGAGCTAAAGAGGAGGTTGCTTCCATTGTGTATGATTGTTACCAATGGGCTGGCATTTACTGTGGCTCAGGCTGTTGATGGGATATCATCTTGAATTTGTCTTTGTTCAGGTTTTTGATGCGTTGTATAATGCTGGATACCAAGCTTTATTTAAGCACTTTGTTTCTTCCTTCTTATTGAATAAATAAAACTTGGCATCCAGCATTATACAAAGCATGCAAAAAACCTGACTGGAGGTAAATTCAAGATCATATACCATCAACAGCTTCAGCCACAGTAAATGCCAGCTCATCGACAACAGTGAAAGCAGCTCCCACTTTAACCCATGCCATGCAACAGCCAAACCAATAAACAAAGTCCGGACTAACCATCATACTCCCATGCATGCTAAGCTTGTAAAACCTGTGAAACTAAATGGCTCTGTATCAGTTGTAGCCGAGACTAGCAGAGTACTACGGTCGCACCACTAAAGATGTTCGACGCAGCTTTGAACGAAACATCTGGAAGGAGAATTTCAACCAGACTACGGCCCACAAGCCCGGATAATCATTTTGTATTTTATGACACCAGCCACGAAAGCTTACACAATTTGATCAAAGATGGTTACTTGTTAATTATGGTGTGCTTTCTATAGTTAACATTTGTTAATTTTGTTTTGCAGAGTATTTTGTACATAGATAAGAATGCAACAGCCAGAAGGAAGGATAAGCAGGACCACTGGGAAAAGGTGCAGAAGGAAAAGACATGGCATAAAAATACCACCGCTGGTGAAAGTAGATTCTGATGAACTCACTGAGCGACTGCTGAGAGAAATCATTCGTGATGAGGATTACCCTCCCCTAATGCAACCCAATACTTGGACAAAATCTGTACCATACAAGGTATGACTTCAACATTAATTTCCTCAATTTGTATAAAATTGTTAAAACACTTGATTTGAAACACTTGCTCTATATGAAATACCAACTTTATGATACAACCCTAGATCCTCTCACAATTACAGAAAATACTTTCCAAAGCATGCTGTCAACTGGCAGAATCATATCAGCACTATAAAACTGATGAAAATGAATTGTTTAAAATAGTGGAGCATATTAATAAATTGAAAAACATGTCAATATTTATAAACACATTCTGCTCCAACTTGTAATAATATTATTCACAGGATTAGTTTCAGAGAGGGTCCTGTGATGAATATTATTACAAGTGGAGCAGAATGTATATTATTATGTATATTGACATATTTTCCAATTTATATCAGCACTGCTGGTATGCCAGAATTTTGTACCACAGGAGTTCTTTTACATGCCAGTAAATCTGCAGATATTTTTAAAAGTAGGCAGAAGTAAACTAATGAGAGAATCTACTTTTACCCATGGTTATATAAATACAAAAAACTAAAATAAGAACAAATTAGAAACTAAAAGCTTCACTTATCTTAGTAATATTGCAAGAATTTTTCACAGCTAAGATAAGTGAAGCTTATAGTTTCTAATTTGTTCTTATTTTAGATTCTGTTGCTTCACTGTTAATAGCTTCAATATTTCCTTAATTAACAAAAATGTAGTTATTCTGTCTGATTCTGGAGTTGTCCAAGCTATTGGTTCTACTACTTGTTCCTAAATGATGAACAAATACATGATATGATTAAACAAATACGGAATCCACATTGTCCATACACAACTTGTGTGTTTAAATAACACCAACAGTAAGTTTGTTGGCATAAATAAATAATAATTACCATCTGAAGGTTATTTAATCCCGGGACATAAAGTACTTGCAATAGTAAGTCACCATTGGGGTAATTGTCTCTGATGTGAGACTGCCTTTGTGGTTTACTGGTAAGATACAAACTGGTTTGAAAATTCAATGTCATTCTGGCAGGTTGTCACAGTAGCTTAATGGTTAGAGCACCCACCTGGTAAGGGCACTGGGAGGTTATTTTTAACACCACGAGCTTAACTTACACCAATATTTAAAATTTAAATATAGCAGGTATTAATGATTAGAATAAATTGAAATTTGGTGTGATTATACTTAAAGCATTTGTACATTTAACTACTACATAATAATTAAATTACATTCACAGAATTCCATGCAAAAGGGGCATAAAGCACACTATGTATCCTGAAAAAAAAATGTTACACCTCATACTTCAGGTACACTTTTCTTATAGGATTTTGAAGCTACAGGCACCAAATTTTTATCTGAATAACATAAAGCATAGCTTGACATCGCTGGTTAAACATAAATCCTATGTAGTTTGTATTTTGAACATAAAAAATTATTTAATTCTATATAGGAAAAATATGGTAATATTTTTAAGCATTAACATTTTTTTTTCTCCACATTATAGCTGTAATTCACAAAAGCGTTAACCAGCTGTGCTCAACAAACATGGATAAATAAGCACTGAAAATTTGATATCAATATCTCTTATAGTTTTTGAGAAATGTGTACCTGAAGTGTGAAAAATCAAGGTTTCGGGAAATTGCGATCAAAGCTGAAGTACCATTCTTTTCAAATTACACATACTTTAAGAATGCGTGCTCCATATTCCTGCTCACTTAAGTTTTCCTAATCTTTTCTTTACCTTTTCTTAGTTCAAGCTTTATTTTCAAGCAACTGAACTGCCCTTTTTGCCTCTGAGAGTCGACATATATATTTTTTTATACAGGTTTCCTTCATATTCTGACTAACTTTTATACCCATTTTTTTCCATCACTGTAAATCTACCACTGCAACCATCATTATAACAAATAACACTATACCTATGCTATATATATATATCATTTTAAAGCTGAAGAATTATATATTTTTTTAACATTAAAAACAAAAAATCGATTTTTGAAGTCAATCGACCTCCCAGTGCCCGTAAGCGGAGGATCTGTGGTTCAAATCCCAGCAGTGGCATTGAATTTTTAAGTTCCAGTTCTACCTCTCAAATATTGCCCACACACGGCTTGTGTTTTTAAAAACATCAACAGTAAGTTTGTTGGCATAAATAAATAATAATTACCATGGAACATCGTTGTTCATTTTTTTATAAGTTAAGCGTGGAAAGAGAACAGGATCTCAAAGCTTTAAAATATTTGATTATCGCTCAAAGCCTACTGTATTCCCTTATTCCTCTTGCATCTACAAGGAAATAAGCAATAAGATAAGTTGAACAAATGTTTGTCTCAACTAACATGAAGAAGATATAGGAATAAGAGTTTATAAGAATGGTTAGTACAATAGTAGAGAAAGTCACGTGAGTGCAAAAAATCACATTTTTTATCATCAGGAACAGAGGAAAGTCACATGGGCCAAAGTCAGAACCGTATGGTGGATGAATCATAAGTTTGACCTCTGAAGGCTGCAGGGATTGAATGGTGATGTTAGCTGTGTATGCGGACATGTTTCATGATGATGGAGAAGGATCCCTCGCAGTCTTGTGCATGACTGCCATTCTTGAAGCTTGGCAAAAACTTCTGGCAAGCAAACTGTGGTGTACTTATTATTGGTAATCATGCTTTGCTTCTCCAGAGAAATGATTGCCACAAGACTGCCCTTTAGGACAAATGAGGCCACCATTTTCTTGTGGACACTTTGGCGACAATTCACTTTTGTCGATGGATTGTCATCACAGTAGATCCATACTGCTGATTGCTGCTTGGTCTCCAGATCAAACAAATAAATCCAAGTTTCATCACCTGTGATGATGTCAGAAACCCGACTGGAGTCCCCTCCTTCGGATCTTGTCAGCATTTTCTCATACCGTTCAACAATTGCGTGATTTTGTTCTCTGAGTTACTCATCAGGATGTGACCCTCCTCACACGAAGGAATTCATGCAGGATTTTCAAAGCTGATGGTGATCCAATCTGAAATGATGCCTTAATTTCTTAAAATTATGTGTAATTATTTTTGTGAAACATTTTTCTCAACGATGAGACAGAATATATGGTTAGACCCTGAAAGGAAAGCATTTATGTAAATATTTGTTGTAAATACTGTTTATTTTTCACGTTGGTAAGGATTAGTTGAGTAATGAAAACGTATTGCTATTTTTTCAATTGTTGCTAATAAGAGTTGTTTAAAAATGTCATAAATGTTAATTTTCATGTTTAAATTTAATATGTATAAATATAAGAACTATATATATATATATATATATATAGATAGATAGATAGATAAGGATCGCTTCCCTAACATTACAGGAACTATTTAGCGTAGGAGGATTTCAAAGTATACTTTGCGGCAAAATGAGCGCATATGCACACGAATACAAAAAGCAATATGTAAGGAGGTGCCAATTTTTAGTTAGTAGCGTCTCGGAGCTTGGAAAGTGAAGACACGTTTTTGTAAAGTGAAAAGACTGTGAAGAAAGTATATACAGGCGTAACAAAAGATAATTCAATTGTAACGAGTGTAATATTCAAGGAAAAGAGTGTAAATAAAAGTGATATAGTGAAGTTACATCCTGCGTTTGTTCATTTCACCCTGTACCATGACCTGAGATAGAAAAAAAGAATCTCATAGCTCAACTCAAAGTATAATCTATAAAAACTCAGCACCAACGCCATGATGTTTTTCTTAATCACTGTTGTTGTCGGACACACACTTCTCTCCTCATGTTTCAAAAATGTTTGGCGCCCTTTGAATTACTGAAACCACTGGAAAACTATGGCATGGGAAGGAGCCATATCCCCATAAGCCTGTAACAAATGTTTAAGACTTTGGCACTGATTTAACTCATTTTTAAGATCAGAGAAATTCAACCAAAAATGCTTTTTACCGAGCTCTCTTGCATACATGTACACCACTGGTTGTTCATCCTTCTGCTGCTGGGATTCCTGGAGTGGGAGAGACACTACCTGATACCAGTTTACTCACTAAGGATTGGGCTATTCTGTCCCGTATCCAGTTCGAGTGCATCAACTTTCATTTTCTCACATCTCAAAACTTTCATAATGACCCTCATACAAGTTAATTGTAGCATACAAAATTCTCTCAACATGGTTTAGTTTGTGAATTTATACGAACATGTTTCATGATGCCCTTTTGTAGTATGAAAATATCTATTGATTTGGTTGAAGATCTTCAGAAGATTATGCTGTAAGAAAGTAAAGAATGTATGCATCCAAAATAGGTCACTTTTAAAACTTCCAAAGATCACTAACTATTAAAAGGGCTGCACAATAAATTTGGTATTTAAGTTTAGCATCTTCAGAGAATGTAACAAAAACATTTTAGAAAACACCCTTATCACAAATTGGTCTTTGTATGGCTTTGTTTTGCAACTGTTGATTTTCCCAAAAATGGGTGTAAAGATTTTGATTAGTTACCATATATCTACATATTTTGATGACAAACAGAACAACTGGCAACTTAGGTAACCATATTAACCATTATCATGATGCATTAAATTGTACTTCTTTGAGATTGGTGCAGTTTTAAATAATGGTTGTGGGTTGTTGAGCTTTCGATTCTTTGCAATCTCGTGCCATGGTAGAGGGTGAAATAATTGTAGACTCGGGATTAAGTCTTTATGAATTATTTTGTTTGCACCTTGTTTACAGTATTTTAAATACGTATCACAATAGTAAGTCCTTTTTGTTAGTGCTTTGACTTTCTTAACATCGTCGCCATATAATCTGAGTTATTTAGCGATAATTTATTTTAATTTAAAAGGTGAGTTAATTAATAACACTGAACAACACTTACAACATATTTTTCCGGGACGCGTTTCAAAGGTTAACTTTCCTCCATTATCAACCGGACAATAACTGGGTTTCCATGGTGTTTGATGGTGCAGATGGTGATGCTTCTTCTGGTGTTTCTTCTGGTGGCGGTTCAATGAACTTACTGAAAATGTCTCTCTGAGGAATGTCGATATTTTAGCGATATTTTGCTAAATGTGTTTTCCGTCATTTGGTGCTTTGCCATGATGTTATGCCCTTTTATTTAATCGTGCACTTTGCGTCGATTACCATATTATGGTTAATCAATAATTCACTTAATCATTTCACTTTTACTATCTTATATTGCGCACATATAAAAATGCGTCTATCTTCAATTGACACTACTAACAAAGAGAAGAACTGATCTTGCCGTATTATTCTAGTTATGCGCATGTATCCATCTGCATATGTACACATTTTAATAGCGTCCCCTATGTCTTTTTCCATATATTTCCCTAATCCCAAAAATGTTAAGAAAGCGATCTCAATCTAACTTCCTAACATTTTTGGCATTATACTTAAAATAACCCTTAACATTTTATACATTAAATCAAAATATGATAGTTAACAATTATGACACTGATAAACAATATTTCCAGTTGAAGAATGAGGTAACACAAGCAAAGTTAACTACAAACAGAAAATAAGTTAAATTCATATGGTACTTAATATTTTTGGGGGAGAAACCATATATACAGTTTCAAAGATGACAACATTTTCACATAAGTATGTTTGTTAATTTCAGGACACACTTGTATACTGCAAGCCAAGTGAGTCTATTGGCTGTAGCTATACACCCTCCGCCATGTGCCTGAGAATTGATGACCTCCCACCTTATCGCAAGCATCCTAAAGTGGCATGCAATTTATTGGATGAACATGGCCAACTCACATTCCCTCCTATTAAAGCTAGAAAAGTAGAGCCCAAAGAGAAAGAAGTTGTGGAGTTCAGCACTCCAGGCATCATCAGCTTACAGGTAAGTGTGCCACTTTTCTTCCGCATATTCCTTAGAGCTTTTATATGAGGAAACCATTAGTTTCCACAATTTTGAAAATTGGGGAAATTTGTGCCAAACAAAAGAAATAAAATGCTTATATGTGACTGTATTAAAGCAGCCATTTTTAGAATTCCTACTACCTAGGCACTTTTTTTTAAATTGAATGCCTTGTAGGAATTTTGGGTTTTTTCTACCATCTGATTGAAGAGATAGGTCCATTCTTTGAGCCAGCACAGCTAATGTTCCAGCAGTTGTCATAGCAATGGGTCCATCTGCCTCCTTTCCTTAATGTGCTTGTGGAAGGTTCAAGAAACCCTACAAACATTATCATATATTTATAAAAAGCTAGTTTGTATTTTTTAAAAAAAATGTTTTTTCTATTGATGGTATGGCTGGTACACAGGCTTGCTTACCTTCCTCTCAACAGAGCAGAATTTAACAAAGAAAGAGAGATGATCCACAGAATGGCAGAAGACAATGGTTTCAATAGGAAAACAATAGACAAAAAAAAAAAAAAAAAAAAATCCAAAAGGCCAAAAACAGAAGACGATACAAGAAACCACCAAACTGTCAGTGGAAAAATAGTTCACATACCACCCCAAGGCCCATACCCAATTCCAGAAAATATTCATAGATTACAATATTATTCAGCAGCTGTTGTTGTTGGCTAATACTGGAGTTCTAATAATAAAACCATTAATAAATACTCTTGCTTTCCAGTATTTTTCACTCAGTGATGCTACATAAAAAACTGAAGTGCTAGATACGAGCAAAAATGTAACTGTTTTGAAAAGAGCACCATATTTTTATGTTTTGGCAGCTACTTTGCTCTTTCCCAATGCCCAAAATGCTTGGAGGGCCGCACCTGCCATTGATTAGGGGTCTGCATGACCTAGCCAGGAGGTTTAACAAAATAAGCCCATTATTTATTTATGTCAACCAGGGTTGCCAACCCGTATGATGATTATGGTGGCATATGATAATTTGAATGTTTGTACTCATGGTTGTTGACCCATACGATAATTATGGGGTTGTACGATAATTTCAATACCTGCAAAATATAATTTTCACTGGTTTGTCACATCAGCGAAATGAAATTAATTAGAAATAGTGACACCACTTTTGCCCTCATGGCCTGTCTCCACACCTCTAAGTCCATATCCTAGTAATCCTTCTATCCTTTATCCTCTTGTTGCCATTGTGCCCAGATCTGGTAATCTCAATGACGAAGGCACTGTTCACAAAATTGATGATCGATGGAGAAAATTCGGAGTAAGTGATATTCTGTGTGAAATAAAGAACTTGCCTGAGCCTGGCAGTTTCTAGAGTGCTATTAAACACATGTATTGCCTTGGTGGAAATACTGATTTCAAAGAACTGGCAGAGGTTGCATTATCAGTGATTTCGTTGCCCCACAAAAACACTTCTTGTAAAAGAGTTTTTTCTAAACTCAGTTTAATAAAAATCAAAATTAGAAACAGATTGGCGCTAGGTATGGTAAATGTGTTTATTCTGTCATATCAGCAACAACACCACCAACAACACCACCACCAATACCAACAACATCACCAAGAACAACACCACCAACTATAACAACTACTACTAACAACAACAACAACAACAACAACAAGAACAACAACAACAACACCAACAACAGCACCAACATCACCACCAATAACAACAATAGTAATGATAATGATGATGATTATGATGATAATAATCGTAATCGTAACGGTAATGACTTCTTCATACACCCCAACAGCCCCCGACCCCAAATTCAGTTCACCATGGAGGTGGAGAAGGACAGAACACTGCCATTTTTTGACATTCTGGTCTCCAGAAACAACAGCGATACTCTGGAGCATGCAGTGTACCACAAACCAACACACACTGACCTCTACTTGAATGCTCGTAGTTTCCATCATAAATCACAATGGGTCGGAGTTCTCAACACTCTGGCCCACAGAGCTGTGTCTGTCTCCGATCCCAGCCACCTAAAGCAAGAACTACAGCACCTGAGGCACACTCTCGGCCAAAGTGGCTACTCCGTAGATGACATTGAAGCCTCAATCTCCAAGGCCAAGAGAGGAAAACGACATTCTCAGCTAACACCAGACAAGCCGACCGCCACTGCCTGCATCCCATATACTGCAATCTATCCGGCAGAATCAGTAGAATTCTGGCTAAACACAACATTAGAACCATCCACAAGCCGCCTTTGAAGATTAAACACCTAGTGAGGCCGGTAAAGGACAAACTGGACCTTAATGTACCAGGGGTATATCTTATACCCTGTGAATGTGGGGCACTGTACATCGGGCAAACCGGCAGGACCATTTCCACCAGAGTCAAGGAGCACAAACGGTCCATACGCTTAATGCAGCCTGACATGTCAGGGCTGGCGGAGCACTGCTTTGAAAAAGACCACAGAGTTAACTTCAAAGAAACGACCATTGTGGCAAAATGTAGTGGTTTATGGGAATGAAGGGTTAAGGAGGCTCTGTCCATCTCCTCCGAGAAGAGCACACTGAACCGGGATGCTGGATTGCAGTTTAGTTCTTCCTGGAAACCAGCCTTAAAGTTGGAAATCGACCGACTCAGAAAACACAGATTCCTACGGAGTGGTGAAACACCTCCACATTAGACTGGGTGTTTTCTACTCGGTACGTACTAGCGGACAGTACATATACTGGTCCCTTCACTCTTGCTAGTCATTCATCATCCTGATGATGGGAGAGATGTACACTCCTGAAACGTCGATGGCTCTTCATCACTACACCTGGTTAGAAGCCCGAGAACATCTTGAATATAGTAGTAATAATAGTAGTAGTAGTAATACGAACACAAACAACAACAGTAGGAGTAACAGTAGTAATAGTAGTAGTGGTAATAATAAATATCACAGCATATACATAGTTTATAACAATAAAAATTCATACATAGCTTATAATAATTCAAATTACAGTTCATCCTCTTTATACAAACATTTATAAATAAGATACTGCTTTAGTTTATTTTTAAAACAATTTTTTGTACAGGATTTAATTTCAGCATGTAGTTTATTATACAGTATACTGCCCAGTGGCGGTTTGTAACTTGTCGCAGTGGGTGTGCAGTACATTACATCCTCTCCACCTTTACTCCCTTTCTTTCTCTAACACACACCACACAATTCTAATTCTAAATTCATATGGACAATTGAGGTCTTGTTTTGCTTTTTTTTTTGTTTTAAATGACCAATATCACAAGAATCAGTTTTTGTCCAGACACCATTCCTCTCACTCACAAACAATAAGCACGGAAAACAGCTTCTCTTATAAGAATAAACCCGAAAGATTTATCTCCTTTAGTTTTGCCATGTTATTCATTTCCACACTTTCATGGATTCAAACTTGCCGCTATGAGCAGACACAACTGCATGCAATTTGCTGCCAGAACACAAACATAACAAACACTGTAACAAAATAACTATTCCAAACTGAAGTATTGGCCTTAGTAAATTATGACATGAAGAGTAATTATATGCATTTATAATCGCTTAATAAGACTAGATGTAATTGTGTTTATAACATTAATATAATATAGAAGATGGCTACATTATATTTAGAACTGTCACATTGGCTGCCTAGTTGGTTCTTCTAAACAACGCGAGAGGAATGCTCGTAGCAAGGCAAACGGAGGGACGTGTAGGAGAACGTAGTGCGCTTGCACGGTACGAATTGCATGTGTTGGCCTTGTCGATTATGCTGCCTTAATTCGCTGTACTCTTAAATGCAAGCTTTGCACCTCTCCCCGCATACCCATCTGCTAAACACTACCCTTGCCAGTTGCAAAATTGGGTTTATGCGTCTCAGCTTGTTGACTGAGTGAGCTGAAATTTGGTAAAGAGGGCACGGGAAAATTAAACGAGCAAGTTCATATACAAGAAAGTTGGACATTCCACTTTCTCACATGCATGTCTATACACGTTTGCATGTGGAAAAAATTAGTGGGTGTGCAGTTACGAGTATGCAATCCCCCAGAAACCGCCACTGATACTGCCTATAATATATGGATTAGTATTTATTTTCTTTTTTTCACTGTTATTCTATGAAAGTCCATATTTTGCCTTGTGTTATGCGGATGTATTTCACTATTCATCTGGATACCATTTGTGCTAATTACAGTTAAACGAATGGTTTTGTATACATACAATGACACAATGGTTAGTATGTTTTCCTTAATAAACACATTTCTGCAAGTTTCTAGTTTATGAATATTGAACATAGTTCTTAAACACTTCTGTAAAATTAAAATTCTATTAATATGTACCTGTGCAGCTCCTCCCCAAACTTCTATACAATGACTGAGATGTGGAAAAATAAGCCCATAGTACATAATTTTCATTGTATGTTCATTCACATATCTTTTCATTAGTCTGAAGAAGTATATATCTTTACTTATTTTATTACAGCACCGTTAATGTGTTCAGATCAGGTTATCATACTATCTATTTTTAATCCTAATAAGGGATAAGATGCAGTCAAGGTCAGATTAAGCATGTGGGAAATAGGTTAATTCACTTCATTTCTTCCTCCTATGTCAAATACCATAACTTTGATTTTTTCTTCATTTACTTTTAGTTTATTACGTTCAAAATAATGTGTCATAGTGTGATTAGTGTCATTAATGGTATTTGCCAATGTATTTAGGGTATCGTTCCAAAATAAAGCAGTTTTTTTTTTTGTTTTGGCAGGGAAAAATCCCTCATGGATGCTACCTTAGCGAGTTGGACTCTTACCAACTAAAAACCCCTGCCCTGTCACATGCCATTCTGAGACTGCTTGTGGCATTACTTCAGAAATGGTAGTTGTCTAATTGTTCTAAACTATCTGTATGTGTCTGACCTCGGCTTCTTTAACCTGCAATATAGATTTACATGGGGATTTTACAATGGCCCATGTTTCTCGATTTTCCATGATCTTATCTCCCAGATTATTAGCTGTTAACTGCAACCCTAATTTCCGTTGGGCTTCATTTCTCTGTAAGTTCCATTGTTTACAGTAGAAGATGATGTGTTCTACAGTGTCCACTTGTGTACAATATTTGCATAAGTCATCCTCGGATTTCCCCATCCTCTTGGCATAATATCTGAATCTTCCATGTCCCGTCAAGACCTGCATCAGGAAGTAATCCAGTTGTCGATGTTTAAAATTTAGCCATTTATTAATGTCGGGAATGATTTTCTTTGTCCACTGCCCTACTATCGTAGTCTCTTGCCATCGTCTTTGCCACTTCTCAATTATTCGCACTCTGATATTCATCTTCTCATGATTAGAGAGTAGGCCACCTGCCTCATGTATGACTCTTATTTCTTCCACTTTTAAATCTATAGGGATAGACCCAGTTATGACCTGTAAGGCTCTAGTTGATATAGTCCTATACCCAAAGGCATACAATAGTATCATCGGCATAGCTTATTGTATTAAAATTATTCCCTGTTGGTATATCAATTATATAATGAATAGAACAGGACTGAAGACAGAACCCTGTGGAACTCCATACTTTACCTCCAACATTGCTGATTTTATTTTATGTTGTTGCCATCAAGATAGTTAATTTCAGAGCACTGTTGTCTTCCAGATAGGTAAGATGCAATTAATTTAGTAAAATGCCTGATTTAAAAGGGTTATCGTGATGTAATTATTTGAGAGGTAGAACTGGAACTTAAAAATTCAATGCCACAGCTGAACCAAAGACCTTCCGCTTACCAGGTGACTGCTCTAACATTGCCCACGCATGGCTTGTGTGTTTAAAAACACCAACTGTAAGTTTGTTGGCATAAATAAATAATAATTACCATATGTAATTATTATTACTTTTACTATTTACCCCTATTTACATTCAACAGAATTAAACTGTTTCCTAAAATATAACCTCTGATTCCACGCAGATTGAGCTTATTTAATAAAATATCATGTCTTGCACAGTCAAAAGCTTTCAATAGGTTGACCATTAAGCCAGCTACTTTCTTATTTTGATAAATTTTTACCATAATATCATGCACAAGCGAGATTACAGCTGTAGTGGTAGAAAGAGATTTGTGAAAACCATGTTGCAATTGGGCATAAATTTTGTTTTTCTCTAGAAAGTGTAATTTTCTCAAATAGTTTACCTATGCTGGAGGTTAGAGTGACAGGCTTATAATTGTTAACATCGTTTTTATTGCCCTTTTTATAAATGGGCTTAATGATGCCTATTTCAAGTATATCAGGAAACACACCTGCTTCAATACTGGCATTTATTAGATGCATTAATGGTTTGGTCAATAATTTGTACAAATGTTTATCTCAATTAATACAAAGAAAATATAGGGATAAGATTTGTAAGAATGGTTAGCACAAGAGTAGAGAAAGTCATGTTAGTGCAACACATCAGACTTTTTTTTACATATTTTAAACTTCAAACTACTTCTTCTAGTGCAATTCTTAATATATTTCTTTTAAATTTTGCATACATATTCTTAAATAGTTGCTTCATTAAACCTAGTATTTTAAATGCTCTAAACAGAGCAGTTTAATACTAAAATTTTTATTTTGAAAATTATTAATAATTTGAGAAAAAATGGCCATCAATGACTTCGAAATGTTTAGTTCTTCTGGGCTTGTAGGCCGTGGTCTAGAAGGCATGGTAGATACCAACGTTTCTCCAAGTACTGCGCTTGACATCATCAGGGTAACACAATCCTCCGTCTGCACTGGTCAGAGTTTGAATGTGGAAGCAGAGAAGTAGTGGAAGTAATGACCGTTAACATCCGTTACGGTTATTTATATGGTTCAGGGTGGGCAGGACATTGTTGTGCTGACTACGGTGGTGATTGGCCAGTTGCAGGTGGGGTTTTATTACAACTGTTGTGTGTGTCTGAAAACTCTTGTTGGCAGTGCTGAATTAACACTGAAATAGCATGGCAACTTCAGCAACTTTTGTAAGAATTTGTACACACTGCTGAGTGGGACTTAGACAAAATTTTCACAGGACACTTTCTAAAGCTTATCCGAATATATTATATACAAGAATTGCTCTGTAGAAGCGGGAATAAAAAATGTCACTTTTTATGTAAAATCACGTTTTTTTGGGAATTCCACCTATATAGATGAACTTAAAAAGCAAAACCCTATATGAATACAAAATTTGATGGAAACCATTAGAGCCATTTCCAAGTTGCGCGGAATATATTTATATATATATGCAAGAATTGCTCGTTTAAATATATAAGATGGGATATTGATTTTTCAGGCTTTAAAGTCACTCCCTACTGGCTGTACTAAAGTAAAATCAACGTTGCATATTTGACTCAGATTTTATAGAACCTAATGCATAATAAAATCCTCTTCTGTTATAGGATTTAGTAAATGGGAATTATAGGAGAAAAAAAGAAGCAGAAGCAGCTAAAAGACTTTACAGATGCAGGAAATTACTTGAAAGGCGGGAACAGAGGAAGATGCAAGCTAAACTTGATGAAAGAAGGTACGTAACAATATGATGCTTTATGTCTTTGTATGAGAATCACTGTGAAAGTTTTGATTGTGAAGAGATCAATAAAATCTCACTATACAAAACATGTAGATTTTGTTAAGGCTCACAATTTGTGTCAAATACATTTTTTTTGGGTAGAGTTAAACATTTCCAAAATATTCAATGTTATTGGTCTCAGTATTAAAATATTTATGCTTTGTGAAAATAGGAATTTTCAGTTGATTAATAAAACTAAAAACACACACATTCGGTGGTGGTGCTGCTGCTGGTAGTGGTTGTTGATGGTGGTGGTGCTTTTAGTGGTGCTGC
Source organism: Tenodera sinensis (assembly GCA_030765045.1). Lineage (NCBI taxonomy): Eukaryota > Metazoa > Arthropoda > Insecta > Mantodea > Mantidae > Tenodera > Tenodera sinensis. The sequence continues at coordinate 6,119,136 of CM060972.1, forward strand.
TGTTGCTGGTGGTGGTGCTGATGTGGTGGTGCTGGTGGTGGTGCTGGTGCTGCTGGTGTTGGTGGTGGTTGTGCAGGTGGTGGTGGTGCTGCTGGTGATGGTGCTGGTTGTGGTGCTGGTGGTGGTGATGCTGGTGCTGGTGGTGGTGCTGCTGGTGCTGGTTGTGGTGCTGGTGGTGGTGGTGGTGTGGTGGTGCTGGTGCTGCTGGTGTTGGTGGTGGTTGTGCAGGTGGTGGTGGTGATGATGCTGGTGTTGGTGGTGGTTGTGCAGGTGGTGCTGGTAGTGGTGGTGGTGCTGGTGCTGTTAGTGGTGATGCTGGTGGTGATGCTGGTGTTGGTGGTGGTTGTGCAGGTGGGGCTGGTAGTGGTGGTGGTGCTGATGGTAGTGGTGGTGCTGGTGCTGTTAGTGGTGATGCTGGTTGTGGTGCTGGTGGTGGTGATGATGGTGCTGGTGGTGGTGATGCTGGTGCTGCTGCTGGTAGTGCTGGTGGTGCTGGTTGTGCAGGTGGTGGTGGTGCTGGTAGTGATGGTGGTGGTGGTGCTGCTGGTGCAGGTGGTGGTGCTGGTTGTGGTGCTGCTGGTGCTGGTGGTGGTGCTGATAGTGCAGGTGGTGGTGCTGCTGGTGGTTGTGGTGCTGATGCTGGTGCTGGTGGTGGTGCTGCTGCTGGTGCAGGTGGTGGTGGTGCTGCTGGTGCTGGTTGTGGTGCTCGTGGTGGTGATGCTGGTTGTGGTGGTGGTGCTGCTGGTGCTGGTGGTGGTGATGATGGTGCTGGTGGTGGTGATGCTGGTGCTGCTGCTGGTAGTGCTGGTGGTGCTGGTTGTGCAGGTGGTGCTGGTGGTGGTGCTGGTAGTGATGGTGGTGGTGGTGGTGCTGCTGGTGCAGGTGGTGGTGCTGGTTGTGGTGCTGCTGGTGCTGGTGGTGGTGCTGATAGTGCAGGTGGTGGTGCTGCTGGTGGTTGTGGTGCTGATGCTGGTGCTGGTGGTGGTGCTGCTGCTGGTGCAGGTGGTGGTGGTGCTGCTGGTGCTGGTTGTGGTGCTCGTGGTGGTGATGCTGGTTGTGGTGGTGGTGCTGCTGGTGCAGGTTGTGGTGGTGGTGCTACTGCTGGTGCTGGTGATGCTAGTGCTGGTTGTGGTACTGGTGCTGCTGCTGCTGGTGCAGGTGGTGGTGGTGGTGCTGCTGGTGCAGGTGTTGGCGGTGGTGGTGCTGCTGGTGCTGGTTGTGGTGCTGGTGATGCTGGTGCAGGTGGTGGTGGTGGTGGTGCTGCTGTTACTGGTTGTGGTGCTGGTGATGCTGGTGCAGGTGGTGGCGGTGGTGGTGCTGCTGGTGCTGGTTGTGATGCTGGTGCAGGTGGTGGCAGTGGTGCTGCTGGTGCAGGTGGTGGTGGTGCAGGTGGTGGCGGTGGTGCTGCTGCTGCTGGTGCAGGTGGTGGTGCTGCTGGTGCAGGTGGTGGCGGTAGTAGTGCTGCTGTTGCTGGTTGTGGTGGTGATGCTGGTGCTGGTTGTGCTGCTGGTGCAGGTGGTGGTGGTGGTGGTGCTGCTGTTGCTGGTTGTGGTGGTGATGCTGGTGCTGGTTGTGCTGCTGGTGCAGGTGGTGGCGGTGGTGCTGCTGGTGGTGGTGGTGATGCTGGTGCTGGTTGTGCTGCTGGTGCAGGTGGTGGTGGTGGTGCTGCTGGTGCTGGTGATGCTAGTGCTGGTTGTGGTACTGGTGCTGCTGCTGGTGCAGGTGGTGATGGTGCTGCTGGTGCAGGTGGTGGCGGTGGTGGTGCTGCTGGTGCTGGTTGTGGGGCTGCTGGTGATGGTGATGCTGGTGCTGGTTGTGGTGCTGGTGGTGCTGCTGGTGCAGGTGGTGGTGGTGCTGCTGGTCGTGGTTGTGCAGGTGGTAGTGGTGGTGCTGGTAGTGGTGGTGGTTGTGCAGGTGGTGCTGGTGGTTCTGGTGGTGGTGGTGCTGGTAGTGGTGGTGCTGGTGCTGATGCTGATGCTGGTGATGGTGGTGGTTGTGCAGGTGGTGCTGGTGGTTCTGGTGGTGCGGTTAGTGGTGGTGCTGGTAGTGGTGGTGGTGCTGATGCTGGTGATTGTGGTGGTTGTGCGGGTGGTGCTGGTGGTTCTGGTGGTGGTGCTGGTGCTGGTGGTGGTGGTGCTGGTGGTGGTGCTGGTGCTGGTAGTGGTGATGGTGGTGGTGGTGCAGGTGATGCTGGTGCTGGTGGTGGTGATGCTGGTGTTGGTGGTGGTTGTGCAGGTAGTGCTGGTGGTGGTGGTGGTGCTGGTGCTGGTAGTGGTGGTGCTGGTGCTGGTAGTGGTGGTGGTGCTGGTAGTGGTGGTGGTGCTGGTGGTGGTGATGCTGGTGTTGGTGGTGGTGGTGCATGTGATGCTGGTGGTGGTGGTGCTGGTGATGCTAGTGGTGGTGGTGGTGCTGGTGCAGGTAGTGGTGGTGCTGGTGGTGGTGCTGGTAGTGGTGGTGCTGGTGGTGGTGCTGGTGGTGGTGGTGCTGGTGGTGGTGGTGCTGGTAGTGGTGGTGCTGGTGGTGGTGGTGATGCTGGTGTTGGTGGTGGTTGTGCAGGTGGTGCTGGTAGTGGTGGTGGTGCTGGTGGTGGTGCTGGTGCTGGTAGTGGTGGTGCTGGTGCTGTTAGTGATGGTGGTGCTGGTGCTGGTAGTGGTGGTGGTGGTGCTGGTAGTGGTGGTGGTGGTGGTGGTGGTGCTGGTGCTGGTGGTGGTGGTGATGCTAGTGTTGGTGGTGCAGGTGATGCTGGTGTTGGTGGTGGTGCTGGTGATGCTAGTGGTGGTGGTGGTGCTGGTGCAGGTAGTGGTGGTGCTGGTGGCGGTTGTGCAGGTGGTGGTGCTGGTAGTGGTGGTGCTGGTGGTGGTGCTGGTGGTGGTGGTGCTGGTACTGGTGATGGTGCTGATACTGGTGATGCTGGTGGTGGTCTTTTTTTCTTTATAGTAAGGGAAAAATCTTCTTAGACGCCACTGCGAGTTGCATTCTTACCAACTAAAAACCCTTACTCACATGGCATACCACCTGGAACCGCAAAAGTGCATAACTTCAGGATGGTAGCCTTAAAAGATGCCGCAATTAACCGGGACTTATCTGTTTAAAATAGCTCTATCGTATTTGCTCTACAAACTTCCTTTCATCACTCTCTTTGGTTTCAAGGATATATCTTGCTAGTTGTTTCACCATTTTCCATGTCTCTTTTTTCTCAATCATAACAGTACAGAGGTTATCTACTGACAACTGCATATCCAGTTTTGCATATGTTTCCCTTCTTTTTCCCTCCCAACGTGGGCAGTACTGCTGGTGGTGGTGATGGTAGTGGTGGTGGTGCTGGTGCTGGTTGTGCTGGTGGTGGTGGTGGTGCTGGTGGTGGTGATGCTAGTGTTGGTGGTGCAGGTGATGCTGGTGTTAGTGGTGGTGCTGGTGATGCTAGTGGTGGTGCTGGTGCAGGTAGTGGTGGTGCTGGTGGCGGTTGTGCAGGTGGTGGTGCTGGTAGTGGTGGTGCTGGTGGTGGTGGTGCTGGTGGTGGTGGTGCTGGTACTGGTGATGGTGCTGATACTGGTGATGCTGGTGGTGGTCTTTTTTTCTTTATAGTAAGGGAAAAATCTTCTTAGACGCCACTGCGAGTTGCATTCTTACCAACTAAAAACCCTTACTCACATGGCATACCACCTGGAACCGCAAAAGTGCATAACTTCAGGATGGTAGCCTTAAAAGATGCCGCAATTAACCGGGATTTATCTGTTTAAAATAGCTCTATCGTATTTGCTCTACAAACTTCCTTTCATCACTCTCTTTGGTTTCAAGGATATATCTTGCTAGTTGTTTCACCATTTTCCATGCCTCTTTTTTCTCTATCATAACAGTACAGAGGTTATCTACTGACAACTGCATATCCAGTTTTGCATATGTTTCCCTTCTTTTTCCCTCCCAACGTGGGCAGTACTGCTGGTGGTGGTGATGGTAGTGGTGGTGGTGCTGGTGCTGGTTGTGCTGGTGGTGGTGATGCTGGTGCTGGTTGTGGTTGTGCAGGTGGTGCTGCTGTTTCTGGTGCTGGTGGTGGTGCTGCTATTGCAGGTGATGGTGGTGCTGCTGGTGGTGGTGATGCTGGTGCTGGTTGTGCTGCTGGTGCTGGTGGTGGTGCTGCTATTGCAGGTGGTGGTGGTGCTGCTGGTGGTGGTGATGCTGGTACTGGTTGTGCTACTGGTGCTGGTGGTGGTGCTGCTGGTGCAGGTGGTGGTGGTGGATGTGCTGCTGCTGCTTGTGGTGCTGGTGGTGGTGCTGCTAGTGCAGGTGGTGGTGCTGGTTGTGGTGCTGGTGCTGCTGGTGGTGGTGATGCTGGTGCTGGTTGTGCTGCTGGTGCTGGTGGTGGTGCTGCTATTGCAGGTGGTGGTGGTGCTGCTGGTGGTGGTGATGCTGGTACTGGTTGTGCTGCTGGTGCTGGTGGTGGTGCTGCTGCTGCTTGTGGTGCTGGTGCTGCTAGTGCAGGTGGTGGTGGTGCTGGTGCTGCTGGTGGTGGTGGTGATGCTGGTGCTGGTTGTAGTGCATGTTGGTGGTGCTGCTGGTGCTGGTGGTGGTGCTGCTGGTGCTGGTGGTGGTGCTGCTGGTGCTGTTTGTGGTGCTGGTGGTGGTACTGCTGGTGGTGGTGATGCTGATGCTGATTGTGGTACTGGTGGTGCTGCTGGTGCTGGTTGTAGTGCTGGTGGTGGTGGTGCTGCTGGTGCAGGTGGTGGTGGTAATGCTGCTGTTGCTGGTGGTTGTGCAGGTGGTGGTGCTGGTAGTGGTGGTGGTGCTGGTAGTGGTGGTGGTGCTGGTGGTGGTGCTGGTAGTGGTGGTGGTATTGGTGCAAATGGTGGTGCTGGTGGTGCTGGTGGTGGTGGTGCTGGTGCTGGTGCTGGTGGTGCTGGTGTTGGTGCTGGTGTCCTGATGGTGTTGGTGGTGGTGGGACTGGTGCTGGTGGCGGTACTGGTGGTGTTGGTGTTGGTGGTGGTACTGGTGCTGGTGTGGTGGTGCTGGTGTGCTGGTGTCCTGGTACTGGTAGTGGAGTTGGTGGTGGTGCTGGTGGTGGTGGTGCTGATGCTGGTGCCGGTGCTGGTGCTAGTGCTATTTATTGCTATTGCTATTATTGTTGTTAGTGTTATTATTATTGTTGTTTTATTATTGTTTTATTATTTATTTTGCTAAGAAACATTTCTGCTGTGGTTTTTTAAATTCTGTTCCTGTTATAGTAGTCCAGTTTTCTGAACCATGTGTTAAAGTTGGTACGTGTATTGTTTTATATATTTCTAACTTTGTTTTTGATTCTTCTGTATATATGTATAAAGGTAAATTTGCCGTCATCAAAAGTGAATATAGTGTAGTACTCAGTAAGCAGTACATTATAGATAACAGCTGAGCTGAATGTTTTAATGAAGGAGCTTGATGTCATGTAGTTTATTCATGGGTACTGTACTGCTGTGTTAACTGATTACATTACCACCTTCAGGCTTTTGGAATACAGACAAGCAGCGCCTCCAATAGATCCCGACGAACAGCGGGAGAGATTACTTACCCATACAGAGCGAGAACAGCGGCGCATTTGCATTAGACCTGATGATGTTGAAAGGATAGGCTACTATTTAACTGAGGTAATTGAGAGGAGAACTTTACCCATGTTACAAGGCATTAGTTAGGATATGTGTGTGCATGCATGCATGTGATCTAGAGTTAACAATGAAGTCATATTTCTTCTTCTTCTTCCCAATGCTTATAAGTGAGACTGGATAGTCTTGAAGAGCTGAACAATGTTCTAGATGTTGTCTATTCATTTCCATATTTGACAATACAGTATATAATTCAGAGAACCAAGTATTCCAGTTGTATGTGTGTATAGTGCTGCCGAAATAAGCTAGCTACTTGAAATAAAGAAATGCTCGTAGCCTGACCAAAGCCCTCTGAGGAAGAACATAGATCCACCACTTTTTAATGTTATTGCTGTTTATAATCTGTTCACAATTACAATGAATGTTTCTCTTGTAACATACATTCTGGCAGATGGTCACAGTAGCTCAATGGTTAGAGCAGCCACCTGGTAAGCGGAAGGTCTGTGGTTCAAATCCCAGCTGTGGCATTGAATTTTTAAGTTCCAGTTCTACCTCTCAAACATTGCCCACACATGGCTTGTGTGTTTAAAAATACCAACAGTAAGTTTGTTGGCATAAATAAATAATAATCACTAAACTAATAAATTTTATTTGAGAACAGGAAAAACCCCACTGAATAAGAATTGGGTCATTTTTAAATTGTGAACTTGTGAGAAGAGCATACAATGGCCAGTAAAGAGTATAGTTGCTAATTTATGAGTTGCAATATCATAATCACGTAAAAATGGGTGCCAGCATTACAGAAAACACACTAAGGTAAAACAGTTCAAAAGTGGTGAAAAAAAAATGTGTTAAATATATTTCACAAGCTAATTGAGCACCATTTGTGTGTACTTGTGAGTGATTTTGTAAACTTAATCTCAGAATATACTTACCGCTTTATCAGAAACCAGATTGTGCATGTTCACAAGGAGTTCAAAGAAACTGACTGTGTTAAAGCTCCCTCTGTGTATGAAGAGAAAGAAGCCTAAACAGTGTTAGGAGAAGTAGACGATTTTGTAAAGTGTGCAATTCGCTCTAAAGTGCATAAATTCTTTTTTGAAAACGAACCACCAATCTGATTTGTAAGTACACACTCATGTGTTTAACTTTCTGAATGTTGAATTTTGGTGTTTAGTAGGTGCCAGGCATGATTGTAAATGCCTAGACACCAAAATTAAAGCTGCTCTTTTAAATGGAAGCTATTTGAGCAGATATTATAACCGTCTTGCGTAACGCATAAACAACAAATAACTCTGGTACCAACAACACACTAAGTCACACGCGTTTCCCCATGTGCTGCACGCATTGATATATTAGTGGTGTTGATGTTAAATGGCTTCCTTGTGCAGGAATCACTATAGATGCTTTCCCTAGCAATCATGTCTTCTTGCTTTATACTAGCAACCGTAGGTCTGGTATTACAAAGAGGTTTTCCAAATAGTGTAGTTATACAGAGAGGTTAAAATATATGTGAACCGCTACGCAGTTCTTTTCAATTGCGAACGCGGAAATTCAATAACAGCAGCTGGTATACACAAGGTCACATCCATCACTTGTTTTTCTCTGCTCTGCTCACAATCAGTATTGAGCTGACGCGATATCGTGCAGCTGCATTATTACCAGTGTGCTTTATTATTTAGCCCTGTACTCAGTCACAAAGTGTATTATAGCTCAGCATTTGTTTTCTACTGCACAGCATTTATTTATTATGATTTTTTTCGAGTCAACAGATGATGCCCGTACATACGTGAATACAATTTTGCGCCCTTTTTTAGAGAATTAACCAACAGGGAGCATGATTTTTGCCTTTTTTCAACAAGACTCTGCAACAGCTCATACAGCCAATCTTTCGATGAGAACAATTGAAAGTGTGTTTTAGGACAGAATTATTAGTATAAATTTGTTGACCCCTCAGTCCCCTGACCTAACCCCCTGCGATTTCTATCTCTGGGGTAACTTAAAGCATAAAGTGTACAAGACAAACCCACATACCCTGGAAGAATTAAAACAAAATATCAGTCAGGAAATTGCCAGCATTTCTCAATGTGAACTACGACGAGTGATGGTTAATTTCCTAAAAAGGTGCCAAAAATGTATGGACAATGACAGTGGCCAGTTTCAGCATCTCTTATAATTATATTGGTCAGTAAAGCCTTTAAAAGTAGTTTTAAAATGCTGTATGGTTTTATCCACGCTGTTCTACGACAGCGACAGTCGGCGGCGAGTGCAGAGGACCCATTCAAACAAAACACAGTGGAGTCGGTTCACAGTCTTTTAGATCATCATTTAGTACTGCCCATGCCTTAACAGCCTTCTTTGTCTCACAGCCTTTTAGAGTGCCAACTGCTCACGTGGATGGTGTTATCATGTCTTACTTCAGTCGCTCTGAGCTATAATTCAGCAAGCAGAGTCCTTAGCCCTTAACAGTCAAATGTCGACATGGCCAGTTGGCCACTCTGGTCATATGTCGACATTTGACCAATGTTATCTTGGGCATCAGCTGGCACACTTAGGTCCTTATTTTGCAAATTTTTCCCTTAGAAATCGCTTGCACAATAATGTGGACCAGCTGGCAAAAACTTACCAGCACATACGACCGCTAAGGGTTAACAACACTCTGAATCCACAGCTGTAGCCAACTTAGCATGGCAACAGCAGAACCTTTCTCTAAGAGAAGGTTGAGGGACACTTATAGAACTTCTTGGAATGTGGTTGTTAAGAGATAAGCACTGCTATCATAGTTATAGTAATATAGTTATCAGAGAGCAAAGACTTTCACGGCCAGAGTCAATATAACTAGTAGTTGTTTCTGCGCTGTTATGCCGTAGTCTGCTGGAGTTTAAGTACCCAGATGTTTCGTCCACAGCTGCAGTGAACATCTTAAGTGGCGCACTCATAGTGAGCTGTTGTATTTATCCCTTGAGTGACCTCCGTTGTTTGATCCAGATGGCGGACAGCAGGAGGGAGGGGGCAGGCTTCACCCAAGGTGTTCTTTCCTCCTGATTGGTTAACTTGAATTTCTCCTGTTTTGTGCCATTTCTTGCCTTCCATGACTGAATACCAGTTGCTGTTAAGTTTCAAAGCTTCTTTTTTCTTATTGAAATTTCAATAAGAATTTCAATAATTTCATCTCATTCCACTGGTGTTCCCTCTTCATTCCATGGGCCATCAGTGTCACTGCCTATGGTGTCATAGTAGTAAAAGCGGGAGTTAAAACACTATAAAAAAATCTGATGTGTTGCAATCACATGACTTTCTCTACTCTTGTTCTAACCATTCTTACAAACCCTTATTACTATATCTTCTTTGTGTTAGTTGAGACAAACATTTGTACAAATGATCTTATTGCTCATTTCCTTGTAGGTGTAATAGGAATATTGGAATACAGTAGGCTTTGAGCGATAGTCAAATATTTTAAAACTTTGAGATCCCATTCTCTTTGCACACTTGACATATAAAAAATGACAAAGTTCCATTTCACGAAAGTTCTAAGTTTTCTGAAACTGACTCAAATAACAAGGAGTATCTCCGAAATGGTTCACTCTACAAAAAAATTTATTCAGACATAAATTATGTGTTTTAGCAAGACCCACATTTTTTGTATAGTAAGATTTTGTCTATCTCTTACGGTTTACGAGTTATTCAAAAGTCATCCAGAGTAAACAGGACTGCATAGGCTATAGCGAGAAAATTCAAAATATACATTTCATTTGTCATACAAATATCTTAAACATATGACATTTAATCAAAATCGTTAGATTTTGAAGAAAATAAAATTTTTCATGTAAAGGGTAGTTTAGGGTGGGGCTATTTTCTTCAAAATCTTCATGTCACACTCTTGAAAGACATTAAACTTAAATACCAAGTTTGGTTTTTAACTGTCTTTTCGTTTTTGAGTTAAGCTGTTCACAGACACACACATGGACCTTTTTCTAAAAATGCTTATTTTGGATTCAGGGGATCTCAAAACATATTTCCGGTGAAATCTCGACATCAAATTTTTGGGTGGAATACAATACTTCCCCTACTTACCAGTAGAGAAAGTAAAAAATGTGATATGTTGCTCTCACATGACTTTCTCTACTCTTGTACTAACCATTATTACAAACTCTTATTCTTCTATCTTCTTCATGTTAGCTGAGATAAACATTTGCAGAAATTATCTTATTGCTTGTTTTCTTGCACATGCAACTGGAATATGTGAATACAATAGACTTTGAGCGGTAGTCAAATCTTTTAAGGTTTCAAATTCATTCTCTTTGCATGCCTAAGCTATAAAAAATTAATAGTGATGTTCCATTTGAAGAAGTATAAGTTCTCCAGAACTTATACAAATAACAAGAGATACCTCCAAAATGGTTCATTCTACAAAATATTTACTTGATATGTGATTTAGCGAGATCTACATTTTTTGTGCAGTAAGATTTTGTCTATCTCTTACAGTTTACAAGTTATTCAAAAGTAATCCAGAGTAAATAGAACTACATAGGCTATAGTCAGAAATCTCATTTCATTTGTCATCAAAATATTGGAAACATATGGCATTGTAATCAAAATCGTTGGAGCCATTTTCAAGAAAATCAAAATTTTCGAAACATTTTTCATGTAAAAGGTAGTTTAGGGTGGGGCTATTTTCTTCAAAATCTTCGTGTGGCATCCTTGAAAGACATTAAACTTAAATACCAACTTTGGTTTTTAACCGACTTTTTGTTTGTGAGTTATGCTGTCCACAGACTGACATACACAGAATGACACACACACATACGTACGTACACACACACATACATGCACGCACACCCGCACAAACCGTTTTCTAAACATTCTCTTTTTGGATTCAGGGGGCCTCAAAACATGTATTTCTGGTGAAATCTCATCATCAAGTTTTTAGGTTGAGTACAATACTTCCTCTACTTAGTAGTAGAGAAAGTAAAATACTAATACAGCTGCTGTGGACTGTAACAATCACACAATATTAAAAACAGAGCTTTGTTGCTAACTCCAGGCCAGTGTGGTTCACATGGCACATTCCAGATGCTCGTTAGGTATAGCGATATGGGATTCTGAAGCCTTGGCGTGCTTATTCCTGCACTCCTCCGTCTCATTCCTCTGTGAACGCATCGTAGTGAAGGCTGTGGCAGCAAGCATCTGAAGCCCTATTCTCCCCTCTGTTCAATGTTCCATCCTTCACGCTAATTCTTCATGAGGGAAACTGGCTAGTATTGCATTTATTATTAATATTACTTATTAATTTCTAGTTTTCTTTAGATATGGTATTCCATGATAGCTTTAATAGCCCACAATGTATGCCACTGATATTTATCTATGTTTTTGCTTTTACTAGTAATTTTACTTTATATTGAAATTTATCTCTGGCTTTTCCCATGATTTGTTTAATAAAGGCACTGATGAACATGTAGTTGAGCACCCTTAAACTTGCATCACTCACTCTCTCTCACTCACTCAATTACTCACTCATTTACTCACTCCCTCACTGACTCACTCACTTCTGACTCACTCACTGGCTCACTCCCTCCCTGACTCACTCACTCCCTCACTCCCTCCCTCATTCACTCACTCTCCCACTCCCTCCCTCACTGCCTCCCCCAATCACTCCCCACTCACTCCCCCACTCACTACCCACTCACTACCCACTCACTCTCCCACTCACACACTCCCCCACTCACTACCCACTCACTCTCCCATTCACACACTCCCCCCTCACTACCCACTCACTCCCTCACACACTCCCCCCTCACTACCCACTCACTCTCCCACTCACTCACTCCCCCACTCACTACCCACTCACTCTCCCACTCACTCACTCCCCCCTCACTACCCACTCACTCTCCCATTCACACACTCACCCCCTCACTACCCACTCACTCTCCCACTCACTCACTCCCCCCTCACTACCCACTCACTCTCCCACTCACTCACTCCCCCCCTCACTACCCACTCACTCTCCCATTCACACACTCCCCCCTCACTACCCACTCACTCTCCCACTCACTCACTCCCCCCTCACTACCCACTCACTCTCCCACTCACTCACTCCCCCACTCACTACCCACTCACTCTCCCACTCACTCACTCCCCCCTCACTACCCACTCACTCTCCCACTCACTCACTCCCCCACTCACTACCCACTCACTCTCCCACTCACTCACTCCCCCCTCACTACCCACTCACTCTCCCACTCACTCACTCCCCCCCTCACTACCCACTCACTCTCCCATTCACACACTCCCCCCTCACTACCCACTCACTCTCCCACTCACTCACTCCCCCACTCACTACCCACTCACTACCCACTCACTACCCACTCACTCTCCCACTCACGCACTCCCCCACTCACACACTCCCCCACTCACTCACTCCCCCACTCACTCCCTCACTCACTCCCCCACTAACTCCCCCACACACTCCCCCACTCACTACCCACTCACTCTCCCACTCACGCACTCCCCCACACACGCACTCCCCCACTCACGCACTCCCCCACTCACTCAATCCCCCACTCCCCCACTCACTACCCACTCACTACTCCACTCACGCACTCCCCCACTCACGCACTCCCCCACTCACGCACTCCCCCACTCACTCAATCCCCCACTCACACACTCCCCCACTCACTACCCACTCACTCTCCCACTCACGCACTCCCCCACTCACGCACTCCCCCACTCACGCACTCCCCCACTCACACACTCCCCCACTCACTACCCACTCACTACTCCACTCACACACTCCCCCACTCACTACCCACTCACTACCCCACTCACACACTCCCCCACTCACTCCCCCACTCACTCCCTCCCTCACTCACTCCCCCACTCATGCACTCCCCAACTCACTACCCACTCACTACCCACTCACTACCCCACTCACACATTCCCCCACTCACACACTCCCCCACTCACTACCCATACACTCTCCCACTCATGCACTCCCCACTCACGCACTCCCCCACTCACTCCCCCACTCACACACTCCCCCACTCACTCACTCCCCCACTCACACACTCCCCCACTCACTACCCACTCACTACTCCACTCACACACTCCCCCACTCACTCACTCCCCCACTCACTACCCACTCACTACCCACTCACTACCCCTCTCACACACTACCCCACTCACACACCCCCCCACTCACTACCCACTCACTCACTCCCCCACTCACTACCCACTCACTACTCCACTCACACACTCCCCCACTCACACACTCCCCCACTCACACACTCCCCCATTCACTCACTCCCCCACTCACTACCCACTCACTACCCACTCACTACTCCACTCACACACTCCCCCACTCACACACTCCCCCACTCACTCACTCACTCACTACCCACTCACTACCCACTCACTACTCCACTCACACACTCCCCCACTCACTCACTCACTCCCCCACTCACTACCCACTCACTACCCCACTCACTCACTCCCCCACTCACTCACTCCCCCACTCACTCACTCCCCCACTCACTCCCTCCCTCACTCACTCCCCCACTCATGCACTCCCCCATCACTACCCCACTCACACACTCCCCCACTCACACACTCCCCCACTCACACACTCCCCCACTCACACACTCCCCACTCACACACTCCCCCACTCACACACTCCCCCACTCACTACCCACACACTCTCCCACTCATGCACTCCCCCACTCACGCACTCCCCCACTCACTCCCCCACTCACACACTCCCCCACTCACTCACTCCCTACTCACACACTCCCCACTCACTCACTCCCTACTCACACACTCCCCCACTCACTACCCACTCACTACTCCACTCACACACTCCCCCACTCACTCACTCCCCCACTCACTACCCACTCACTACCCCTCTCACACACTACCCCACTCACTACCCACTCACTACTCCACTCACTCCCCCACTCACTACCCACTCACTACTCCACTCACACACTCCCCCACTCACACACTCCCCCATTCACTCACTCCCCCACTCACTACTCCACTCACACACTCCCCCACTCACTCACTCCTCACTCACTACCCACTCACTACCCCACTCACTCACTCCCCCACTCATTCACTCCCCCACTCACTCCCTCCCTCACTCACCCCCCCACTCCTGCACTCCCCCATCACTACCCACTCACTACCCCACTCACACACTCCCCCACTCACACACTCCCCCACTCACGCACTCCCCCACTCTCACACTCCCCCACTCATGCACTCCTCCACTCACTCCCCCACTCATGCACTCCCCACTCTCACACTCCCCCACTCATGCACTCCGCCACTCACTACCCACACACTCCCCCACTCACACACTCCCCCACTCACTACACACACACTCCCCCACTCACATACTCCCCCACTCACACACTCTCCCACTCACTACCCACACACTGCCCCACTCATTACCCACACACTCCCCCACTCACTACCCACACACTCCCCAACTCACACACTCCCCAACTCACACACTCCCCCACTCACACACTCCCCCACACACTCCCCCACTCACTCCCCCACTCACACACTCCCCCACTCACTACTCACACACTCCCCCACTCACTACCCACACACTCCCCCACTCACACACTCCCCCACTCACACACTTCCCCACTCACTACCCACACACTCCCCCACTCACACACTCTCCCACTCACTACCCACACACTCCCCCACTCACTACCCACACACTCCCCCACTCATGCACTCCCCCACTCACTACCCACACACTCCCCCACTCACACACTCCCCCACTCACACACTCCCCCACTCACTACCCACACACTCCCCCACTCATGCACTCCCCCACTCACTACCCACACACTCCCCCACCCATGCACTCCCCCACTCACTACCCACTCACTCACTCCCCCACTCATGCACTCCCCCACTCACTACCCACACACTCCCCCACTCACACACTCCCCCACTCACTACCCACACACTCCCCCACTCATGCACTCCCCCACTCACTACCCACACACTCCCCCACCCATGCACTCCCCCACTCACTACCCACTCACTCACTCCCCCACTCACTCCCCCACTCACTCACTCCCTCACTCACTCCCCCACTCACTCCCCCACTCACTCCCTCCCTCACTCACTCCCCCACTCATGCACTCCCCCACTCACTACCCACACACTCCCCCACTCACACACTCCCCCACTCACACACTCCCCCACTCACACACTCCCCCACTCACATACTCCCCCACTCACACACTCCCCCACTCACACACTCCCCCACTCACACACTCCCCACTCACACACTCCACTCACACACTCCCCCACTCCCTCCCTCACTCACTCCCCCACTCCCCCACTCACTCCCCCACTCACACACTCCCCACTCACTCCCCCACTCACTCCCTCCCTCACTCCCCCACTCACACACTCCCCACTCACTCACTCTCCCACTCACTCCCTCACTCACTCCCCCACTCACTACTTACTCACTACCCCACTCACTCCCCCACTCACTCCCTCACTCACTCCCCCACTCATGCACTCCCCCACTCACTACCCACTCACTACCCCACTCACACACTCCCCCACTCACTACCCCACTCACACACTCCCCCACTCACACACTCCCCCACTCACTCCCTCCCTCACTCACTCCCCCACTCATGCACTCCCCCACTAACTCCCCCACACACTCCCCCACTCACTACACACTCACTACCCACACACTCCCCCCTCACACACTCCCCCACTCACTACACACACACTCCCCCCTCACACACTCCCCCACTCACTACACACACACTCCCCCACTCACATACTCCCCCACTCACACACTCCCCCACTCACTACCCACACACTCCCCACTCACTACCCACACTTTCTCCCACTCACTACCCACTCACTACCCACTCACACACTCCCCCACTCACACACTCCCCCACTCACACACTCCCCCACTCACACACTCCCCCACTCACACACTCCCCCACTCACACACTCCCCCACTCACAATCTCCCCCACTCATACACTCCCCCACTCTCACACTCCTCCACTCACTCCCCCACTCACCCACTCCCCACTCACTCACTCCCCACTCCCCCACTCCCCACTCACTTCCTCACTGACTGTTTATATTTAATATTTCTAAAAGGTTCTTTTATTTGGGTTTTCAAATGACAGTTTTACCAATGTAAAACCTTATGATCAACAGATAACGCTTTGGAATGAACAATCAAAATGGAAGAAAATTTTGGATGATCCATCAATAGTTACTGATTTACTAAGAAAATCCTCTGTTGCTGCATTTTGACTGATCACAGGACATGGTTGCTTGAGGAAACGTTGTTTCAGATTTGGAATAGTGACATCTCCAAATTGTTTATTGTGCTCCAAAGAAGAAATGGACATGGAACATTTAAAAAATGGTGGATCCCTTGGGACTTCTGAAACTCCTGAGCATTAGACACACACGCACACGCACACATGCACCACACGCACACACCCACACACCCCCTAGACGCACCCCCACATGCACCCCTACACCCCCACACACTCCCACACCCCACACACACCCACACACACCCACACACACCCACACACCCCCACACACCACAACACCCCCACACACTCCCACACACCCCACACCCCTCACACCCCCCATACCCTCCACACCCCACACACACCACAACACTCCCACACCCCCACACCCCCATACACCCCACACACGCCACACACCCCACAACCCTCACACCCCCATACCCTCCACACCCCCAACACCCCCACACACCCCACACCCCACACCACACACTACTCACCCCACACCACACACCACCCACCACCCACCACCCACACCCCACCCCACCCCACACACACACTTCGCCGGTTATGTGGCCTTTGCAACCTAGAGTTGCTAATTCGTTATCAGCTCCTCAATTAGACCTAACAAGGCTGAGTGCTCCCTGTGCCAGACCTCCCAGCAGGGGAAAAAAATCCCCATGCCGCTACTGGGGACTGAATCTTGGTCCACCATGCCAGAGGCAAGTGTGCTACCACTGCACTATGGAGGTGGTCAAATAATAAGAATATAGATCTTTATTATAAAGGTGTAAGTTAAAACAAATTAGGAATTTATATTTCATTTTTCAAGTAGCTTTATAATACTCTGTTGTATACAATAAGTGCTATATGGACCTGAAGATAAGTGTGTTTAATGGTACTCATTTGTTGTTGCTAGGCAATAGAAGATGACCACATAGAACCTTACCCTGGACATTTGCTCAACACAGCTAAAAGGAAAGTTAGTGATGAACTCTTGTCAAATGAAAAGTAAGTTTATGTGGTAATCAATATACAGTTTATTTTACACTTCTTTATTAATTTACATCCATCTTTCAATGTGAAATTAAATTATCTGTCACTGTAGTTAACTTAATTTTATCCTAATATCATAAATATTGTGATCATATAGCAAATATGGTAATAAATAAGTAAATAATACATGCAAGTAAATAATGCTGTCCATTAACCAACATGACAAATAACATTAAATTTAAAAGTATATGGGCGACCAAGCTCACTTAACTTTTCTTTTCCTTTTTTTTTGTGTGTTTTTTCCTGGGGGGGGGGGGAGGGGGAGAAGGTACTAATGTAGATAAACTTGAAAAGCAAAAGTTAAAGATAAATTTTAATTCTAATTTTTGAAGCCATTTCTGTGATGGAACCTTTAATATCCTGGATTGTTTGTTGAAATTGGCCCATTAACAGAGAAATTATGGCAAAAATAAGGTTTTGACTAATTGTGACTGTTACGCATTGACTAATATAATCAAGTTTCTTTAGGTTCTCTGAAATCTCTTGACAAGACCTTTAATATCCTGGCTTGTTTGTTGAAATTGGCCCATTAACAGATAAATTATGGCCAAAATAAGATTTAGAATAATTGTGACTGTTACGTGCAAAATCACATTTTGTCAGGAATTACACCTATATAGATAAACTTAATAAGCAAAACCCTATCTGAATACAAAATTTGATCAAAATTGTCAGAGCTGTTTCCAAGTTGTGCGGAAAATATACACAAGAATTGCTCGTTTAAATATATAAGATAACTAAAAGAATTATTTGCAAGAACATTTTGAAAGGCTTATAGCATGAATAAATGGAATACATTAATATGCAAATTTGTTATTATTAACACATTTAACTGCAATACATCCGTAGAAGAAAGTGAAGGAACGGAACATAGTTTGTTCAAAATGACATCTGTCATAGAGTAGGTGAAGCATTGCCAAGGGAAACCATTATGAAATGGTGAAAAGTGATTTGGCATTCCCCTACCACCTAGGTGACCTGGGTTCGATCCCAGGGACTTACATGTGGTATTCATGGTGGACGAAGCTGCATCAGGGTGAGTTTTCTCTGGGTTCTCCAGTTTCCCCTGCCACTCATTCCACCAATTGCTCCATCATCATCTTTCCATTCATTGATTGGTGTTTAAAAACACCAACAGTTTGTTGGCATAAATAAATAATAATTACAGGAACTATTTAGCGTAGGATGATTTCAAAGTGTACTTTGTGGGAAATGAACGCATACACGTATGAATACAAACGCATTATGTAAAGAGACGTCAACCTTTTTCTTTCTTAGCATCATGGCATCCTGAGAGCAAGGACACGTTTTGTGACACGAGTAGATGTGGATACTAAAAGTGGTCTAAAATAACTAATAACGTGAAAAGACTATCAAGGAAGTATATTCATGTGCAATGAAAGTTAATTTAAATGTAACGAGTGTAATATTCAATGAGAAAGGTGCAAATAAAAGTGATGTAGTAAAGTTACATCTGGTGTTCGTTCATTTCACCCGTACCGCGACCTGAGATAGCAAAAGACTCCCATAGCTCAACTCAAACATCCTATTAGTAAAACGACAGCAGTGGATTGCAGCAAGATCCAGATGCATATTATTTGCAGACTTGTGATGAGATTGTTGCCTGTCTCCATAACCAACCATCATTAAAGTTAGAATCCTTTCCTTTCTACTCAACTTCAGAGAGAATATTATTTAACACATCAGATGTCAGATTCATGCTGGGTTGTAAGAAGACTGTCATATAAGTAGCTACTTCCTTCTTTAGTTAATGACTGGGTAAGCTAGTGAAGTCTCTAAACTTCCGGTGGTTGCAAGAACAACATTATATGATCGGTTAATTATGTACTCTCGTCTTTAAGAAGAGAAGATGCAATTCGACAGAGCTGGTGTAGTCGAATACATAATTATCTTAATCACATGTATGATGTTGTTGCAACAATTGCCACACAGTAAAGTCATTTTGTGTAATAATGCAAGTGTAATTGACAATAATTCATCAGGGTATTGTAGTTACAGTTATATGTATATGCATGAAAAAGCAAAGTCGCTTAAAAGGGACGTGGGGGCTTCAACGACTTTAATGAGGCAACATTATTTTCTTAAAGCAGTGCTTATTTACTCAGGATAACTTTGCACATACGTAGGATTCACTAAAGTATGCTGCCAGCTCTGATGTTGGAGTGATGTAAACATGATTACCAAGTTCTAAGAACAAGGAGGACAAGGAGATAGCAGATAGAGGAAGCTCTTCATTTTATCGCATTGGGTAAGATGGCTTGTCAAAATTGGAAACATCATCAGCATTAAAAATGCTGATAAAAAAGTATTTTGTGATGAAAGAGGGTTTTCAGCACATGTGCAATCTTAAATGAAATGCACTCAGATCTAATATAACCTCTTTGTCGGACAAAAATTTTATAACAAACAGAATAGAAATACAACACTTTCCAGCATAAAACTACAATTCTCTATACACATCAATGACAATAATGCATACAGCACTAGTTTTCATTTACTTGTCTCTGAGGATGTCATAATATGAAAAACATTAAGAGGAAGCCATACAATGAAAACAATGGCAGCCATTTGTTAACTGTTTATAGGTCCGAGGTTTGAGCTGATACTTGATTGAATAGCATTGTAGCTCCGTCTTGCAACTTATTTCAGAGGCAAATGAAGAAGCCATACAATGAAAACAATAATGGCAGCAATTTGTTAACTGTTTATAGGTCCGAGGTTTGAGCTGATACTTGATTGAATAGCATTGTAGCTCCGTCTTGCAACTTATTTCAGAGGCAAATGAAGAAGCCATACAATGAAAACAATATTGGCAGCAATTTGTTAACTGTTTATAGGTCCGAGGTTTGAGCTGATACTTGATTGAATAGCATTGTAGCTCCGTCTTGCAACTTATTTCAGAGGCAAATGAAGAAGCCATACAATGAACACAATAATGGCAGCAATTTGTTAACTGTTTATAGGTCCGAGGTTTGAGCTGATACTTGATTGAATAGCATTGTAGCTCAGTCTTGCAACTCATTTCAGAGGCAAATGAACACTTTGGTCCTAAAGAAATCTCTAAGTACATTCTTGCAACCCAGCATCAATCTCATAAATGAGAAAAAAATCAGTCAATAAACTTGTTTTCATGCCTATAAATAAATGACAGAATAATTAACAAATTTCCATGACTATAAACAAATGACAAATAAATGTGCTTTTATGGATTAAAACAAATGATAGTCAAATCACAGATAAAAAGAAAGAAACATTGGTAATATATTAATATTCTGGAAGTTGATGACAGTGTTGTTGGATCACATTAGAACAGAAAAATGGGTAGATTAATAACACTAAACAACATTTACTTTTTAAATTTCCCAGAACACGTTTCAGAGACTAGTTTCCTCCATTATCAACCAGACATAGACTAAACTTGTTTGTAGAGGTTGGTCCTTCCGTAGACTGCTCTAATGGTGATTCTAAGAACTTGTACATTGGGTCGTTCTGTGGGATATGGAAATTGAAAACTCTGTCCGCATTCTTCCAAATGAAGATCTGTTCCCATTTTAAACCAAGAAGGTGAGTTAATTAATAACACTACATAACACTTACTTATAATTCACCAGAGCATGTTTCAGAGGCTGACTTTCCTCCATTATCAACTGGACATCGATTGCTTCTCCCTGGTGTGGATGGTGATGTTTTCTCTGAGGTCTCTTCTGGTGGTGGTTCAAGGAACTTGCTGAAGATATCTTTCTTGGGCATGTCGAAATTGAATGCTCTGTTTCTATATTTCAAAACGAAGATTTGTTCCTACATGGACAGCTCTTATTTGCCCGTTACATCTTTGAGGAGTTTTGGTTCTGGCTTTATGTTGTGGTTTTTTATCTGAAAAGTGAGCGGGAACTGCTGATTTTTCCAATTGTTTGTTTTTTGTGTTTCTAAAGTGTTCCTTGGACCTTATTTCTAAATTTCTTTTGGTTCTTCCTTATTTATTTTCTGTAGAGTTGTATGAAGAGTATGGTGCATGACAGTCCTGTAATGTCAGCAGAGGACCATATGGCTCGAGTCCACGGAGCGATTGGACAACCGCACGTATTGGGTCATGTGCACGAGGCTCACCACCACCGATTTAGGCTCTGCAATTACATAGGAGGTACACAGTTTGAAGCCCATTTGTAATACATATAGACAGGTCAATGTTAGGTTTATTGACAAAATGTGAACACACACCCATCTCACTCTTTGCTGTGCTACAACATCCAAACTGTGCATTTGCGGACAGGGGTTCCTATTTGAAAGCCAGTCAGTTTGCCATCCTCCACTACATACTAAGCACTTTTTGTGTTTTTTGGGACACTCTGTACATAAATAGCATTTAAATTAAAAATTTACATTATTTGTGCATTGACCAACAATGTTCTACATTTAAAAGGTGAGTTAATTAATAACACTAAACAACACTTACAACATAATTTTCCGGAATGCGTTTCGAAGGTTAACTTTCCTCCATTATCAACCTTCGAAACGCGTTCTGGAAAATTATGTTGTAACTGTTGTTTAGTGTTATTAATTGACTCACCATTTAAATTAAATTAATTATAACAACACTGTTTTCAAACTTCTATGAAAGGAAGATAATGTCCTACATTTTTGTCCAACATTTTTTGTCATTGAGTTCTACATTTTTTATCCTGGTGTCCTACATTTCTATAAAATAATCTGGTAACCCATATGATACACATTCATTAAGTCTCACCACAACATGTTTCTAATGGCTTTTACATGCTTAATTGCTCTTTTTCTTTGTAATGCACTCATTTCAGATACTACCGGATGATTCAATCCATGGAAGCTGAAGTTGTTACCCTGTATAATGAATCTGCACGAAAGGCTCTACTCGACTATATTCTCCTTGATCCTAGTGAGAGGAAGAGGCTCAAAATAATAAGATACCCAGTTCCATACCCACTCATGGTAATACGTGCACCCATACCATGGCATCAGAGTGTCGTAACCTCAAGACAGCTTGTTTATCACAATCTTTTCATAGGAAATCCAATTGTTCGAGCTATTCGTGATGCATGGCAAGAAAGGTAAGTAACTAACTGTAGATGGAAAGTTATTCTTTGAGTATGTTAGAATTATTAGCATATTAATGCCTTATACAGGATGGAAGTGAAATAATCCGTCAGACTTTAACAGCGAATTTCTCATGTGAATAACAAGAAAATGCTGAAAAGTTTATAGTTTTCTAGAAAAAAATATTTTTATCACCTGGCTGAATTATTATTGATTGAAGGTGCTTGATTTATGGCTATATTCATAGAAAATTGAATAAACGACAACTTTTTCCTTTGGCGTATTTCAATAGATTGAATGGTTTTTGTGTAAATTAAATTCTAAAAACCCACAATTTCTGGCCTTCTTAATTCTGGTAGAAGTGGCAACATCACATCAACTGTGTTTACTTTCTTCGCATATCGGTGTAGATCGCACGTAATGTCTACTTAATGCCATGCAATTGTTCTTTTGTCGAAGCCGCAAAAGATGTGAAGCCTGACTACAGATATTGAATACTTGCTCTAAACTCTTATTTCAAATGTATCCCAATGTTATTGCATACTTGTTACTGCTAATAGATGTTGGTTATTAAAAGTATGGCCATTTCTTGTTTCTAAAGCTACCACATAAATAATGGTTAGTCCACGACTGTGGGGCAAATACCAGTGTCAGATTTATTTACCTACATTTCTTGAAATATTTTGATATCTTTTGCACATACTCAAGCACACAAATCTTGTAAGAAATTTCATGTTGCCAATTTCACTAACTCGAGTTCTTTGGTACTCATAAGATTCTTGTTAAAACTTATTGGACTAATTGTTGGAAGTGAAAGTGCTTCTAAAAACTTATGCATCACATATTACAAATTTTTTTAGATGTAGGTACATGATTGCATAAAGCACATTAGTCCCTTTTTAAATTGGGTATATCAAAAATTAAAGAGAATTGCATGCTCACTGAGCCAAACGTGTACATGCATTGAGAGGTAGAACTGGAACTTAAAAATTCAATGCCACAGCTGGGACTTGATTCACAGACCTTCCGCTTACCAGGCAGTTGCTCTAACCATTGAGCTACTGTGACAAATTCTCAAACCAGTTCGTATTTCTCCTGGTAAACCACAAAGGCAGTCTCACATCAGAGACAAATACCCCAAATGGCGACTTACTATTGTAAGTACTTTATGTCCCAGGATTAAATTACCTTCAGATGGTAATTATTATTTATTTATGCCAACAAACTTACTGTTGGTGTTTTTAAACACACAAGCTGTGTGTGGGCAATGTTTGAGAGGTAGAACTGGAACTTAAAATTCAATGTCACAGCTGGGATTTGAACCAACAGTAAGTTTGTTGGCATAAATAAATAATAATTACCATCTGAAGGTTATTTAATCCTGGGACATAAAGTACTTGCAATAGTAAGTCACCATTGGGATAATTTGTCTCTGATGTGAGACTGCCTATGTGGTTTACCAGGAGAAATATGAACTGGTTTGAGAATTCAATGTCATTCTGGCAGATTGTCACAGTAGCTCAATGGTTAGAGCAGTCGCCTTGTAAATGGAGGGTCTGTGGTTCAAATCCCAGTTGTGGCATTGAATTTTTAAGTTCCAGTTCTACCTCTCAAACATTGCCCACACATGGCTTGTGTGTTTAAAAGCACCAATAGTAAGTTTGTTGGCATAAATAAATAATGTGTACATGCATTTTGTTTAAACGTGTTGCAGTGGAGCGTAAATTTACATTATAAATTATGCTTTCCTAAAAGTTTAGCAATTACTAGTATCACATTCTCTAACTCAATACAGCATAATGGTATTACTAGCGCAAGAGGTGTTTCACGCAAGATTGACATAACCTTTCGAATGTTCAATGCATATTGGGAAGAACAGAAATATCCAGTGTAGGTATAACCTATCCTCCGGCCCTTAGCTGCCAGCTTCGGCACAAATGCTTCATACATACGTCTTACAATATTGAAACTGCATGTGTTCACCACATGTGTAAGTGTTAGAAACAAACCATTTTACTTAAGAAAATAATGAAGCTATTAACAGTGAAGCAACCAAGAATCTAAAGTAAGAACAAATTAGAAACTAAAAACTTCACTTATCTTAGTAATATTGCAAGATTTTATGCAGCTGACACGTTTCAAGTTGACTCCAACCCATTCTCAAAGCTATACATATAGAAAGGTAGAACTGGAACTTAAAAATTCAATGCCACAACTGGGATTTGAACCACAGACCTTCCGCTTACCGGGCGGATGCTCTAACCACTGAGCTATTGTGACAAACTGCCAGAATGGCATTAAAACCAGTTCGTATTTCTCACGGCTTGTGTGTTTAAAAACACCAACAGTAAGTTTGTTGGCATAAATAAATAATAACTATACATATAGCTTTTAGTTTCTAATTTGTTCTTACTTTAGACTAGTTTACTATTTATTGTGAACATGAATATTGTGTTACATCCATACCATTCAGTAAATAAAGTGAATAAGGCAACTCACTTTTCCTCAGCATGCATGTGCAGTAGTAGACATGGGCTTAACATGTATTTGTTTCATTTCAAGTGAATTTACGCATTTCTGACTGATTAGAGCATATTTAAAGTTTCTTTTCTAATGTTTCCATTATATTTGTGATTCCCTAATGGAAATAATACTGCAATTACTGTCCGAAGTTAGCAAACAATTTTGCATGGCATTTAAAAGAGGAATCCAATTCCATGTGAGGCTGTTATCTCATCATGGCATAAGCCCCTCAAATACATAGAACAGGCCAGATATTCAAACCTTTAAACATACCAAATAAAATATTTGTAATTATGCGGAAATGTAAGATTAGAGGTAATGTTTTCATATGGGACAATCAGCCATAACTACTTTTTCAAGTAATTTTCTGCTATCAGGTGCACCGCGACAAAACATCTGAATTCAGTACATGGCTAGCATTACTTAATAGTTTTTATAGAGCATTGGAGTAGTTCATTGATCTGCAGATAGAAGCTGGGTACCCAATCAACAGGCTGCACCACGTTGCCACATTCTCTCACCCTCAAACGTGATTATCTAATTAACGGTGCATTTAATTACAAAAACTTATTGGAATTTTTTGTTAGTTTACATCCCCTCTCTCACCTCCTTCAGTCTGGCAGACTATTTCACTTCCACTCTATATAAGGTATGAAGTTTGTTTTAATTAGTTTGGCAGAGCTGTAAAGTGAAATGAGAGTGGCAATAAGGAATTGTTGACAGTGCAGAATCAACAAGAACTTGCAATATTACTAAGATAAGTGAAGTTTTTAGTTTCTAATTTGTTCTTACTTTAGATTCTTGTTGCCTCACTGTTAATAGCTTCAATTTCCTTAATACCAAACATGTACTTTAACCTATTTATTTATAGACCGCTACAGATATTTTTTATTTAGTTTACATGAATTCTCAAGAGTAATTCTGACCATGTGTGTCATCATGGATGTTACTTGATTATGCAAACACCTTACTGTCTCTTAAAAGTGTAGATAATTGTGAAGTTTATTAATTTACAATAATAAGGTGCAAGTTACTGCAGTGCTTGTGAAAGCATATTATTGTTGTTTTCCTGATTACGTGCCCCTACCAACTTCCTATAGTACAATAAACTCAATAAAGGTTCATAATGTAACAAATTTAACAACTCTTTTTTATTTTCTCATGCTTCAAGTACAGCCACACTACTAGTTTCTGTCTCTTAATCTTTCCAAACTCTCACACCATCTAGTTTCTGTCTCTTCATCTTCAACAACTCAAACTGTCTCTATGGCAACCTCCTTGAAAATCAAAGAGTCTTAATGACATGGAGAAGCCATGTCACACTGCTCCCTCCTCAGAGCTGGTCGTCCCGACCAGCACTATCACTGCGGCATCTCCCTTGCGCCCCGGTGGATTAACCCATCGAACCTCTTCTCCTGGTGGTCCACGAGGGCCTGGTGGTCCTGGTATACCTTGAGGTCCTGGGTTTCCATCTCTTCCAGGCATACCTTTAGTTCCAGGTTCACCATCTTTTCCCGACAATCCTGGAGGTCCAGTCATGCCTTTGTCTCCTGGAGGTCCCTGAGGTCCAGGTAACCCTTGTAGACCAATGAGACCACGGTGTCCTTTTGCACCCTTTGGACCTTCTTCTCCTCTATCACCCTTACCTCCCTCTGGCCCTGGAGGTCCTGGCTTTCCTCTAGCTCCCTGTGGCCCTTCTACACCCTGTGGTCCAGTTTCTCCTCGAAGACCCCGTTCTCCTGCTGGTCCTGGAGGTCCATTTGGACCAGGTGGCCCTGGAAGACCTGGTGCCCCTGGAGTTCCCGGAGGTCCTGAAGGTCCTACAGGTCCCTTATCTCCCGGTCTTCCTGCAATACCAGGTGTTCCTGCTTTACCTGGTGCTCCCTCTGGTCCCTGTTCTCCAATTGGTCCCGGTGGTCCTAGAGGTCCTGCAATACCTTGTGGTCCTGGAGGTCCTTCACTGCCTGGCTTCCCTGGTGGACCTGTCTCACCTTGTGCACCTCTCTGACCTCTGAGGCCAGCAGGTCCTGTTGGGCCGGGTAATCCTGGAAGTCCTCTGTCTCCTGGAGGGCCCTGTGGACCAGGTTGTCCTGGAGCTCCATGTTGTCCTTGAGAGCCTGAGTCACCCTTAGGTCCTTCAGGTCCTGGTGCACCAGCTTGTCCTGGAGGTCCTGGATTGCCCTGTTCACCTTTCATTCCTGGGAATCCACGTTCACCCTTCATTCCAGGCAAGCCTACCAGACCCTGAGGGCCAGGGAATCCTTGTAAACCTTGAGGGCCAGTAGGACCTCGCTCTCCAGGGGGCACGATCCTAGGTATCGCTGTTGGATAGTGTCCCTTGGTCCAGGTAGGACGATGTATGCCATCCTGCTTCGAAATTCTGCAACAGTACCGCCGGTCTTGACGGTCCCTCGTCCAGTTGCCCTTCTTCCTGGTGTGTTGACGGGCCATCCTGCGCACTTTGAAACGGCTCACTGGGTACCATGTCCGCCGACCTCTCTGGCGCACCTTCGCAGCCACCTTGCTTCCGATGGGTCCGGCAACAAACCCCACCACATCCGCGCGAGTCGCGTCCACCGCTGCACTCGTGTTCACTCGTGCTCGGCACGGCCTCTCCTGTATCCTGCCGTCCACGATGATGTCCACCATTCTTCCGTTCACGGCACTATGCGTCAGGTGATTGGATGGCCCCGACGGTCCCCCCATGTCACACGCCAAGTCGGTTCTCGCGTGTTGCTCGTTTGCTTGTGCGCTTCCCTGCTGATCGTCCGAAACGGGCGCAACTGTCGCCTCGGCCACTAGGTGCTCCCTCCCCGGCTCCGCGCTATTCCGTCTGCCCCTGGCATCCAGTACTTTGACGCTCTCGTCAACTCTTACTACCAGGGCGCCAAGACGTTCCCCGTCGTCCTCCACGACGTCCACGTGCTGGCAGAGGTCTTCCACCTTTTCGCCGAGTTGTTCCACGTCTTCCGTCATGCCAATCCGTTCGCCGAGTTGTTCTACGTCTTCCGTCACGCCAATCCGTTCGCCGAGTTGTTCCACGTCTTCCGTCACGCCAATCCGTTCGCCGAGTTGTTCCACGTTTTCCCTCACATCATCCGAAACGGGCGCAACTGTCGCCTCGGCCACTAGGTGCTCCCTCCCCGGCTCCGCGCTATTCCGTCTGCCCCTGGCATCCAGTACTTTGACGCTCTCGTCAACTCTTACTACCAGGGCGCCAAGACGTTCCCCGTCGTCCTCCACGACGTCCACGTGCTGGCAGAGGTCTTCCACCTTTTCGCCGAGTTCTTCCACGCCTTCCGTCACGCCAGCCAGTTGCCCGTCAATTTTCGCCGATAGCTCCGTCTTCATCTCTTTCAGCTCGGCAGCGAGGTTGTCGTTTCTCGTTTCCATTTTGGCAAATAATTCTTTCATCATTGCCATCATCCTGGTTTCCGAATATCCCTCCATCCCACTTCCTGACACCAAATGTAACAAATTTACCCAAATCTTTTTATTTTCTCAAGCTTCAAGTACAGCCACACTACTAGTTTCTGTCTCTTAATCTTTCCAAACTCTCACACCATCTAGTTTCTGTCTCTTCATCTTCAACAACTCAAACTGTCTCTATGGCAACCTCCTTGAAAATCAAAGAGTCTTAATGACATGGAGAAGCCATGTCACAATAATGTTCTTTTATTTTGTCGAAGATTATTGGTACTAACTTCAAAAATACACCTTGTGCATGTATTCAAATGGGAGTGTTCTCAACCGATGGGAAGCTTTCCTGGACCTGGGAATGGGAAGGAAGACTTGGCCAACTTTTAACTTTCTCGTTCCCATTGCTGGGCATGGCATGTTAGATTCATATTGGTGCTGAATTTTTAATAATATTTTGCTTTGAGTTGAGCTATGAGAGTCTTTTTCTACCCCATGTCGCGATACGGGTGAAATGAACGAACACAGGATATAACTTTACTATATCACTTTTATTTGCACTGTTTTTGTCGAATATTATACTCAATACATTTAAATTAACTTTCGTTGCACCTGATTATTTTTCCTTGATAATCTTTTCACGTTATCAGTTACTTTAGACCAGTTTTAGCATCAGCATCTACGCATGTAACCAAACGTGTCTTCACTTTTCGGAGACTAGGACACTATTAAGAAAAAAGTTGGCACCTCTTTACATAATGCATTTGTATTCATATGCGTATGCGCTTATTTTCCCAAGAAGTACACTTTAAAACCCTCCTACACGCTAAATAGTTCCTGTAATGTTACGGAAGTGATCTTTATCTATCCTCCCTAAACTTTTAACATTAAATATACATAGTTCTTATATTTATACATATTAAATTTGAACGTATAACTTAACGTTTATGATATTTTTAAACAATTACTTCTTTTTTAACAATTAAGAAAATGGCAATACATTTTCAGTACTCAACAAATTCTTACCAACATGAAAAATGAACCATATTTACAACAAATATTTACATAAATGCCCTCTTTTCGGGGTCTAACCATATATTCTGTCTCAATATTGTGCATATTAAACTTCTTGCTGCAGAAATTATTCAAGGCATCCATGCCATGAAACAGTCACTAGAGCTCTCTCTAGTCACAAGCTAGAAAAAATATCATTGGTCAGTTAGAAATAGATGAATTCCCAATGTCTGATATCAGCTTCCACTTTCTATTGATAAGCTTGAGACAGAATATATGGTTAGTCCCCAAAAAAAAAAATATTTATATAAAAAATATTGTAAATTTAGCTTACTTTTCATGTTGGTAATGATTTGGCTAGTGTTAAATGTATTACACCATTGTTTCATTGTTGAGAATATTATTTGTACTAGCATTATTAATGTTAAGTATTATTATCCAATTTGATAAATATAATTATAATAATTATTTATTTTAAATGTAATATTAAAAGTGTTGGGAGGATAGATTGAGATATTACATTTTAAGAACTATGTAATACACAGGATGGAAGGTACTACTTCGACCACATGTTAACCAGGGATTCTTCATGATGAGTATAACAAATATGTCCAATACAATTTTTGTCAATAAAGAACTAGACACAATGTATCTAAAGCATACAAGAAAAGACGCAGACAAATGGAGCTACTCTACACTGGACCACTGGTTGTAACAAAACAGCTGGGTGCCCATACATGTGCGCTACAAAATTTAAATGGCAAGTTGACAGGAAGGTATTATAAGAACAAATTAAAGCCGTATAAACAAATGACCAACTAGTTGTCTTTGCCAACAAATGTGTAAGGCAGGAACAGTGAAAATTAGAAAAAACAAGATTAAATGGGTTTCTTATAGAATATATGTATATAGGCTAGAAGCTACAGCAGGAAAGGAAATCAACATATTCATTGGCTATAGTAACCATCAAAAGTGAGCATCGTCAACAAAGACAGATGAAAATTCTAATTGTCATAAAAGGAATAAATCATATCAACGAAGAAAATATGTTTTTGGCATAAGGATGTCAAGGACAAAATAAGAAGAAATGAATTATAGCGACGAAGAGAATATGTTTTTGTCATGTAAGGGTGTCAAGGACAAAATAAGAAGAAAAATGATATTGCTATGGGATAATTATAAATATATGAGTTTCTAGTTTCTCCTATATATATATGAGACAAAGTGATGACAATTAGTAAGAAGAAGAAAACCATAATCAGAGAAAAATGATGCCCTCATGGACATAGCCAATGTTAAACTTAGAGAAATGTCGACGAACTAAACATAATAATGAATAAGAACCCAATATCATAAGTATATCATTAGTAACAGCAAAATTAAATAAACGAATCAATTACCTGCATACACATAATAAGGTTACAAGACAAAGAAGTAAGGCAAAGGACTGAATAAAATAGCCATAAGTACGATTACAATCATTAGCTCAAAATTTGTATCCTATCTCTCTCTCCCTATAACAATAAACACAATTTAAAGGGCACACATTAAATTATAATACACTTAGACTAATACACATAATATTTGTGTCAATGTAAAATGTAAAATGGGGTATTCATGGTATTGTGTTGTGAGATGACAAAATGTGTTAAAATTATAAAGGTCTGCTTTGTCATGACAAAGCAAAAGACAAAAACATACAGTAAAGAAGATTGTAAAAAAGAGGGTTACTGTGCAAAATGAGAAAGTGAGAAAGTGCATCAAAGGAATGAGGAGAAGTGTTGTATTGTGTTTCAAGCTTGTGAATATGTGTGACAACTTGAAAAACAAAACAAGGGGCATGTGAGACAGAATATATGGTTAGTCCCCAAAAAGAAAATATTTGTATCAAAAATATTGTAAATTTAGCTTATTTTTCATGTTGGTAAGATTTGGCTAGTGTTAAATGTGTTACACCATTGTTTCATTGTTGAGAATATTATTTGTACTAGCATCTTTAATCTGAAGTATTATGTTCCAATTTAATATATACATATATATAATTATAAGAATTATTTATTTTAAATACAATATTAAAAGTGTTGGGAGGATAGATTGAGGTCACCTCCTCAACATTTTGAGAACTATATAGTATATATGCAAGATGACGTCATAGCAGATGCCGTGAAATATGCGTATACGTGTGTGAATAAAAATGCATAGTTCAAGAATGCGGCAGATTCAATCTCTCTTAGCATCCAATGCCAAAAGGGGCAAGATGTGTTTTAAATGTGTGCGGGATAGGACGCTATACGCTATAAGTGAAATTTCCATTGACAAGATACAACAAAAACGTGAGGAAGTCTATCCGCGTGCATAGAATGTCTATTAATGTAATTTACAGTAAAAAAAGAAAAGGTGCGAATAAAACATTGTAAAAGACTTGACTCCATGTCCATGTTATTCACCCTTTACCTCGAACTGAGATAACTACAGAGCGAAAGCTCTTCACCCACAATGGCATATATTTGAAAAACCACACCAAGCTGATCGATAAAATGCCTTCTCTTGCTGAACTGTTATGAACCAAAATGTTGAGTGCTGCCCTGGTTTGGAGCCTTAGTGTCCAGTATTGAAAAGAACTGCCGCAACACAAGACACAGATAAAAGAATAAGTGTTTGTAAGCATGGTTTTACAAGAGTGGGTATAGAAAGTCATGTAATGTAATACCTTATAGTCCCTTTATGGCAGGATGTTCAAACCTATCAGAACCAACTGCAGGCAAGTTGCTATTTTTAAAGACATCATTTACTCTGCTGATGTATGCTTACATTTGAAGTTTTTCAGACATGGTTATTATACCTGTAGAAAAGCTAAAAGAAGAATATTCACCACCAATTGAACCGAGGGCATTTGAAGCAGCAGTTGACAAATACTGTTCCATGGCAAGGGAGAAACTTCTGCAGGAGTAAGTTGGTTTCATCTTGATTTTAAACTATGAATAAGTTAATGTGATTGCTTAAAACTTCACTTATGTCAAGCTGTGAAGTCTTGGAATCATTTTCAGACATTTGTCTGCATCAGGGTGGAAATCATTAAAAGTTGGAGGGGGAAAGCATTTTAGTAGTGTATGTTTCACTGTTTGTCTCGTTATATAAACCACCCCCGGGATATTTTAGTGGCAGGGAGGGGGGGGGGGGAAATTGTGGGTATAAAGTCATTGGTGAAGGGGAAATCCTACCCATCCCCCCGGGATTCCACTCGCTGGTCTTCATCCTCAGTATGGTGGTGACTAAATGTTATTCTCTGTTCCTCTATTGTCAGCCTGGGCATCTGACTGCTGTTAGATACATATTTTATGTGTCATTTATCTTAAACATGGTTTTTTAATTAACATTTCTACACTCTTTTTGAAAGGAAATGAAACATTTTCCATTTAAAGTATAGTTTTACATACTGTAGTCACACGCAAGACTATGACCACTAACTTTGGAACATTTTTACTTTCTCTACTGGTAAGTAGAGGAAATATTGTATTCCACCCAAATATTTGGTGTCGAGATTTCACTGGAAATATGTTTTGAGACCCCCTGAATCCAAAAAAAGCATTTTAGAAAAAGGTCCATGTGTGTGTGTGTCTGTCTGTGTGTCAGTCTGACTGTCAGTCTGTGGACAGCATAATTCAAAACCAAAACATCGGTTAAAAACCAAAGTTGGTATTTAGGTTTAATTTCTTTCAAGGATGTGACATGAAGATTTTGAATAAAATAGTCCTACTCTAAACTACCCTTTACATGGAAACTTTTTTGAAAATTTTGATTTTCTTGAAAATGGCTTGACGATTTTGATTAAAATGCCATATGTTTAAGATATTTGTATGACAAATGAAATGTATATCTTAAATTTTCTGGCCTAAGCCTGTTTACTCTGGATGACTTTTGAATAATTCAACCGCAAGAGATAGACAAAATCTTACTATACAAAAAATTAGATTTTGCTAAGCACACAATTTATGTCTAAATTAATTTTTTATAGAGTGAACCATTGCAGAGATATTCCTTGTCATTTGTGTCAGTTTCAGAAAACTTAAAACTTTCATGAAATGGAACATCGTTGCTCATTTTTATAGTATGATAAGCATGCAAATAGAACGGGATCTCAAAGCTTTAAAATATTTTACTATTGCTCAAAGTCTACTGTATTCTAATTCTGTATTCCCCTTGTACCTACAAGAAATAAGCAATACAATCATTTGTACAAATGTTTATGTCAACTAATATGAAGATATAGAAGTAAGAGTTTGTAAGAATGGTTAGAACAAGAGTAGAGAAAATCATGTGAGTGCAACACCAGAGTTTTTGTTTTCCACTGAGGGTTTAATAGGCTTTCTGCTTTGTCTTAACATATTGTTTCACAATAATGTTTTTCCTGCATTCTTTTTTAGTTTAAGCTGAGATGGAACAGTCATTTCCCTCCATCTTCAATCAGGAAATAAACAGTCATGTGTTCTACATCAGTGTTGTACAATGCTGCACTGATGACACATTTATTAATTAAGCAGCCTTTGAACATAACCCTAGTGATATCTTTTGGAATGTTTCTCTACCACTTCATGCTTGAATATAGTATGAGGTATGTCTAAAAGGTATCCAACCTATGACTGGGAAAAATAGATTATTTACCTGATGGGATTGGGACCCTAGTCCCCTTCAAAGCAGTCTCCTTGCACATTCACACACTTAGCCCACCGCTCCTTCCACTTCTGAAAACAATTCTGGAAAGCTTCTTTTGGGATGGCATTCAATTGCACCATCGCATCCTTCATTATCTCTTCTCTGCTCTCAAAATGGGATCCTTTTAATGGTATCTTTAGTTTTGAAAACAACCAGAAGTCACAAGGAGTAAGGCTGGAAAGTAGGGAGGTTGGCGAACGACTGGAAGTTCATGTTTCGCCAAAAAAGTCTGGATCAGTTGTGATGAATGTGCTGGCACATTGTCGTGATGCATCTGCCAGGTTTTTGCCCTCCAGAAGTACTGTCTTATGTGCCAAACTGCATCAAGCAAAATTGCTTGTGCAGAATCTTTACTGATCCCAACATTCTAGCATCTCCCAGGATGCTGATCACTCTCTCCACTGCAGTGCAGCCTTTTTTGAATCGATTGAACCCCTCTTTAATTTGTATTACCCGCATAGCATCATCTCCAAATGTCCGCTGAATTTTACAATTTGTTTCTTTTTGAGAATCACGTAGTTTTTGGCAAAATTTGATGCAGTATCTTTGCTCAATTTGTTCAGTCATCTTGTGAGAAAACTGAATCTGATGAACACATATAACAGCACCTCACTTGGCGATCTGCAGCCAGTGACTGACACATGCAAACACAGCCACCACCATTACCACTGCCACCACCGCCACCGCCACTGCCACCGCCACCACTATTTCCACCTCCGTAGCATGATGGTTAGCGTGTCTGCCTCATGTTCAATAGGTTACAAGAACAAATCTCGCTTAGGGTAAGTTATTTGGATAAGGTTTTTTCCGAGGTTTTCCCTTATCCTGAGAAGACGAATGTTGGGTTACTTAAAACTCTATGAAGCTCCAACTCATTTGAGTATCATTTCACCCATTTCATTTATTCACAGTCCAATATGGCATTACGTTGGAGGACGTTAACAGAAAAACAAAAACACCATCACCACTGCCACCATCACCATCACCACTGTTATTGTTATCATTATTATTACAGTCCATACTCCATTCTTTAATAGCTCATTTGTGAACAAATGCTGTTTATTTTAAAACTTTTATGTAAAATTTGTATGTAGTTTAGGTTAGAGTAGGATAATTGTAAAAGTTATGTAAAAGAATTGGTACAAATAAAATTCATTCATTCATTCATTCATTTAAATATCTATAAAGTGTCTTGAAGCTTGCTAGAACTAACTTCATTTTACGTAAATCTCTCTCTTGCTGCTTTTAGACATAAAAGTTACTTTACTTCTTTATAGGTGGCTTCCAAGGTGTGCAAATATATTTTTAGAACAAGATGGAGACTGGAGTTATTTGGTACCAAGAGATTCAACGGGATCGTTCAAGATAGTAAATAAATTCTTCAATTGTATATGTAGTCTTATGTCCATGCAATTGCGAGAGCTTGTTACACGATCTCTGATGGAACTACTCGAACTGTTTGGCCAATACAAGGTAAAGTTATACACTATTATAAAGATAGAACGTTTGTTGTGTATATAGGTGTGTATTCCTCCAGTGTTGATCATTCTTTCACTACTGTAAGGCCTTATTCTTTCTGACAGATATAGGATATAAAAAATATGGTAATTTCAATTCATAAACTGTTAAAAGGCTCATATATATATAGCCTTCCAGATCTTGACATAAGTCATGACAGTATGCTCATGTATATATATATATATGAAGGTATGTGCGTAAAAACGGTCTAACCCTCAAAATAAAAAAAAATCTGATTAGTGCTGCAATCTCTTGTTTGGAACAAGCACTAACAGTTTATGGGAGATCTAACATCCAAAAGTTTGATTTGAAGTATATATAATGACTTCTATTTCTTGCGATCTGGTTTAGCTCATCTTTTGAAGCGCATAAATGGTCTAAAAACAGGAGAAAGGAACTAGGGCAGGATTGCCAACCTTTTAATTTTGTCAGTTAGTTATTATGCAGATTCTCATTTAATATACTGCTTCCTTATGAGTTTCAATTCATTATTCTGTTATATTTTGTTGATAATTATTACAAACACTACTTTATTAAATAGCAAATATGTATTTTATACAGCCTTTATGACCTGCATCTTAGGGAGAAATGAACGCATCATGTTGATCAGTCTGGCAAAAGTAGTAAACTAGGAAAATGGTGTCATGCAGCGTGGTTTGTGAAGACGATAGACATGAAATAAGTGGAAAAAATTGTGATGGTAACTATTCCAAGAGGAAAAGCAACCGTGATAAGTGGAAGCACGAAATAATAAAGAAGAAATTAAATAATGGTGAAGCATCCACTACAAAAAAAGGGGATATGAAGCTAAAGAAAAAAATCGGCCCAGACTGTGTTTGTCGAAGAAAGTGTTTTGAAATAGTTCCTTGCAATGACCGGGAAAAACTTTTTATGCCCTGTGATCAAGACTTTGGTCTCATTGAGAAGAAGAAAAGAAAGGTATCCTATGTGTATGTTCCTGATGATTGGATGGAGTTGGTAAGAAAAACTAGGGTAAAGAATCCATTTTCATTCATAAAAATGACAAGAGATATGTTCATATCAACAAAACCATTATTAGATAAAATAAAGAAAAACAAAATATCAGAATCTAAACAAAATGTATTGTTAAGCAAAGTAGTGTCCTGTAAAGTGACAAAGGACAAGCCCTTTCAGATGTTTTTTAAGTATACCTATTCAGATATTGAAGAGTATGATTGTGTAGACCTACGGAAAATAGTGTCAGGTAGACCTTCCCTTAAGAATGTGTCCTTACCCCCTAAGTATGTAAAGTCAAGGCCCATAGCTCCGCCAAAACTTAAAGATGTACTTGACTTGCTCAATTATGTGCCTCCAATACATCATGAATATTACAGAAGTCTTACATCTGTGTCTATTGAAAGTAATGATGTCCATGAAGATGAGCAGTTGTTTGACATACCTGATTTTGTTTAATTATCTGAAATAGGCCCATATAGGCCTATATGTTTTCAAGGGCTAATTTTTATAATAGGTAGTAATGTAATAAATGTAGATTATTTTAATGTGCAAGGATGCTTCTTTGTTAAGAATTAAAATGTATGTAGTCAAAGTTATGCTTTATTTAGAATGAGTGTTTCTTTTTTATTACTGTTTTCTTTTATAAGTTTAATAAAAATAATTTAATATTCTTACAACTGCATTAAAAAAAGTTTGAGGTGTGTCCTTTAACCCTAACTCAAATAAAGTTTGCCACATGTGTCAACTAATATTTTTTTTTCCAACATATACAAAACTCTATTTTTCTCAGTTTTAAAAAAGTGTGGGTTAGACCGTTTTTACGCACATACCTTCATATATATATGACTTTAATTTCTTTTTGTCATGCATACTTTATCCTGTCGGAATAATCTTTTCATATTAACTATTGTGGCTTATATAATTTTACAAATGGATCTTTATCAGGCAATGCCATTGCCGAGTGGTTAGACCATTTGCTTCTCACCAAAGCAGCCAGGGTTTGATCCCAGGCAACCACATGTGGAATTTGTGGTGGACAAAGCGACGCTGGGGCGGGTTTCCTCCGGGTTCTCCGGTTTCTCCTGCCATCTCATTCCACTGGTGCTCCATCTTCATTCCATGTATCATCATTGTCACTGCCTGCGGTGCCGTATGTAGTAAAAGTGGGCGTTAAACACTACCAAAAAAAAAAAAAAAAAAGATCTTTATCACAACCTTTTCACAAGAAGATTGTTGAGTACCCCACTATATTTTATTTTTATACCATCCAATCATTCTTCACTCATTATATTGTCAATGTATTTTTATTCACCCATGTCATCAAAGTATTTTTATTCACCCATATAATAGAAGCTTTTTTATTTGTCCATATTATCAAGGTATTTTTATTCCCTTTGCGAAGAGTTAGCTACTCTATTTTCTTATTTAAATCTGAAGCTATTAACAGTGAAACAATACAGTTCTAAAAATCATAAGTATGTTAGAGACTATAAGCTTTAATTATCTTAGTATTTTCTGCAAGTTCTTAATACTGTAACAAATGGGAAAACAACAGTTGCTGCTAATTACACTTTATTGCCTTCTAGTCAGTGTAGTGCTAACGTTACACTTAGATCACTTTTGTACAAACTCATGAACAACAGAACAACTGTCAAATCGAATCACAATAAAGAACTGTCAGAATTCAACTCACACTGAACTGCTACTTGGCACAATTCACAGGTGCTGTCCACTGAGCGCTTTGTAAACATTTAGCTCCAACACTTCACTGAAAGAACGCCTGGTTCAACCTCTCTTTTCGGGCATGAGCAGGTCCCTTATATAGTTCTTTAGACAATGGAAAAGTTCTGGAAGTAGAATGGTCAAGAGTGGCTGTGAGTGAACAGTCCAGACACCGGACCACTACACAATAGCTATTGTCTCCGGAGGCTCTATTGTCCTGCTGACGGCTGGGTCTTTAGGGCAGATAAGCTCCTCCAGCCAGTTCCTGCTGCTGGTGGAACTCACGCCATGACCAGTATATCTTACCAGCTGCATCGGGGCTTTCAGCTGGTCGACAATACTAAGATAAGTGAAGCTTATAGTCTCTAAGATACTTGTTATAATTTTTAGAACTCTATTTTATCTTTCAGATAGCACATAAAACTTTTTTTTATCCTATGCAGTATATATTTTATCTTCTCTGATGAAAATTGTGAATTGTCATTAATACTTTCTGTTGATAATCAATATTAGCACAAAATATCCTTTTTTTTTGCAACATGTCATAGATATTTAATTTCTGTTTAATCAAATTCTGTTAAGTCATAACATTCTTCAATCTTAAACCATAACCACATGGCACAACAGCCCATCTGGGCTAAGCCCTACTAACCGACTGCTGTGTCCCCCACCTCTGTCCACCACAGGTGTCGCGAGTGGAGAGCAGTACTTGAGGTGGACGTTGTCAGCACCTTGGTCCCTCCCAGCCGCTTATGCGACTTCTCGACCAGGGGCCACTACTTTTCAACCAAGTAGTTTCTCATTTGGCTCCTTAGGGACCTAATGAGGCTGAGTGAACCCTTTGCCAAACCTCCCAGTGAGGGGAAAATATTCCCACGCCGGTACTGGGGATTGAACCCGGGTCCTCCATTCCAGAGGCAGGCACGCTACCACTGCGATACAGAGGCAGTCTCTTTGATCTTATTTTGTATAACTGAGTTTATTTCATGCTTGTCCATTTTTGAGAGGTAGAATTGGAATTGAAAAATTTAATGCCACAGCTGGGATTTAAACCACAGACCCTCCGCTTACTAGGTGGGTGCTCTAACCATTAAGTCACTGTGACAACCTGCCAGAATGACACTGAATTCTCCAACAGATTCGTATTTCTCCCAGTAAACTACAAAGGCAGTCTCACATCAGAGACAATTACCCCAATGGTGAGTTACTATTGTAAGTACTTTACGAGTGACCTGGGATTAAATAAACTTCAGATGGTAATTATTATTTATTTATGCCAACAAACTTACTATTGGTGTTTTTAAACACATAAGACATGTGTGGGCAATGTTTGAGAGGTAGAATTGGAACAGTAAGTTTGTTGGCATAAATAAATAAATAAATAAATAAATAAATAAATAAATAAATAAATAAATAAATAAATAAATAAATAAATAAATAAATAAATAAATAAATAAATAAATAAATAAATAAATAAATAAATAAATAAATAAATAAATAAATAAATAAATAAATAAATAAATAAATAAATAAATAAATAAATAAATAAATAAATAAATAAATAAATAAATAAATAAATAAATAAATAAATAAATAAATAAATAAATAAATAAATAAATAAATAAATAAATAAATAAATAAATAAATAAATAAATAAATAAATAAATAAATAAATAAATAAATAAATAAATAAATAAATAAATAAATAAATAAATAAATAAATAAATAAATAAATAAATAAATAAATAAATAAATAAATAAATAAATAAATAAATAAATAAATAAATAAATAAATAAATAAATAAATAAATAAATAAATAAATAATTAGTAAATAATAATTATCCATTATTTATTTATGCCAACAAACTTACTGTTGGTGCTTTTAAACACACAAGCCGTGTGTGGGCAATGTTTGAGAGGTAGAACTGGAACTTAAAAATTCAATGCCACAGCTGGGATTTGAACCACAGACCCTCCGCTTATTAGGCGGGTGCTCTAACCATTAAGCTACTGCGACTACCTGCCAGAATGACTGAAAAAATACGAACTGGTTTGAGAATTCAATGTCATTCTGGCAGGTTGTCACAGTAGCTTAATGGTTAGGGCACCCGCCTAGTAAGCGGAGGGTCCAAATCCCAGCTGTGGCATTGAATTTTTAAGTTCCAGTTCTACCTCTTAAATAATTATCTATGTTTGTTTATTGGGGATTATTTATATTCTTGTTCCATTTGTGCAAGGGTTTCCCAGTAAATAATGCCACATATTTTTTTTCTTCTACAGTATTTATTCTACAAAATTGAACTGTGCATATGTGAAAGAGTAATGTTTTGTCTGGTCACTGTATTTTTCTGTATAATCGCCTTCAAGTTCCACAGCCTTTCTCCAGTGAGACACAAGGGCACATATTCCCTGTTGATCAAAAATCTTTACTCTGCCTGCACAGTCATGTTTTCACTGTGTGAATCACTTTTTTGTCATCTTTGAATGTCTTCTTGTCACAGACTATGACAGGTGATGAAACATTCGACCGAGCGGGATGGCTCAGGTGGTAACGTCAGGAGGTTTTGGGTTCAATCCCCATACCTGCACACTCTGATATGGGTTTTTCCGTGGTTTCCACATGTCACTTAGGCAAATGCTGGGGTGCATTATTTCATATCATGGTTTCCTTTCCATCATTTCCCTTCATTCAATTTCCTTATCAACTTTCAGGTGTACTTTCAGGCCTGTAGTATT
The DNA here is from genome assembly GCA_030765045.1 of Tenodera sinensis. Taxonomy (NCBI): domain Eukaryota; kingdom Metazoa; phylum Arthropoda; class Insecta; order Mantodea; family Mantidae; genus Tenodera; species Tenodera sinensis. Next base: position 6,159,799 of record CM060972.1, read on the forward strand.
GGCAGTGCCAGGCAGATGGCACGGATGATTACACATGGTAACTGCTGTTCTTGGTGCTAGGTGGTGTTTGGCTGGCCTTGTCTTCCATTGCCATCTGGGGGCACTCATTGTGACACTGGAACCGTGGTGTGAAGGCTGCTTGGCAGGGCCTGCCACCAGCATGAAGAGATCTCAGCACTTGTTAGGGACTTCTGCACGTCTCTATGGCCTGTCTAGCTGCAAACCTGTGTGGCACCTTTGGTTCCCTCATTTCATCCCTGCCTCCTTGGGGGTGGTAGCCATAATAGGTCTGTGTAGGTTGAAGTGAGCAAGGTGTCCCCTCTGTGTTTGTACCCTTTAACTTCGGATTAGCCATCTCGTAATTGAATAAAAGTTTTGATGCAGTGACACAAACATAACAATTTCATTAATTATTATTTATTTATGCCAACAAACTTACTTAGTGTTGTTAAACACACATGCCATGTGTGGGCAATGTTTGAGAGGTAGAACTGGAACTTAACAATTCAATGCCACAGTTCTACCTCTCAAACATTGCCCACACACGGCTTGTGTGTTTAAAAACACCAACAGTAAATTTGTTGGCATAAATAAATAATAATTACCATCTGAAGATTATTTAATCCTGGGATATAGAGTACTTGCAATAATATGTCACCATTGGGGTAATTGTCTCTGATGTGATACTGCCTTTGTGGTTTACCGGGAAAAAAAATCTGATGTGTTGCACTCACATGACTCTCTACTCTTGAACTAACCATTCTTACAAACTCTTATTCCTATATCTTATTTCTTGTTAATTGAGATAAACATTTGTACAAATTATCTTATTGCTTATTTCCTTGTAGGGGCAAGGGGGATGTTAGAATACAGTAGGCTTTGTGCGATAGTCAAATGTTTGAGATTCTGTTGTCTTTGCACACTTAACATATAAAAAAATGAACAGCGATGACCCATTTCATGAAAGTTCTAAGTTTTCTGAAACTCACACACATAACAAGGAATATCTCCGAAATGCTTCACCCTACAAGATAATTTATTGAGACATAAATTGTGTATTTTAGCAAGATCTACATTTTTTGTATAGTATGATTTGGTCTATCTCTAATGGTTTACCAGTTATGTAAAAATTCATCCTGAGTAAATACGATTATAGGGGTAATAGCCAGAAAATTCAAGATATACATTTCATTTGTCATCAAAATATCTCAAACATATGGCATTTTAATCAAAATCGTTAGAGCCATTTTTAAGAAAATCAAAATTTTCGAAAAATGTTCCATGTAAATGGTAGTTTAGGGTGGGGCTATTTTCTTCAAAATCTTTGTGTCACATCCTTGAAAGACATTAAACTTAAATACCAACTTTGGTTTTTAACCGACTTTTCGTTTTTGAGCTATGCTGTCCACAGACTAACAGACTGACATACACACAGACACACACACGGGCCTTTTTCTAAAAATGCTTCTTTTTTTGGATTCAGGGGGCCTCAAAACATGTATTTCCGGTGAAATCTCGACATCAAATTTTTGGGTGGAATACAATACTTCCCCTACTTACCAGTAGAGAAAGTAATACAAACTGGTTTGAGAATTCAATATCATTCTGGCAGGTTGTCACAGTAGCTTAATGGTTAGAGCACCTGCTTGGTAAGCAGAAGGTTTGTGGTTCAAATCCCAGCTGTGGCACTGAATTTTTAAGTTCCAGTTCTACCTCTCAAATTTCATTAAGTTGGATATTTATGGGTCATGCCATGAATTTTGGTATGTGAAGCTTTTAATGGAGATCTTAGGTGAAAGCTCAAGTGATGGTGAAAATTGAGATGGGAGATATATATACAATGCAGCAGAATTGGATAGTTGGTATAAAACATAGTAACCTTTGCATGTCTACACACAGATACTTCTTCAATTTTATTTTTTGTTTCATAAACTCTTAAATGTTCAATACCATTTTGCGGCTTTGACTGTATAAGGTTTTCTCTTTCAGTTTTGAACCAATGGGAGACATAATATTAGGGCTCTCTAAAAAGCGATTACATTTACTGCTAAGTCTCTTCAATATTTACATCAGCGAAAAATATTGGAGAGCAAGAGGATTAATGACTTCATTGTCAGAAATCCAGCATTAGCTAACAACATATTAGGGCTAGACACACTGCTGTCTACAACCATTTTATAGAGAATGTACTGCGACATTCTATAAACATTGTAATATTGTTTCCATATAACAGGCCAACCAATGATAATAGATTTGATCTAATACACAAACCATGTGTATATAAATTTTATATGGTAGAATCAGAACTGAAAAATGCAATGCCATTGCTGGGGTTTGAACCATACACAGTGCATTCATAGCTCGGCCAAACTGCCCTATGGGGGCACCAGACTGAGTGAGGACCGACATGCTCTGTGCCAGGGTTACGCATAAAGGACCGATAAGTAATGAGTATGGAAAACTAATACTGTAGTAACTTACATTAGACTTGTCACCCAACGGCTGATGATGGGACCAAACAGTCTTGAAAATGTTTCTTGTTTTAAAACAATTTAAGTGAAGGTGAATGTAAAAAAGTGACTCAAAATTACCTCAAACATTATATTAGACTTACCTGCATCACAACAGATGTTGAAATTGATGACCTTCAACATGAACAGATTCCCCATATTTACGAAAATAACTCTGGTTTACTCATAAAAGTTCATGTTGACTGATTGCCTGTATTTCTTTCGTGATTTTGTCCTTCAATTCTTGTACATGTATGAATTTAATGCTTATACTTTATTCTATAATGTTTTCTATAAATAAAAACAGCATGGAGATAGATCAGGGAAACAAGATGGCCACATTCCTTGACTAATTATTTTGTCATCATATGCACTTCCCAGTTATTCATTCATAGAATTTGCAGCAGTGTGTGCTGTAGCTGAATCCTGCTGAAACCAGCCACACAATCTTTCATTTCTTGTTAGTTACAGAAAAAATTATTTAAAATGGAATTTACATGACCATGTGAATCAACTGTTGTTTCGTAAAATGTGGAACTGATACTTCTATGTGCACTCACTGTGCACCAAACCCCAGCTTTTGCAGTGTGGTGAGGAACTTCATGAATAATATGGGGAATTTTGGTAAACCAGTATCAATTGTTCTGAGTTGAAATGTGACCTTGTAGATAAAACCACGTTTGATCAATAAGAACGTTAGGAGTGGATCCATTTCGTGATTGTAAAATATGAACAACTACCTTATAGAGCTTAAGTTTCAGAAGTTTCATTGCCACAAAAGCTAATGTCTAGGAAATGTTAACCTCTTGTGCTAAATGTCTCAGTGGCTTTTATTTATGGGGAACATTAGCTAACAACAACAACATTAAAGAATAAAATGTATACATCACATTCATTCATGTTACAAGAATTGAAGGACATCATGAGAGAAGTACAAGCAATCAGTCAACATGAACTGAGTGGTAATGAGGGTGCCAGCAGTGTACAGAAATCTATAGTTAATCTACCATTTTATGCAGCTAAGAGATTGGTCAACTCTGAATTCACAAAAATTATTGCAAAATATTACTATGAAAAAGCAAAAAATAAAAGATGGGAACTACCAAACATTCAAACAATAATTCCTGAGTATTCTTGAAAAGTGGCAGTTGCAACCTTCAGGTTGATTGCAGGACATGATTGTCTGGCAAAACATTTAAACAGAATTGGGATATATTCTTCACCACTCTGTCCTCTATGTGATCTGCAAGAGGAAATGGAGCGAGACCACCTTCAAATATGCCCGGCCACTTCTAGTGCCCCATCCATCAGTGAAAAATATTGGAGAGCAAGAGGATTAATGACTTCATTGTCAGAAATCCAGCATTAGCTAACAACAACATGAGAGACTCTCAGACATTGCCCACACACTGTTTGTGTGTTTAAAAGCACCACCAATAGGATTGTTGGCATAAATAAATAATAAACCAGAATTGTTTTCGTAGATATAGGGAATGTGTTTGGTTGAAGATAATCAATTTCAACATCTGTTGTGATGTAAACAATGAGCTTATGACACACTGTATCTTCAGGCTATGGCATTGAATTTCTCATTTCTCATTCTACCTTATACTGTAATGTTGTTGCACATGGCTTTATTACAATTAACTCTAATACACAGAAAGGTATCTTTGAGCAAAATTAATACTAAACAACGAAATAATAATATTATAATATTTTAATATTTGGAATACCCTAAGGAATAGGAACATTTTGCATTTTGCTTCTGGCATTGCAATATAGAGCTGATAAATTGCCTTGTTTCTGTTGAACTGGATTGAGACCTGCACATTGAAGTGGATGTGTTGAATCCATCACTGATTTAACTTCTTTGCAGATGACACACTCTTCTGTTGGGAATATGTTTACTCTTGCTAGGCAGTCATATCCTGTTTCCAGTCTGAAAATCTCTACTGCTTCTTTCCTTGACTTATTTTTATTTTTAGTTCATAAATCATGTATTTTTGTCTACTGCTTTGTTTTAATGAGTGGGGTAATTTCATTCTGCCATGTTATTCGAATTTTATTTATGATTATCTTCTTGACTGTTCCGACTGTGAGTGGTTTATTTCCCATGTAAACTGTAGTACCTTTTCTGGCTAGAGTATTTGCTGTTTCATTGCTTTCTACCCCAACATGGGCAGGGATCCATTGTAATGTGATAGTGCTCCTTAAGTTTTTACTTTCTCTGCTAGCTATAGTAAAGTAGGGGAAGTATTGTACTCCACCCAAAAATTTGATGTCGAGATTTCACCAGAAATATATGCTTTGAGGGTCTCCAAAAAAAGCATTTTTAGAAAAAGGTCTGTGTGGGTGTGTGGGGGGTGGGTTTGGGTGGGTGTGTGCGTGTGTGTGTGGACAGTATGACTTAAAAACGAAAAGTTGGTTAAACACCAAAGTTGGTATTTAAGTTTAATGTCTTTCAAGGATGTAACACAAAGATTTTGAAGAAAACAGCCCTACCCTAAACTACCCTTTACATGGAAAATTTTTTGAAAATTTTGATTTTCTTGAAAATGGCTCTAATGATTTTGATTAAAATGCCACATGTTTAAGATATTTGTATCACAAATGAAATGTATATTTTGAATTTTCTGGCTATAGCCCATGTAGTCCTGTTTAATCTGGATGACTTGAATAACTGGTAAACTGTAAGAGATAGACAAGATCTTACTATACAAAAAATGTGGATCTTGCTAAAGCACACAATTAATGTCTGAATAAATGTTTTTGTAGAGTGAAGCTTTTCGGAGATATTCCTTGTTATTTGTGACAGTTTCGAAAAGCTGAAAACTTCAGTGAAATGGAGCATTGTTGTTCATTTTTTTATATGTTAAGCGTGCAAAGACAATGGGATCTCAAAGCTTTGAAAGATTTGACTATCACTCAAGACCTACTGTATTCCCATATTCCCCTTGCACCTACAAGGAAATAAGCAATAAGATTATTTATGCAAATGTTTATCTGAACTAACTCGAAGAAGTAATAGCAATAAAAGTTTGTAAGAATGGTTAGTACAAGAGTAGAGAAAGTCATGTGAGTGCAACACATCAGATTTTTTAATTTATTTAATATATGTTTGATGTCTTGAATCCGAAGTGGGTAAACTTTGGTAAAATCTATAAGTAGGACTGCTTTTTCAAACGATTTAATTCTATAAATGAAATGTTGTAGGACATATGTGAGACCCATACGTTAGAACCGGCTTCCTCATCGTCAGCTAACTGTAGTTGCAGTAACCCTTTAAAGTGTGATGTAACCTTTACTTTATTTACAGGGAGGAAATGACTACGGAGATAACTATGCTGATATGAAGCTAACATGTAAGCCTCTAATAATGGTGGTGTTAACACCTAAAATTACTGGCACTGCCTTAGGCTTCCAACCAGAACTTAGTTTCATAAAAGCTATGGTTGAGGAGTGCTTTCATAAGATTCTCAAGGTGAACACGAAAGTTCCTCGAATGGAAGCCATTCTTTTCCCAGGTAAGTGGCCCAAAAATATTTTACACCTTGGCTGTAGGGCATTCTTGATGATCAGTATCAATAATAATACATGAGAACCTTGTTTATATGGGCCTCATTAATCTGGATTTCTGTTTATCCAGATAGATCTTTTGCTTACTGTCTTTTTGCTTTTTTGTAATGTGGTAGCAAAACCAGGCCTTAGTATAAACAGATATAAGAAATACACATACTGCATGTATACGTAAGAGTTTCTCTTCAGTTATTACAAAGAATTTTTTAAGGTGTAGATTGCTTTCGACATCCATCATGCATGATGCATTGCTCCTGGAGCTCTCTGATATTGCTTGAGGCAGAGCATTACGTAGAATTGTCAAACATTGAGTGATCGCCATTTCTTTCAGAGCAGTTTGAAAAGTGGTACATCAGGCCCCAAAGTATCACCATCTTGGCTTCATACACGCTTCTTAATATTGTTTTGTGTATATGATGTCTGCAGAGACAATATAACAAATCTCTTCTAAGTTGCCGTTCCAGTAATGGACATGCTGCACATGAACTACCTGTATTTGATGATGTATCACAACATATGACCTGAACTTTGTCTGTAAGACCCCATTCTTCTAAGCATTTAAACACAGCTTCACATTGTACCTGTTCTGATCCACTCTATAGCTGTAGTACTCCTAGTAAAATTTCTGTATTTTGAAAGGTTACTATCACTGGTAGTCATTCAACTAGTTCATTTCCAGTAACTTCTGGCAACAATTTACCATCTCAGTGGACCACAGCATAACTATCATCACAATCTGGCAATTGGCCATCAGTTTGGCTACATAGCGCCCATAACATCGCAATACTGATTTATGGAAGAACGATTCATTACTAAATCATTAACACACTCATCCATTGTTGTGAGTAATAAATGAACTACGTCCATGGTGTTTCCCTTACATCTGTCTAGAACAGCAGCCAAATTTAGTCATATTTATTGTAGCTCTTTTAGTCATAATAGATGGACCAGGAAGTTTTCTGATGCATTTGAATTTATCATCATCAGCATCAGCATCACCATCACCATCACCATCATCATCACCACCACAACCATCATCACCATCATCAGCATCATCACCATCATCATCATCACCATCAGCATAATCATCATCATTGTTGTGAATAATATTTCCGGGGAAGGCTGTGTCTTGGCTATGTTGTTGTTGCCAACGTTTCACCCTACTATGTAGAGCTTCTTCAGGGCTAATGCTTTCTTTGGCAGCACTGCAGGAACTGTGCTGTCTCTTCAACTTCTAGCTTTTTTATATCTTGGCCGTAGAGGTTAGAGCCAGCCCTCTCGTTCTCATTGGCGGACCATCAGCCAATTCATTAACATTACAGGAGTGTCATACACCATACTCTTCATACAACTCCAAAGAAAATAGGTGAAAGATTAAGGAAAAATTGAAGCTAATAGCATTGAAGCAACAAAATCTAAATTAAGAACAATTTAAAAACTAAAAGCTCCACTTATCTTATTAATATTGCAAGGTGGTATAATGCTGACTAATTTCAAGCTGCATCCAACTTATTCTCAAAGCTATCCAAACAAGTTACCATAGTTATTGATGCTCAACTTAAAACATCTATTTGTCACCAACCTCTGAAAACAAAAATTGGTGGTATTTCAAAATTCATAACACAGTTCTTGTTTTTTTAAAATGAATAGCTTCTTCCCAATTAAATCTATAGTTCCATTTAATTGTTTTAATAATTTAACTTGTGGATTTGTTTCATGATCAAATGACAAAAAATGATCCACCACAGCTGATTTATCAATTTGTTTATATTTAATATTTCTAAAATGCTCTTTTATTCTGGTTTCTAAATGACGTTTAGTTTTACCAATATAAACCCTATCACAATCCAAACAGCTAAATTGATAAATGCCAGATTTTTTATAATTTGGAATTTTATCCTTTTTGGAAAAATTTAGTAAATTTTGTATATTACATTTATTTTGAGAAACTAAAGTTATTCAATATTCTTTAAGAATTTTTGTAAATTTTTTATTAGCCCACGGATGGTAAGTAAACTTTTTAAAAGTACAATTATCTTCTATTTTCTTGAGCATCGGTAACTATGGTAACTTGTTTGGATAGCTTTGAGAATAGGTTGGATGCAACTTCAAACTAGTCAGCATTATACCACCTTGCACTTGCAATATTAATAAGATAAGTGGAGCTTTTAGTTTCTAATTTGTTCTTAATTTAGTCGAGAGATGTCAGATTTGGCAACTGTGCTGGCCATGGAACTGGTTCACCTCTACCAATCCATCGATTTGGACATGCAGCATTGAGGTGATTCTGCACAAAGGGTGCTGGAGCTCAAGTCAGTCATTTCAGCAGCTGTGTACTGGTACATGTTGCACTACTGTTAAAAAATGTTATTGTACTGGAAACTACATAGATAATGCAGTAGGATGCGCACAAAGGACTCTGTGAAGGAATTTAGTGTGTGCACAGGAATGTTATTAGGCTCAGGAAATCCATCCCAGTACAAAGATGGCTGAAGGGTTGCATACCTTCTGTATTAAGATACCAAAAGAAATGTTAAATTATCGCAAGCATTCATTCTCAAACTTCGATGCTCTCCAGCGTTTGAATCGTGCATTTTTGGACAAGAGTTCCTGTGTGAAAACCAATTAGTTTGCCTTCCCACACAACATACTAATGGCTGAGTGCATCAACCTCGGTAAATATGAGCTGTTACGATACAGCGGTTAAACTATTACCGTGGTAAAGTGATAAAAACTGTGCACCATTGCTAATCCATGGTTTGAATACTGCAGTTTCGTAGCACCTGGTTTTCTCGCTATTTTTCTCCTCCAAAGCAATTCTGGTAGTATTCAGAAGGCAATGATTACTTTCGACATTCACTTGTTTGTTGTGTTTGTTAGTGAGTGGTGTTCATTTGTGGTGTCCATTTGTGGTGTCCATAACCTAAGTTTTACCGGCATTTCATTTGCGCTGGTGCAGTTTTTAAATGATTATTATTGGAATGGGCTGTGCTATGCGACTCGTTTTCTATCTACAGGGTCGTGGTAACAGATGGAATGCATATATCAATGTTCTTTTTCACAATGTATTTATTTATTAACACTTCGATATTTTACACTCTCAGCACCATATTAAATACTTAAAAAACTTTACACTTTTGTTTTAATTTAGTAGAATTTATGCTGGAAGAAAGTTTGGTGAAAGTTCCATGTTCACACGCTACCAAAACACGTCTTATCACCTTGAACATATAGACGCTACTGAATCGTTGCTTGGCATCGCTTTGACACAACACACCGCCATTTTCCTTTTCATCCGCGGTATTCATCCGCGCAAATAGTTTTTATTGTTAAAACACAAACAATTCTAATATTTATACACTTTTAACAAACATTTATATGAACGATTTTCTTTTGGGGTCTTATATTCTGTCTCAGTGCGATGGACCAAAATAAGAAAATAGACGATAAGCCCTCAAAACGCTCTAGAGTGCCGAATTTTAGCGCTCATGAGAATTCAGTTTTATTGAATTTAGTGGATAAATTCAAGTTCATAATAGAAAATAAAAAAACAGATGCTGCTACCATTAAAGACAAAGAGAATGGTTGGCAAAAAATCTGTCACATGGTTAGCTGTGTGCCTGGTAAATTATTGCATACAACATTTATAATTTGTACGTTTTTTTATCATTCTACTGTATGCATTCGTCTTATTATTATTTGTTTAATGCGCAGGTACCACAAAAAGGACACACACAAACTTAAAAACTCTGCACAAAAATTTGAAAAGAAAGGCAAGGAGAGCTTCAGCCAACGAGAAGGTAGAAGCATACAAGACCGGGGTTGGATCTAAGCATTGCCAAAACTGGAAGGATTTCGATAAAAGGGTGCTTGCGATGATCACGGAAAAAAATGTATATGTTGCTAGCCCTCACGACCCAGATGTGGGTTATGCAGTTTTATGTACTGAGATAACGAGGCAATGGCATCTGAAACCTTGTGTATTATGCGACATGCCGTGGTTCTGTCTATGTCACTCATGTCACCAATTACCCCTTGAAATGTTCCTAAACCAATTTAAAGTTAAACCCTGACGCAACAGCCCATGAAGGGCCAAGGCCTACCACCCAGCCGCTGCGTCCCCCACCTCTGCCCACTACAGGTATTATTGGTGGGGTGCAGTACTGGAGAGTGGGACGAGGTCAGTATCCTAAGCCCTCCTGGCCAGTTATGTGGTCTTCTCAACCTTGGGCCGCTACTTCTACATCAAGTAGCTCCTCAATTGAGGCCCTTAGAATAGCAAGGGCATATGTGCCAAAAGCTAGTTTTGAGAAAAATGCGGTTAAAGTTTTACTATGCAGTACATATTAAAGTCATATATAGAGAGATTAAAAATTGCTCAGATGTGAATCTAATGCATTAATACTGTTAATAAGAATGTAAAATGTTATTTGGCAGGTATTTAAGATTTCAGAAGGTTAATTTCATCAACAATGTAGTTCAGATAATGTATGCTTTCATGCGCGTTATAACCAAAACGCTTACTTTAAGCAATAGCTTACTAATATTGGTAAATATTTGCTCTAATACTAACAAACAATACTTCTATAGTGAATATAAAGAAGTAAGTTAACAAAAAGTATGGCTAGATCACTGAAGATGTTTAATCGCTGTGCTGTGCCGTGAGGAACCAGAGTATGTTAGTAATGTGAAGTGTCGTCATCCACTGCTGCCTCTTCTTCTACCTCTGGTGTGTGCCTTTACTACATGTTTGGTTTTTTAACTGTGTTCTTCATCTGTAATCATCTTCCTCTTGGCCATATGCATTTTCCATTGGTTTTTCTGCATGCAGCGTTTTCTAGGACGACTTACGTGGTGACAAATAAAATCACTGTGTCACTCATAGTGCTCAAAAAAAGTAAATCACTACACTAAGTGCACTAAAGGTTTGTTCAATGGTATTGTTAGTAAACAACACAACTCTAGAAACATAATGCTAAACAGAAGCTAAACCGAGAGCTGCAAGCCACTAAAACATGCTGCATTTCTCTTTAAAAGCAACAGACTGAACTGAAGAAATACCCCACACAGGCAGGAGTACATTAGGCAAAAACTATTAACAAAACCGCAAAAATGTTTGAAAGGTTAAGGAATAACTATTTATGAGGGGTAAAGACCTGAAAATAAACAGTACCCTCTCTTAAGTGATTTATTGCTACACTCTCTTCAAGAGCGACTGTCACAGCATAGCAACCGCTCCGGCTGGCAGGTTGGCTCATACGCCATTGCTATTCTCGAGATTCGGCTGAAGCATGTAATGTCTAACATCATGTTGTATTCAAATGGAGCATTTGTTCATGTCCAGGGCGTATCAGCCATTCACACTTAACAGGCATTAAAGAGTAGGCTTCATACTATATGTTGCAAGACAAACAAAAAATTCGTACTTTGGCGCATACGCCCTTGCTATTCTAAGCACCTCAATTGGTCCCCCCGGGACCTAACGAGGCTGAGTTCACCCCGTACCAGACTCCCAGCGGGGGAAAAAAACCCCATGCTGATACCGGGGATCGAACCCAGGTCCTCCATGCCAGAGGCAAGCATCCTACCAACTGCGCTATGGAGGCGATCCTTGAAATGTTCCAGTCGCATAAAATCGCAGTCCTGCAAGAAGGCGATTCCTAGGCTATATTGGATAGTTCCTTGCTGTAGCAAACTCAAGTTGTGCCCAATTTCATCTAAAATTGAAGTTACCATTTCTTTTTTCAAACGGAATCTTGTTCGAAACGAAACGTCATTCAGTTCTTCAAACAGATCCCTCCTGTCTTCTAATATTCCCTCTTCATTGTGTTCAAATCGATGGAGATACTGAAGGTGCAACATATAATTGTTAAAGTCCATGTTAGTCCTCAGTGAATGGTAAACATTTTACCACGGTTAAGCGCCAGTAAAGTCAAAACTGAGCTTGGTGCAACAGAAATACGACTTTACTCTGGTAAACTATAAACTTTACCGCAGTATTCTCTTAACCGGGATTGGTGCACATGGCCATAAGGGCTGTTTGTGATTTTCTGAGACACTCAGTATATCTTTGAATGTAACTATTATAATTATTCTTTCTCCAATATAGATTAATACAAAAGGAATCAATTTATTTGTACACAGAAATGAAGAATGAGGAGCTATACCTGTATGCTGTTGAACCAGATGAAGAACTAGTGCAGGACATAATAAAAGAAGCAGTAGACAGCTTTATGGCTAATATTGAAGGACCTGCATCATATGCAAAAACATATGACAGTTATATGTACATCTTAAATGGTGAGGCAGAAGACTCCATGTTGGCTTTCATGAAGCAGATACCATTCCCATTACTCACAGTATGTTTCTCTTTCTAACAATTGAAAGCTTATTTCTTAAAATAAATAAAGTAATATAGAGTTGATGTTTTCTTCTAGTTCATGAGTATGTTTCTTGCAGGATTTCATAAAGAGAATAGACATGTATGAAGACATTAAAGATGAGATATGGTTTTTAAGACGACAAGTACCCTTGAATTTCCTTATGCTGGAATGTAATCAACTGAATGATACACTTTGGGGCATAATGGATGATCTTAAGGAGTATCTTGTGGACTTTCATGCTGATAAAAATAGAAATCAAAACAAAGAGTGAGTATATAAAACCAGTACTTTTAATGAGAAGTTAATGTGATATATGCCATTCTGGATGGCTCAGTGGGTTAGGTGCTGGCCTGCTGATCTCCAGGTTCTAGGTTCAAACCAGCCCAGACCAGCGGTTTTTAAGTGCAAAAATGTGGCCAAAATGACATTTCAAATTTTGTGTTTTCTCCCCTAAGGGGTACCTGTCTAGGGAATATGTGGATCGCGACCACAAGGTACCCAAGCTGGCAGAACATTACTTCCACTTGGTGGTGTCTAGGGGATATGTGGATAGTGACCACAAGGTACCCAAGCTGAGCAGAACATTACTTCCACTTACTGGTGTCTAGGGGATATGTGGATAGTGACCACAATGTACCCAAGCTGAGCAGAACATTACTTCCACTTATTGGTGTCTAGGGGATATGTGGATAGCACCACAAGGTACCCAAGCTGAGCAGAACATTACTTCCACTTACTGGTGTCTAGGGGATATGTGGATAGTGACCACAAGGTACCCAAGCTGAGCAGAACATTACTTCCACTTACTGGTGTCTAGGGGATATGTGGATAGTGACCACAAGGTACCCAAGCTGGCAGAACATTACTTACACTTACTGGTGTCTATGGGATATATGGATAGCACCACAAGGTACCCAAGCTGGCAGAACATTACTTCCACTTACTGGTGTCTAGGGGATATGTGGATAGTGACCACAAGGTACCCAAGCTGAGCAGAACATTACTTCCACTTGCTGGTGTCTAGGGGATATGTGGATAGTGACCACAAGATACCCAAGCTGAGTAGAACATTACTTCCACTTACTGGTGTCTAGGGGATATGTGGATAGTGACCACAAGGTACCCAAGCTGGCAGAACATTACTTCCACTTACTGGTGTCTAGGGGATATGTGGAGAGTGACCACAAGATACCCAAGCTGAGCAGAACATTACTTCCACTTACTGGTGTCTAGGGGATATGTGGATAGTGACCACAAGATACCCAAGCTGAGTAGAACATTACTTCCACTTACTGGTGTCTAGGGGATATGTGGATAGTGACCACAAGGTACCCAAGCTGGCAGAACATTACTTCCACTTACTGGTGTCTAGGGGATATGTGGATAGTGACCACAAGGTACCCAAGCTGGCAGAACATTACTTCCACTTACTGGTGTCTAGGGGATATGTGGATATCACCACAAGGTACCCAAGCTGAGCAGAACATTACTTCCACTTACTGGTGTCTAGGGGATATGTGGATAGTGACCACAAGATACCCAAGCTGAGTAGAACATTACTTCCACTTACTGGTGTCTAGGGGATATGTGGATAGCACCACAAGGTACCCAAGCTGAGCAGAATATTACTTCTACTTACTGGTGTCTAGGGGATATGTGGATAGTGACCACAAGGTACCCAAGCTGAGTAGAACATTACTTACTTACTGGTGTCTAGGGGATATGTGGATATCACCACAAGGTACCCAAGCTGAGCAGAACATTACTTCCACTTACTGGTGTCTAGGGGATATGTGGATAGCACCACAAGGTACCCAAGCTGAGCAGAACATTACTTCCACTTACTGGTGTCTAGGGGATATGTGGATAGCACCACAAGGTACCCAAGCTGAGCAGAACATTACTTCTACTTACTGGTGTCTAGGGGATATGTGGATAGTGACCACAAGGTACCCAAGCTGAGCAGAACATTACTTCCACTTACTGGTGTCTAGGGGATATGTGGATAGCACCACAAGGTACCCAAGCTGAGCAGAACATTACTTCCACTTACTGGTGTCTAGGGGATATGTGGATAGCACCACAAGGTACCCAAGCTGAGCAGAATATTACTTCTACTTACTGGTGTCTAGGGGATATGTGGATAGTGACCACAAGGTACCCAAGCTGAGTAGAACATTACTTACTTACTGGTGTCTAGGGGATATGTGGATATCACCACAAGGTTCCCAAGCTGAGCAGAACATTACTTCCACTTACTGGTGTCTAGGGGATATGTGGATAGCACCACAAGGTACCCAAGCTGAGCAGAACATTACTTCCACTTACTGGTGTCTAGGGGATATGTGGATAGCACCACAAGGTACCCAAGCTGAGCAGAACATTACTTCTACTTACTGGTGTCTAGGGGATATGTGGATAGTGACCACAAGGTACCCAAGCTGAGTAGAACATTACTTCCACTTACTGGTGTCTAGGGGATATGTGGATATCACCACAAGGTACCCAAGCTGAGCAGAACATTACTTCCACTTACTGGTGTCTAGGGGATATGTGGATAGCACCACAAGGTACCCAAGCTGAGTAGAACATTACTTCCACTTACTGGTGTCTAGGGGATATGTGGATAGCACCACAAGGTACCCAAGCTGAGCAGAACATTACTTCCACTTACTGGTGTCTAGGGGATATGTGGATAGCACCACAAGGTACCCAAGCTGAGTAGAACATTACTTCCACTTACTGGTGTCTAGGGGATATGTGGATAGCACCACAAGGTACCCAAGCTGAGTAGAACATTACTTCCACTTACTGGTGTCTAGGGGATATGTGGATAGTGACCACAAGGTACCCAAGCTGAGCAGAACATTACTTCCACTTACTGGTGTCTAAGGGATATGTGGATAGTGACCACAAAGTACCCAAGCTGAGCAGAACATTACTTCCACTTACTGGTGTCTAGGGGATATGTGAATGGCGACCACAAGGTACCCAAGCTGAGCAGAACGTTACTTCCACTTACTGGTGTCTAGGGGATATGTGGATAGTGACCACAAGGTACCCAAGCTGAGCAGAACATTACTTCCACTTACTGGTGTTTTGCTCCTCACTGTAGCTTTTCTATCTGACATTATGACCTTACTATGATCATCTCTTGTTCCCTTCTGACCCTGATTCTATTAGGGTTCCCAAAGGCTAGGGAGTCTTTATTTTTCCAACCTTTTCATTTCTGTAATTTCTCTATAACCTCTTAACCCCTAACATGCTGACATGTCATGGCATGTAATACATCCTCTGATTGCTAATCAAAGGATATGGTTGGTGAATTTATTTTGATAATTCTCCTGGTCAAGTCGGTGAGACCCGTAAATTGACAGATGTGGTCCTCCACACATTCTGGGAGTTGTGAGAGAGCAACATAACTACCAAAACATAAAAATGTGGTGCTCTCTAAAAAGCGGTTACTAATACTGCTATTGCTCTCTTCTTAGAGAAAATGGACCAAGACCACCTTCGAATATGCCTGGCCACTTTGTAGCGGTTTCACTGCCCTTTTCTGGTCGACCTCTTGGCTTGAAGTCGCTGTCTCATCGATGCAGCTGAGGGGGTGCCAATTTCTCAGGGTCTCAGCCTTGACGAGAGATGTTGTTCTTTGGGAGAGGAGTGGTGTGTTGGACGGTGATGAGAAGGAATGGGTTTTATACGGGGTTCCTCAGAAGAAAAACACAAGATGCACTTCCCCTATGACATTTCGGGTTACAGGAAACTCTGCAAGTTCTATATTCCACCTGTTAACTATATTATGATCACTTACTGTGCTGAATGAATCCCAATTCCAATATTAACAATATGCAATCACTGGACGTGTAACGACTCAGTGGCACTTTACAAGACACTTCCTAATAACGTGGCGTCTATTCCGCGACCCGTAGACACAACCTTCCCTTACACCTGGTAGCACTGAACTGTCGAGTTTCTCACCAACGCTTTTCTCCTGATTGGCTATTCTTATTGGTCTTTGATGTTCATTTGTTTTCTCTTTAAACCTTTAAATTTTAGCAATGGTTTGAGAGTTCGTTTAGAGACTCGCGGTACTTTAGGAAGGCAACAACAATAATAGAATGCCAACGTTTTATTGCCTCACGCCAAAATTTTACCAACAGCCGCATAAATATCTTGTTTTCTTGGCGGGAAACTTGCAGATATCCCTGTGTAACTGTGCCTGTGTTTATTTATTAACCTTTATGAAGCTTAGAACATAAATATAATTTTACAAGGACTTTTGTTTGATATAATTTTCATCCATTTCTGGATTCTCATTGTTAGGCGGAAATACCGCTACAACTTCTAGTGCCCCATCCATCAGTGAAAAATATTGGAGAGCAAGAGGATTTATGACTTCATTATCAGAAATCCAGCACTAGCTAACAACGACAACAATTTTGTGTTTTCTGTACCAAAAAATAAGTGGTGTGAAGTGAAATACACCTACAGTATGTTGTGTGGGATGGCAAACTGATTGGTTTTCAAATAGGAACCCCCATCCGCAAATGTACAGTTTGGATGCTTGAGAACTTCAAAGTTTGAGAACGAATGGTTATGACAATTTAACGCTCATTTTGGTATCTTAATAAGGAAGGTATACAACCCTTTAGCCATCTGTGTATTGGAATGAACAATCTGAGCATAACATTTCTGCCCAGTAACTAAACTTCTCCATAGAGTCCTTGGAGTCCATCGTACTGTGTTACTCGTGTAGTTTCCAGTACAGTAACATTTTTCAGCAGGTGCGTGACACATACTACTGAAATGGCTGTCAAGAGCTCCAGTATGGAGTTGCAAAACACCCTATTTCATTGCATAATCATCGCCATTGCATAATGGTCACAAGTTGATTTATAGACAAGCAATCACGACTTAAGTATTTCACTGCATTTTGCAACAGCTGTATAAAGGTTGGAACCTTAGTCGTTACAAAGGAAGATTGTTGTTGTTGTTAGCTAATGCTGGATTTCTGACAATGAAGTCATTAATCCTCTTGCTCTCCAATATTTTTCACTGATGGATGGGGCACCAGAAGTGGCTGGGCATATTTGAAGGTGGTCTCGGTCCATTTCCTCTTGCAGATCACATAGAGGACAGAGTGGTGAAGAATATATCCCAATTCTGTTTAAATGTTTTGCCAGACAATCATGTCCTGTAATCAACCTGAAGGTTGTAACTGCTGTTTTTCGAGGATACTCCGGAATTACTGTGTGAATGTTTGGTAGTTCCCATCTTTTATTTTTTGATTTTTCATAGTAATATTTTGCAATAATTTTTTTGAATTCAGAGTTGACTAATCTTTTAGCTGCATAAAAAGGTAGATTAACTATAGATTTTTGTACACTACTGGTACCCTTTTTTGCAAGAAAATCAGCTTTCTCATTACCTCTCAGTCCACAGTGAGCTGGTATCCATTGGAAGACTAGGATTTTTTTGAAGTGCTGTTAGGTGGGTAAGGATTTTTCAACATTCTGTAATTGTTTGGTTTCATGGTGATAACTTGAAAATAATTGCTATAATTGCTGCCCTGGAATCTGAGAGAATAACTGCTTGCTGAAAATGTGAAATTCTGTACAAAAGATTTTGTAGGGCCATTCGAATTGCTTCAATTTCTCCATCAAAGTTCGTAGTTCCATTACTTAAAGATTTGTAATAAGAAAAGAGGTGACATGTGACTCCAGCACCTGCTCCATCTTTGTTTGATATTAATGATCCATCAGTATAAATATGGAGCCATTTGTGTTCTGGAAATCTAGTATGGATTGTCTCTAATCCCAATAATTTTAGAACACTAGTTGGAGTATCACTTTTCTTAACTTCTTCTGTCAGGTGTAAATAATATGTGATGTCTAATGTATGTGTTGGATTGACTTTAGATATGAAGTTTTCCTTTGAATTAGGAAGGTGTACATTCTTCTTGATGTCTTGAGTTTTGGAAAGAAAGCTCTCCTGAGTCTTTGGTGTATGTGTAAAATTTCTCTTGTTCCATGTATTGAATGGGAGTCTGATCAACTTTTCATGTTGAATAAGAGCTGCTTTTTCTATTTCATATTCAATGGGGTATTGGTTGGTTAGTATTTCCATAGCTACTATTGGTGTGGTTTTGCTAGCACCTATAATTAGTGTCAGACTTTGGTTTTGAAAGACAAAGAACAGTATACATCTATCTATATCTCTCCAATGTAGGTTGTGTGGTAGAATGTAATGGCTTTGTTTGTTTTTCTATTTGTTTAATCCTCTTTGTTAGACAAACATTGTTACATGTAAACATAGGATATAACAGCTACTTCAACACAAATAATTATAAAACAAACGTGAAACAACTGCTGAATCATTTTAACAAATATATAAATTCTTTTAAAGATGAACCCATTTAAATGTTGTTTTAAGCTGAATTTAACAATAATACATTTTGAATTGCAGGATCTGTAGTGCTTTTGAAGAAATGGCAACACGAATAAGTGAGATGCCTGAGTCAACAAAAGAGCTTGTAGATTTGCAGAATTATCTTGTAGAGTGTCGAGATGTGAAGGTATATAACTTAAAGGAAAAAATTCGTGCCACATCTGAAGTTGTCATGTTCCTAATGCACTATGCATTCTTATCAGGTTAGATACCTTGTCTTAATGTTATCTAATACTAGTAATAGTGAAAGAGAACACATTTTCAACTTTGCAGATACATTTTATTAGCAACACTACATTATTTATACTTTATGTATAAATTACATGTAAAAAAAATTCAATTAAATTCTTTATTGTCAATAGACTGCAATACAGTTTTTGACATTGTCACACATTTATATTTATAATTTGTATTACAGAGATGGACAACCTAATGGTTACACATATTACTATAGCTACCTATCATTTGTGATTTACACAAAGAAAATACAGGATGTGAGAGTGTATGCAAATATCAGAACATACTTATCAGTGCTAGGAATGTTACTAAACACAAATATAATACAATGGATGCAAATAATAAAACACAGACATAAATAACTCTAGCAACCCAAAATGAGCCAATTTGCCGAGAAACACATACAAATTTTTGAGGATTAGCTTTAGATAACAATTTGAAATGGAAGAATAAACATGTAGAAAAGATTAAGCACCAGAATTAATAAGGGTACATATAATGTGCTAAAAGTGGTGGTACAAATCATGGATGAAAACAGTGCTCTAAAGGTATATTACACTTTTATAAACTTGCATCAGAATTATTGGATTATCTAATGGGGAGCAGTGGGAAAGAAACAGACCTTAAGGATATTTAGGCTACAGAAAAGAGCAATAAGAATAATTAAAGAAGTTCCAAGAAGGAAAACATGCAAAAGTAGTTTTAAAAAACTAAAAACCCTCACATTTATAAAAATATTGACAACTTGCAAAGTGAAGTCTCTATATATGTACTATATTTGTTGATTTATATTGCTTCAGGTTTCTCATTGATTGAGTTTGCTATTTTATTGATGTTGTGTATTTGAGTCATGCTGTTCACAAATATACACACTCATGGATCTTTGTATAAAAATGCTTTTTGTTTTCTCATTCATGGGACCTCAAAATGTATATTTCTGGTGAAATCTTGATATTGAGCTTGTGGGTGCCTTCTCTAGCTACTATGTATGTGCAGAGAAAGTAACAAAGGTTAGAATGTGGGGTGAATGCTACAAAATACAGCACCACTGTTGAAATTGGAGATTTCCCAGGAAATATGGGGATAATTGACAACCCAAATGTAGAGTGACAGTTACATGATAAATTGATTGTCTTCTGGTGAGCTGAATGTAACACAGTTGGCAGATTGCCAGCCAATAGGAGTGTCGGTCTATGTGGCTCTGTTGGTTAGACGCTGGCTTACTGATTCCAAGGTCACATTTTCAAATCTGGCCCAGACCGATGGTTTTTAAGTGTGCTTAAAAATGACAGTTCCATGTCAGTGTACTTACTGGCATGTAAAAGAACTTCTACGGGACAAAATTCTAGCACACTGGAAACGCTGATATGATCCTGGCAATTGACAGCATCGTTAAACAACAAAATAATTTTTTTAGCCAATAGAAGTGCTAGTAGGAAGGGATATAGCTTGTGGTACAAATATGAGCGCAAATAATGTTCTGGTAGCAGTGTCCAAAACAACTCCTCAACATGAAGATGAAATGTTACTCAAATGTGATTCAGTCTTCACCAGAAAGCAATAATCTTTTTCTTTATTGTTAATGTCCTCCAACTAGTGTCATATTGGATGGTGAATGAATGAAAATCGGTGAAATGATGCTCAAATGAGCCCAAGGTCCATAGGGCTTTAAGTTACCTGATATTCACCTTCTCAGTATAAAGGAAACCTTATCCAGATAACTCAACCTAAGTGAGAATCAAACTCATGATCTCTTGGACATGAGGCAGGCACACTACCACCATGCTACAGAGGCGGGCACAAAACAATCAAGTTATCATGGATACTGGCCTTGTAACTTCATTCAGTTTAATGAAAGTTGAAATCATGCCTTGCTTAGGTTAACCCATTCATGTTGCTTATAGTTGCAGTATAAACATGTGTGTTGCAGTTGATGACCTCAAGCTGAACAGCAAAGTTTTTCTGTGGCCTAAGGATATGGAGGGTATTATAGAACTTGCGCAAGCTCGCCTTGCTCATCGTAGAGAGTTTGTAGAAGGTGCACTTAGGCAGAAGAGAACAGACTTTGATGAAAGGTTTGTTTTACAATTATTAAGGCTATGTGTCAATGAAAATCCAATATCCATAATTTTCTTCTGATAGCTTTGAATTTTTACTATATACATTGGAACTCCTATTTTGCACTCTACGAATTTATATTTTCCTGTATTCTAGAGTGTTAATTTAAAGACCCAACTTAATTATCTTCTTTCTTGGAAGTTTGAAAACAGTGTTGTAATAATCAATTTAAACAAAAACGGTGAGTCCATTAATAACACTACACAACACTTACTTATAATTTACTGGAACATGTTTTGAAGGCTTGACTTTGCTTCATTATCAACTGGGCATCTACTGGTTCTTCCTGGTGTGGATGGCAATGTTTTCTCTGAAGTGTAAAAAACAAACAATTGGAAAATTCAGCATTTGCCAACCACTTTTGGACAGAAACCACAACATAAAGCCAGAACTGAAGCTCCTCAAACATGTAATGAGAAAACAAGAGCTGTCCACGTGGGAACAAATCTTCATTTTGAAAAATAGAAATTGAGTATTCAATTTGGACATTCCCAAGAAATATATCTTCAGCAAGTTCCTTGAACCACCACCAGAGTAGACCTCAGAGAACGTGCTATTGTAAGCATTTCTAATGCTGAAAATATGAGCCTAAAGACAAACAATCATTTATAGCCCACTGGGTACATGTGTTATGTCATGTTAGCACATGGAAACCCATGCATAAGCAACAGCTAGTGGCATTGTTACTTCTGTAATAGTATGCATCTGCCACGTGTGTTATTTGTTTTCTGCTATTTTCCTGTTTGAAACAGAGTGAACTGATTTTCAACAGTATTCTATATTGTGTTCTTTGAAGCGAGGCTAACATGTAAGTAAAGTATTCCTAAAGTATATATGTATTATAGTTATTATTTTTGTGAATGGTTTTGCAATTCTGCACTAACAAAAAATGCAAATGATAATAGGTAAGTCTGTTAGTCATTTCTTTTCTCCTTTTCATTATTTTTAGGTTACATTCAGAGGTATGGCATGCAATAATTATAGCATCATATTCAAAAGAATTATGCTGAATATTGTGACGATAACTTTTCCAATGAAATTCATTATGATTGTGACTACAATTGATGTGATTCTTCCTCCCGATCCAGACAGTCTGACTGATGAAGATGAAGCCCTGCAGGTTTAATACATGTGAATGATGTTCCCGGTCCAGTGGAGGGAGGTACATTCCACTGCCTCTGAAAGGAGTGACATACAGGAAACAAATGACTCTAGGTTTTGAAAAGTCAACCATAAAGAGAGAACTTTGCAACTGACCAATGAGATACAATAAGTGTACTTTCAAGTACACAAAAATTCCAGAAAATGATAGTGCCTTAAATGAAGAATGGGAAGAAATGAAAAAAGTTTGAAGGATGTCATTCCATTTGAGATTCTGGAAAAATGTGATGTAACACTCTTCCACAGTTGTTTTGACCCTTACCACAGTTGATAAAAAGCTTTTACCACTCCAAGTGTTTCAGTTAATAAGTGGTTTGACTTTAAGTGATCTGTAATTGCTTTAAGAAATAAAGTTTAATCATAAAATACACGAACTTGACAGAAATGTATCCATTCATCATTATGGCATGTTTTGATACTGTTAACGTTCGGTGGTCTATTTATAGACCAAGTGATTTTGGTGCACTGGCTGAATAAAAAGTCAAAATATATTGTTGATGTACTATATGCTGAACCAATATATTACATATGTTTTTGGTAAAAAATAAGTTGGGTATTAATGGGTTAAGAAATATAAGAATATCTCTAATGTTACGTTTTCTTTGAGCTTGCTCAGGAATGTGTGTGCCTCATTGTACTTAATACCTTGATTATATGCAAAATATGGCTCTTCATGTGACTGCACCATTCTACTTCTGCTTAAATTTTAGTTTCTGTAAGAGTGCGCTGGCAGTCATCACACGTGTGCTTAATCATGTTCAGTCAACCGCCTTCGTGTATATTCACTACTGCATTGCACTCGTGACAGCAAGAGGTGTTTACCAGCTGGTACTTGTTGTGTGATGTTTCCATTATATCCTTTTGAGTTTCTGTACATTAGCAATTCAGTTCATCGTATTCTGTGATCCAGTTATTAATAATGGTTAAAAAGTGACAGAACATATTTTCTATATCTGCAAAAATAGACATGCTTGTGCAAACATTGAATCCCATTTTTTTTGGGTCACTTTATTTACACTTCTCGTCACTTATAAAGATTGGGAAAAAACTGGAATACAAAATTCAACTGTACACATGTGTTTAATAAATAAATTATGAAACATAGCTTTTAGCATATGGAGGTTCCTTTCTTTATCAGCTGAAAAAGGGTCTAAGACAGTTTTCTCATAGAGATGACGTAACTAAATCTTGCCAACAAGAGCTGTGTGAAATTTTAGTGCTACTTGGATAAAGTTAGGTTACCATGCTCTATTGAAAGCCATTGCCATCTCCACTCCCTGCATTGTACTTGCCAGTCCCACTGTCTACTCTGTGTCCATTCATTCACTGCAATATGCACTCCTTGAGATGATGTTAGATACTGGAGCCTGTAATAAGGATACTGTCACTCTGCAACAGGCATAACTAAAGCCCGTATTTTTATGTAATATCAAGGTGCAAAATATGTACATATTTATGTAACAAAAAACATCAAAATATGTAATGAAATATGTAATATCAACAAAATGTGTAAAATTATGTAATAATTTAAATGCTAAGATTACAACCTCAAATCTAAATGCAGACTGCAAATTATCCAGAATTTTGTAATTTGATGGATCTGTAAGTACATAAATTAATTCCAATGAGCTAAAATGTACTAAATATAGAATTAATTATAGGGAAAATGTTTTGTTGTATGCAGAATTTACCTAAAATTTATTTTCAAGTAGTAATCACGAAATAAAAATATATGTTTTGGATTATGTTTATTAAACTTACTCCTTTCACATAATTATTTTACTTAAATAATGTTGAAGCAATGTTAAAATACTGAACCAATTTATCAGTGAGTGAAACAATGAATTCAAAATAATTAAATTTTATAATGAAGATGCATTTTCAGTTTTATATCTCTTGACATACAATGAACAACCAGGCATTTTCATTTTGAGTCTTTTGCTTCTTTCAACGTACAGTGAAGAACCATATACTTCTCCATATTTTCAGGGGTCATTGTTTGTCTCCTATCGGATAAAATGTTCTTTTAAGCAGAGAAGCTTCTCCCCATGTCAGACGAAGTAATAGGTGCATATTTTAGCATAAGAATCTGATTTGCAGAGAAATGTTTTGATAAATCGACATTGTCACCATTTAGCAGTTTGGACACCGACACAGGCATAGAGTACCCTGGATTACTGTTTAGCACAGCTTTGAATTTTTCACCTACCTTCCTTTCTGCAACTACACTAAGCTTCTGTGATGCACATTCCATTAAATCCATATATTCGTGAAGAAGGGAACCTGATGTCTTGATGGTGCTAGGCAATCAGCCAAAATTACTTTTGATGTAATCACAGGAGCTTGCTACTTTCAGATCTTTAAAGATGTCCTGAGATTCACGTATAGAAACACCTACTTCTGAAGGGAACATGTTCACCACTGACTGGACTCCTTCAAAATGTTTACAATAAAAGTTCACAGCTTCTAACCACGTACCTCATCTTGTAAGTACAAAGGGACAGGTTGGAGATGATTTTTATAGCACTGATTCTGTGCGCTGTTTTCACGAAGACCTTGTTTGTTGCTGATATCAACTTGTTCACACAGGGAAAATTACTTCTTGCTACTTCAGCAACACGTTGCAATGCATGGGCCAAGCAGGTACATTTAGGTAGAAAACCTTAAGGGCAGTAGCAGCTTTAATCATGTACGCTGCAGCATCCGAACCTTTTCCTCACACACACCCTCTGGCCACAGAATCTTCATCCCATCATTTATGAATCTTGCAATTGTAGAATGATTTGTTTGTTCCAACACCTTGCAGCAGATTAGAAGGACTTTCGGAATATAGTTTTCCTACTACTAAATTTGCCATGCACCAATCCATGTCATCTGTAGTTTCATCGATGGCAAACCAAATACAGGAGTCTCCAATTTCATTCCATATATGAGCAACTGCTTCTCCATAACACACATAAAAATACTTTTTCCTCAGAGTAGATTCGTCTGGAATAACTTTCTTGCAATATTTTTTTAGAAAGGAGCGAAGTTGAGGAATTTGAAGTTAATGCCACAAAATATTAGCTGCAACCATTGCACTGCACAAGTCTTTAAAAAATCATTTCCGCACAGTTCCTGTTGCATTTGTGTCAATAGAACTTGCTTTCTAGAAGACCGTAGGGGTTTGTTGCATATGTGAAGAGCACTTTTGATATGTTGTTCCAATTGAGATTTCATGGAACAAGCAATTCTTTTACTGCATGCTTGACAGACTAGTACTTTTCCGTCGATTATAAAGGTGCTATCTAATTTCACCCATTAATTCAATTTTCAGGATAGCGAGGACGCAACTGGTGCCATTTTACTAAGACTTGCAAGAAACTAATTGCAGTATTATAGCCTCGCTATATTGATGATTGTCCAGCGGCTCACTTTGTTTCCTCGCAGCTATTATATTACAAGATGCCGACTACTGTAACAATGGTAACAATCAATCTCTCCAGTTCTTGTAAATGCCTAAAGCACTATGAGAAACGTGACACTGGAGGTCAACATTGTTGAGCGGCACCTGCTTTGATATAAACAAACAACAATAAGAAAGAGGCGAGGCGGTTATTATCGCATTCTTAATTTAACTTGCATCCTATTTCGCAGATTGATTTTTGTTGCTTTCAGCAAAACTTGTCAAAACAGTAGTTTATAATGTGACTACAATATTTTTTAAAAAATAACAAAATTGTAACGAAACCCAGAAACTATGTATGTTTTATGTAACATCGTTAAAATATGTAGAAACGTGTGAAATATGTAAAAAGATGTAAAATAAAAATTTGTAAGGGAGTCCCAAATGACGTAATTCTCCAACATTTTAACTTCTCATTGAATTATTATGCAGAATTTAAAATATGTAATTACATAAAAATCCGGGCTCTAGGCATAACAGTATGGCATAGTACATTTATGAAAATAGTCTTCTGTGCATCCTGGAGATTGGTAAGCTTTGGTTGTGCTAGCTCTAAAAGCATTAATTGAAATTTTAGGACATTAACACATGTGTAAGTTCATGATTGGAAAGAACTGGTTATTAAAAGTGATATTTATCATTTTTATTATTTATTTATGCCAACAAACTTACTGTTGGTGTTTTTAAACACACAAGTCGTGTGTGGGCATTGTTTGAGAGGTAGAACAAAAAAATATAAATTCAAATCCCAGCTGTGGCATTGAATTATTAAGTTCCAGTTCTACCTCTCAAATTTATCATTTTTGTTTTTGCATTCACCCAGAATTTTCTCTATGCAGTTGCATCATACTATCTTGAGTTTACACCATTTTTAGTGTCTCCAATGGAGTGTAAAATAGGGGTTCTACGGTATGCACTCAGAACATAAAATATGCAGGTGGAAGGGAAGTCATTACA
Organism: Tenodera sinensis; assembly: GCA_030765045.1. Classification (NCBI taxonomy): domain Eukaryota; kingdom Metazoa; phylum Arthropoda; class Insecta; order Mantodea; family Mantidae; genus Tenodera; species Tenodera sinensis. The sequence goes on from CM060972.1 coordinate 6,186,636, forward strand.
TTCCTTCTAATATGTGCTTCATAGAAGCATTACAAACAAATACGTACAATGGCATTTTGTTCTTTGATCAGCCAATTTCAAAAAAATAAATGGGTTTTTGATCCAACTTCAATGCCTAATTCCACAACAATGTACGAAGATAGCAGTTTGTTACTTTTAAGATGCATAGACTTAACTTATTTCTGACATAGCTTCGGTAGTAATTATGGGACATCACACAGGGTTTAGAAATAATTAATCACTTAAAAGATGTAAAGGAATACTCCAAGCAGCTTTTTTGTAAGTCATGGTTATGAGAATCAGGATTGAATGCCAGTCATATTTCCTTATACTATGCATAGCAAAAATAAACAAATGAGTGAATAAAATAGAAAAATAATGTTGAACAATCATACATTTTATTTAGGCTTCTAGAACATCAGAAGTTACTGAATGAATTTAAGAAAAAAGATCCGCCAATACTGACAAAGGAAGATATGGAAGAAAATGCTGATCTAATAGAGGACATAATGAATCTTCTAAATGAAGATAAGCGTGATGCAGATGTAAGTAGAGCTGCTTGTAAATAGAAGTTGGATTTGATACAGCTTATATTCTACAATATTAATATATTTTTATATTACCAATATAATAAAGTATGCTTTAGGCTAGTAATTAAGTAGATATGTTTAGTTTTATTGTGGATGTTTTTGAGCAAATAGCCAGGACTAACGCACAACCCATCATGCATTTGTACTTCGTGAAAGTTTGTAAAAGAATGTTGGAATAGCTGCTGGCTTCCAGTAGATAGATGTGTAAATTCTATCTGGTTTCCAGTTGGAACAACTGCTGGCTTCCAGTAGATAGATGTGTAAATTCTAACTGGTTTCCAGTTGGAACAGCTGTTGGCTTCCAGTAGATAGATGTGTAAATTCTAGCTGGTTTCCAGTTGGAACAGCTACTGGCTTCCAGTAGATAGATGTGTAAATTCTAGCTGGTTTCCAGTTGGAACAGCTGCTGGCTTCCAGTAGATAGATGTGTAAATTCTAGCTGGTTTCCAGTTGGAACAACTGCTGGCTTCCAATAAATAGATGTGTAAATTCTAGCTGGTTTCCAGTTGGAACAGCTGCTGACTGTCAATAGATGTGTAAATTCTAGCTGGTTTCCAGTTGGAACAGCTGCTGGCTTCCAGTAGATAGATGTGTAAATTCTAGCTGGTTTCCAGTTGGAACAACTGCTGGCTTCCAATAGATGTGTAAATTCTAGCTGGTTTCCAGTTGGAACAGCTGCTGGCTTCCAATAGATAGATGTGTAAATTCTAGCTGGTTTCCAGTTGGAACAACTGCTGGCTTCCAATAGATAGATGTGTAAATTCTAGCTGGTTTCCAGTTGGAACAACTGCTGACTGTCAGTAGATGTGTAAATTCTAGCTGGTTTCCAGTTGGAACAGCTGCTGGCTTCCAGTAGATAGATGTGTAAATTCTAGCTGGTTTCCAGTTGGAACAACTGCTGGCTTCCAATAGATGTGTAAATTCTAGCTGGTTTCCAGTTGGAACAACTGCTGGCTTCCAATAGATGTGTAAATTCTAGCTGGTTTCCAGTTGGAACAGCTGCTGGCTTCCAATAGATAGATGTGTAAATTCTAGCTGGTTTCCAGTTGGAACAACTGCTGGCTTCCAATAGATAGATGTGTAAATTCTAGCTGGTTTCCAGTTGGAACAGCTGCTGGCTGTCAATAGATGTGTAAATTCTAGCTGGTTTCCAGTTGGAACAGCTGCTGGCTTCCAATAGATAGATGTGTAAATTCTAGCTGGTTTCCAGTTGGAACAACTGCTGGCTTCCAATAGATAGATGTGTAAATTCTAGCTGGTTTCCAGTTGGAACAACTGCTGGCTTCCAATAGATAGATGTGTAAATTCTAGCTGGTTTCCAGTTGGAACAGCTGCTGGCTGTCAATGGATGTGTAAATTCTAGCTGGTTTCCAGTTGGAACAGCTGCTGGCTTCCAGTAGATAGATGTGTAAATTCTATCTGGTTTCCAGTTGGAACAGCTGCTGGCTTCCAGTAGATAGATGTGTAAATTCCAGCTGGTTTCCAGTTGGAACAACTGCTGGCTTCCAGTAGATAGATGTGTAAATTGTAGCTGGTTTCCAGTTGGAACAACTGCTGGCTTCCAGTAGATAGATGTGTAAATTGTAGCTGGTTTCCAGTTGGAACAACTGCTGGCTTCCTGTAGCTGAAGTAACTGTGGAAAATATTATTTGATTTAAACTTGTTCCATTTTATTTTTTTTAGTAGGTTAAGATTATATTGCTTTTGAGTACAAATACATTACTATGTTATTACCTGTATAATAAATATTTAGAATGGAAGATTTTGGCATTTTGAAACAAGAAATTTGGCACTTTGATTTGTAAGTTTAGTAATTTATAGCATTTTGAAAGGTTTTTTAACATAGTTTATTAATGTAAAAGTATTATCAGGTTCATAAAGCACTAATACTGAAATAAAAATGTATAAAGCACACTGCACATTTTTACTTTGTCCACCACGTATCTGTGTAGTAAGTACAAAAGGTATTGCATCCCACTCAAGAATTCAGTATGGAAATTTCACTGAAAATACATGTTTCAAGGTCTCCAAATAAAAAATCTGATGTGTTGCACTCACATGACTTTCTCTACTCTGTCGGTTTGGATGCCTGAATTGGTTAGATGCTGGCCTACTGATCCGAAGGTCACAGGTTCAAATCCGGCCCTGATTGATGGTTTTTAAGTGTGCTTAAAAGTGACATCTCCATGTCTGCAGATTTACTAGCATGAAAAAGAACTCCTGTTGAACGAAATTCAGCACACTGGCAACGCGTATGTAATTCTCGCTATAGACAGCATTGTTAAATAATAAAATTTTTTTTTTTTCTCTACTCTTGTACTAACCATTCTTACAAACTCTTATTTCTATATCTTCTGTTTGTTAGTTGAGATAAACATTTATACAAATTATCTTATTACTTATTTCCTTTTAGGTACAAGGGAAATATGGGAATGCAGTAGGCTTTGAGCGATAGTCAAATCTTTTAAAGCTTTCAAGTTCCGATCTCTTTGGCCGGCTAACATAGAAAAATGAATAATGATGTTCCATTTGACAGAAGTATAAGTTCTCCAAAACTCACACAAATAAGGAATATACCTGAAAGGATTCACTCAAAAAAAAAATTTATTTAGACATAAATTGTGTATTTTAGCAATATCTACATTGTTTGTATTTTAATTGGTCAATAAGAGAGAGATCTGGTTCATTCCTGGGAGGAGTGTAAATACTGTATAAATGTAGATGATTAATGACTTCATTGTCAGAAATCCAGCATTAGCTAACAACAACAACATTGTTTGTATAGTAAGATTTGGTCTATCTCTTACGGCTTACCAGTTATGCAAAAGTTATCCAGAGTAAATCCGACTACAGGGGCTATAGCCAAAAAATTCAAGATATACATTTCATTTGTCATCAAAATATCTCAAACATATGGTATTTTAATCAAAATCATTAAAGCCATTTTCAAGAAAATCCAAATTTTCGAAAAATTTTCTGTGTAAAGGGTAGTTTACGGTGGGACTATTTTCTTAAAAATCTTTGTGTCACATCCTTAAATAGCAACTTTGGTTTTTAACTGACTTTTTTTTTTTTTTTTAAGTTATGCTGTCCAAAGACTGACACACAGACACACATATACACACACAGACCTTTTTCTAACAATGCTTTTTCTTCGCTTCAAGGGGCCTCAAAACATATATTTCTGGTGAAATCTTGACATCGAATTTTTGGGTGGAATACATTACTTCCTGTACTTTACTGTACATAGTAGAAAAGGTATAAAAGCTTTTTTGAAAAAAGGAATGTAGTGTGCGTACATGTGTGGGTGGGTGGGGGTGGCAGGGGTGTGAGGATGCGTGGGTGTGCGTGTATGTGTGTGTAAATATGATAAGCGTAATAAAGTTAATTTTCTGTATCATATCAAGCATACAAATATTGCAAATGTGTATATTTTGCAGGCTATAAATACAGAAGAAACATTACTGGAAATGGAACCTTCTCCTTTCCTCGTGCTTGCATCCATGTTAACAGTGGCAGAACCTTTAGATAAACTGTGGCACATTGTACTCAGCTTTCACCAAAATTATGACTCATGGTACTATGGTAAGTGACTGTTAATAGAACCCTTGCTTAGAGAGCTCCATGAATTTACTACTCCTTGATAATTGAAACTTCTGTACTTCGAGAAGTAGAACTGAAACTTAAAAATTCAATGCCACAGCTGGGATTTGAACCGCAGACCCTTCGCTTACTAGGCTTGTGTGTTTAAGAACACCAACACCAAGTAAGTTTTTTGGCATAAATAAAATAATTTCTGTACTTCGTTGCATAATTGTTACCATCTCATAATGGTTGCACTTTAATTTAGCATTTCACTGCACAGTCATTGCATTAATATTCCAGGTGTTCACTATCAAGGAATATTGAAAAATATAATGCCTCCACTGCAGCCCGTTTGGTTCACAGGAGAGAGTTCGCAATATGCAGCATACTGTAATATATTCCTTATTATTATTTATTTAAGTTCCAGTTCTACCTCTCAAATATTCCTTATTGCTGATGCCATCAGTTTGCCAACTGCTGAGATGGTGGCTAGTCCATCAATAAGTCTGATTGGTTCAAGTACCAAAGCGTGGGAATCAGCAGACATGACTAAAGAATAAGCGAATGAAGTGACAAGGGTTGTGAACCATTTGGTTAACATATGCCAAGTCAATAACCATCTTATTCTTGAATTGTGTACAGCTGTTTGTTTCTGGATATAGCTATCCAACAAGTGCTTATTTTGTGAAACACCAGTATGGGGAAGGACAGAACTTAGTATATAGCAGGTTTTAACCCTTTCGCTGCCAAGTTAAATGCTATCCTACTGCTTAAACTGCCAGCCTAAATAAGGGGAAAAGTAAGTTTTACACAAAGCTTTCTACTCACCTCAATTTTGAATCTGTTGAGTTGAGATTTTTTGCATTCAATTCTGAAATGTTTTTTTTACATGTATACACACTTTTGAGAACATTACTGTAGTACACATATTTTTTAAAAAAAATTTAATTGTTAAATGTTTATTTTTAAATTTTTATTTTCCACCTTCAGTTTATTTTTGACACCATAATTATTATCACATACCAATTTTGCTTTTACCTGTCAACTTATCATTTTATTATTTATAAAATTACAAATTTTGAGACTTCTATGTTTAAAATTGTTGAATGGTTATGGTTAATTTTATGAACTGCAATTTAGAGTTTTTTCTTGGTGAATGCCATTGAACACTTTGTTCCAAAAAGCTTCATGTGCATGGTTACTTACATCTTGCCAGTTAGTATCCAGTTCATCTTCATCCTGATGTGTGGCATTTCCTGCAGGAGACTCTGTAAAACACACATGATTGTTTATTTCATTTGTTACTGTCCATTGTTTCATTATGACAATTGAAAAATATCACTACAGCTGTCACTTTCCAGCAATGCTGCCGCAATTTTGTCTTGTCAAAGATTTCTTATTCCAGTATACCATTCTGTAATGGCCATTAAGCAAACACCACAAGAAATCACTGTATATAGAATAAATAATTAAGCTCTGCACACAACAACCTACAACACGTATTTACTGCTCTCTTCTTCTGGTGTGCTAAAATGCCTGATGCTTTACAACCTCTTAAAGAAAAATTAATTGTACAGGAAATGCAGAGATTAACAAATAAAAAATGATGCCAACATGCAGTTTACATATCGTAGATTAGATAAAGCTGGACACATATGCCATCTGTTGCATAATTTGTAAATTATTTGAACACGAAAAACCAATCTCAGCGGATCGGATAGGATCATAGCATTATTCAAAAACAATTGGCATTGGATCTAATTGGATCTAGGCAGCCAAAGGGTTAAACTTAGTGATGGCATTTGCAGAACAGAATGGTAAGTGAGCTGCAGACTTAGCCAAGGACTTGTGGAGTAGTCCAGTTAAAAATTACATGTGATTCAACAGTATTGTAAATACTTTTGTACATAATGCATATCTTAATTCAATAAATCCAAAATCACATGTTTCTTTGTGGAGTAAGTGTTTGCATTGCAGTGTCAGCATCACTTTTGTTTCCCCTCCTTCTCCTGTTGCTTCTTTTCAACTATGAACAGCGTAACGTGGCCATGCTTGAATGTGCTCAGACTTGCTCTTATTTCTGTTATCACACACTAGTCACTGAAAGGCGGCGCCGTGGCCGAGCGGTTAGCGCGTTCGCCTACCACCTAGGCGGCCCGGGTTCGATCCCAGGGACCTGCATGTGGTATTCGTGGTGGACGAAGCGGCGTCAGGGCGGGTTTTCTCCAGGTGCTCCAGTTTCCCCCGCCATCTCATTCCACCGGTGCTCCATCTTCATTCCATGTATCATCAGTGTCACCGCCTGCGGTGCCATAGTGGTAAAAGTGGGCATTAAACACTACAACAACAATAGTCACTGAAAGTCAACAAGTTAGATATTAAATTACTTATTCTTCCCATAATGGCCTCACCATGTGTTACTTTCCATACTACATACAGTTAGTAGAGGAAGTATTATATATATAATTTGATGTTTCGAAGTCCCCTGAATCCAAAAAAAGAATTTTTAGAAAAAGATCTATGTGTGTGTGTCTGTCAGTCTGTGGACAGCATATCTCAAAAAAAAAAAAAAAAAAAAAGAAAAGAAAAGAAAAGTCGGTTAAAAACCAAAGTTGCTATTTAAGGATGTGACACAAAGATTTTTAAGAAAATAGTCCCACCCTAAACTACCCTTTACATGGAAAATTTTTTGAAAATTTGGATTTTCTTGAAAATGGCTCCAACGATTTTGATTAAAATGCCATATGTTTGAGATATTTTGATGACAAATTAAATGTACGAGGGTGATTCAAATATAAACAGTAACAGTAACGCAGCTCTGACAGTCCACACCTCAGACGCTACGCTAACTTCTCCGAGGAGATTACGACCGCGCCACTGAAGATGTCCGCCGCAGATGTGGACGAAACGTCTGGGTTCTTCAACTCCAGCAGACCACGGCATAACAGCCCGGAAATAACTCCTAGTTAAACAGTAATTTTGTTAAAAATATTTATTGATTAAATATATACACAAGTGACTACATCAACATTTCTCTATATAGCTTCCTTCACACTGTACACATTTTTGCCAACGTTTCGGAACCTTGAACATTCCTCCTTCAAAATAAGTTTGAGGGCGTGTTGCCAACCAATTGCGCACATGCCCCTCAACGTCGTCGTTGCTTTCGACATGTTTCCCTCCAAGCAATTTTTTCATGGGTGCAAACAAAAAATAGTCTGGGGGGGGACAAGTCTGGACTATAGGAAGGGTGTTCAAGGGTTTCCCAGTGCATGTCTGCCATTGTGTTCATTGTCAAATTGGCGGTGTGAGGCGTAGTATTGTCTTGGAGAAGGATGACATCTCTGATGGACATACGATGTATTTTGCTTCATTAGGCAGCTTTTACAGACCTTAACAATTGGCAATAGTAACCTGCAGTCACTGTACGACGATCATGAAGAAAATCAACCAACTTCTGATGCAATTTCTTCAATAGTAGAGCGGTGATCACCTTCAATAAGCTCTCGAACGGCACGGATGTTGTCATCTGTGAGATTTGACCTTAGGCGTCGAGCATGACTTTCGTTTTCCACAAATTCTTGGCCACCCTTAAGTTGTCTGGCCCAAGTAAACTCTCGATTCTGTGACAGTGTAGTGTCCCCAAACTGTGCCCTTAAACGAGTTAAAATCTCCAAAGGTTTAACCCCTTCATTGGTTAAAAACTTGATAGTAATGCGTTGCGCAATAGACGAAGGAACCTCTTGCTCACTAATGGCTGTACTGACACCAGAACCTAGCAAAGCAGCTAACAAAGCTAGTTCCCCCTCCCTAACACACCAACCTTCAACCCCCTACTCCACTGCCCCGCTCTGAACTGCTTCCTCCGTGTTATGTAACAATTACTGTTTATATTTGAATTACCCTCGTATATCTTGAATTTTCTGGCTATAGCCCCTGTAGTCATATTTACCCTGGCCGACTTTTGGATAACTGGTAAACCGTTAGAGATAGACCAAATCATACTTTACAAAAAATGTAGATCTTGCTAAAATACACAATTTATGTGTCAATAAATTTTCTTGTAGGGTGAACCATTTCAGAGATATTCCTTGTTATGTGTGTGAGTCTCGGAAAAGTTAAAACTTTTGTGAAATAGAACATCGTTGTTCATTGTTTTATATGTTAAGTGTGCAAAGAGAATGGAATCTCAAAGCTTTAGAACATTTGACTATCGCTCAAAGCCTTTTATACTGGTTTGAGAATTCAGTGTTATTCTGGCAGGTTGTCACAGTAGCTTAATGGCTAGAGCACCCACCTAGTAAGCGGAGGGTCTGTGGTTCAAATCCCAGCTGTGGCATTGAATTTTTAAGTTCCAGTTCTACCTCTCTGTATACTATATTTTGAGGAATAAACATTATTCCATGTTCTTTAAAAATAATTTACAATTGCTAAGTTAAGTGAAGTTTAATGTCTAAATATGTATTATGTTTGTTGACTTATGCTTTTTTCAAGTGAGAAGTTACTATTCATTTCTTCTAGTAGTCATGCAAAGAACATTTTTTGATCTGCATAATAAATGTATAATAATAAGATACCCTATAGCTTTTTAGCAAATTATGTGTGCACCATCATATGCTTCATTCTGCCTGGCTGACACTCATACTGTTGTGTAATGAACTTTAGAAAGATGTTTTATTTTCCTCTTTTAGGTCCTTTCCTGGTACTGGATGCAGAAAAAATCAAAGATGATGTTGATAATATGTGGCGCACTTTGTATAAAATGTCCAAAACATTATATGATATTCCTGGAGCAAAAAGAGTGGCTGAGATGGTGCGAGCCAAAGTGGAGAAGTTCCGGCAGTATGTTCCTTTACTGCAGGTTGTGTGCAATAAAGGTCTGAAAGACAGACACTGGGAAGAGGTAAGTTGAAATTTTATATGTATTTGTTAAACTGATAATTATCAGCACACACTATGCAATATAGTAATACATAAGCAAGTAAAGTAAGTAAAGGTTGAAGTACTAGATACAGTGTGACCCTGGCTTGTGGGCCATGGTCTACTGGGCTCCTTCTTCTTCCCAGACATTTCGTCTGCAACTGCGCCAGACATCTTCAGTGGCAGTGAGGTCGAAGTATCCTGGTGGAGATTTTAACAGCGACTGTGCTGGTTGCTCCATTGGCTGTAGTATTTATATCAGTGGTTGGAGCGGGGGTGGGTTGTGATTGATCCAGATCGGCAGTGGGCTGGACTTGTGTTGGTGGTGTGTTGCGGTTTGATTGACTTGGGTGGAGTTCTTGATTTTGACTTTTGTGAGTGCTACTTGCCAAATTCTGTTTAGTTTAAGGCCTTCCTCTTTGCAATTGATATTGTTTTTATGTTTCTGTATTTCAATGGCTTCACGGAATAAGCAAGAACAATAATGGGATGTAGATGCCAGAATGTCTTGTGATTTTATACTGGATGATGTGTTCCCCTTCTTCGAGCATGGCATGTTTTGCAATTGCTGATTTTTCTGTCTGACCCATACAACAATTCCTTCTGTGTTCATCCTGTCAAGGAGCACAGGAACCTATGGACAAGATAGAGTAAAGACCTGAAGTGGGTGGTTGGCCAAGCACCAGGGATGATAGTGAGGAAGAGGATGCCATGAAATGCAGGTGAAATCGATGATTGGAAGGGTAATAATGGAGCAGCAGTTGGTGGAATGAGTGGCAGGGGAAGCCTGGAGTAACACGCCAGACGCTGCTTCATCTACATGCAGGTCTCTGGGATCGAACCCAGGCCGCCTAGAGGGTAGGCGAATGCTCTAACCTGTCATCCACAGTGCCGCTCCTTTATGTTATTCATACATCTAAAATACAAGAACGTGCAATATTTTGTAGGAAAAAGGTATCATTATTAGTAATAATTATGTAAAATATAAGTTTTTCTCTTAATTTCTTTTCAGATGAGCAAAATTGTTAATATGGATATCAAGCCAACAGCACACTCAACTCTTGCAAGTTTGGTAGACCGTGGTCTTTTGCAGTTCGCTGAGAAACTTGAAGATATTGCTGTTGCTGCAGGCAAAGAATATAAACTTTACTGCAACTTGCAAAGAATGAAAGAAGATTGGGTGGATGTTTGTTTTGAAATAGTGCCTTACAGGTACTTGACATCTTACCAAAATAATTGCATTAACTTTTGGTAATTGCTTTGCAAGTTAGTATATCTGTGTGGTTTTCTTCTGCTTGATTTGCCTTTTTACTTTCACTATCATAAACATAGTAGGTAGAGTAGATATTGCACTCCACCGAGAATTCACTAGCCGTTATGTCAAAATCATGCTCACAAAATGTGACTCAGTTGAGGAATTTAATGTCATGTTAGTATGTTATCATGGTTTTAATTTCAGTGTAATACTATAGCTTGGGTATGTTGAAGTTTATTAACAGTTTGCTAAATATTTTCTCAGAGATACTGGTGTGAATATCCTCTGTTCAGTGGACGACATTCAACAGCTATTGGATGACAATATCCTGAAAGCCCAAACCATGAAGGGTTCTCCATATGTAAAAGCCTTTGAAGCTGACATGTTTGGCTGGGAAGCCAAACTCATCTCAATGCAAGATATTCTGGATGCTTGGCTTGAGGTAATTCTGTTTTAACATTTGCACTATATACAGGACCAGGCATATGGACCTTTAGTGCCAGAACATTACGCTCACCAAGTAAACAAGAAGATATGGTGTATGATCAAGTGGAATGGTAGAACAGGGATACAGGTAATGCATCTGGGATAGAAAAGGATGGAAGAAGGATGAATAAACAACACATGCACATATGGTGGAATGAGTGGCAGGGAAAACCGAAGGACCCAGAGAAAACCCACCAGATGCCACTTCGTCCACCACAAATCCTACATGCGGTTGCCTGGGATTGAACCTGGGCCACTTTGGTGAGAAGCGAATGGTCTAACCACTAGGCTATAGTATGGCCAGCACCACTAGTGACCTCTAGTAAATGGTATACAGTGTTATGATAGACCAGAGCTTACCTGTATGTCTAATCTTCATCATGATCATGGTCCTTCTTCACTGGACTGTAATAAAATGTATGTATAGCACCACTAGTGACCTCTAGTAAATGGTATACAGTGTTATGACAGACCAGAGCTTATCTGTGTGTCTATCCTTCATCACTGGACTGTAACAAAATGTATAGCACCACTAGTGACCTCTAGTAAATGGTATACAGTGTTATGATAGACCAGAGCGTATCAGTGTGTCTATCCTTCATCATGATCATGGTCCCTCTTCACTGGACTGTAATAAAATGTATGTATAGCACCACTAGTGACCTCTAGTAAATGGTATACAGTGTTATGACAGACCAGAGCTTATCTGTGTGTCTATCCTTCATCACTGGACTGTAACAAAATGTATAGCACCACTAGTGACCTCTAGTAAATGGTATACAGTGTTATGATAGACCAGAGCTTATCTGTGTGTCTATCCTTCATCATGATCATAGTCGCCCTTCACTGGACTGTAACAAAATGTATAGCACCACTAGTGACCTCTAGTAAATGGTATACAGTGTTATGATAGACCAGAGCTTATCTGTGTGTCTATCCTTCATCATGATCATGGTCCCCCTTCACTGGACTGTAACAAAATGTATAGCACCACTAGTGATCTCTAGTAAATGGTATACAGTGTTATGATAGACCAGAGCTTATCTGTGTGTCTATCCTTCATCATGATCATAGTCCCCCTTCACTGGACTGTAACAAAATGTATAGCACCACTAGTGACCTCTAGTAAATGGTATACAGTGTTATGACAGACCAGAGCTTATCTGTGTGTCTATCCTTCATCACTGGACTGTAACAAAATGTATAGCACCACTAGTGACCTCTAGTAAATGGTATACAGTGTTATGATAGACCAGAGCTTATCTGTGTGTCTATCCTTCATCACTGGACTGTAACAAAATGTATAGCACCACTAGTGACCTCTAGTAAATGGTATATAGTGCTATGATAGACCAGAGCTTATCAGTGTGTCTATCCTTCATCATGATCATAGTCCCCCTTCACTGGACTGTAACAAAATGTATAGCTTACAAATTTAAAATTTTATTGCACCAGTGGTGATTAAGTTAATGGATATGAACATTGAGTAATGGATGACCAATTGTGAAGTCAATTCCCTCATATAATATTTCTTCTATGACTGGTATAAGTTTCCCATTTTTGTCACATATTTGTTTATAATTCATGGTATGAAACATAAAATGACTAAAAATGTGTGTGGCCTAGGAAGTGGCACTTTTTGCTTTAATATGTATTTAATTTGGTACCAGAAAGAATTTTAGCATGTATGATGGAAAGAAACAACACCATCAGGTGTTTAAGTATTTTTATAAAATAGATTTTTCTTTATTTTACATGTAATTTTTGTACATTTAACCACTAGCTCAACAGCCCTTGGTGGGCTAAGTCTTACTGCCTGGCTGCTGCATCCCCCATCTCTGGCCACTACAGGCATCATGAGTCGGGTACAGAACTGTAGGGTGACACACGTTGAGCACCCCAAGCCCTCCCAGCTGGTAATGTGGCCTTCACAACCTGGGGTTGCTACTTCTTTATCAAGTAGCTCCTCAGTTGGCCCCTCTGGGACCTAATGAGACTTAGTGCACCCCGTGCCAGACCTCTCAGCAGGGGAAAACTCCCCACGCTGGCACTGGGGATCAAACCGAGGTCCTTTGCTCCAGAGGCAGGTGCATTGTCACTGCACTATGGAGGTTGTCTTTTCTACATTCATTCTTATAAATTTTTATGCATTCTAAATTTCATGTCATTGCAAATTTATGTTTTCCTCTATTAGGGAAATCTTTATTGCTTTCAATTTCAGGAAGATAACAAGTGGCACTGATTTCTAACATTATCAGTTATTTCAGAGGTAGAACTGGAACTTAAAAATTTAATGCTACAGCTGGGATTTGAACCATAGGCCAGCTGTGGCATTGAATTTTTAAGTTCCAGTTCTACCTCTCAAACTTTGCCCACACACGGCTTGTGTGTTTCAAAACACCAACAGTAAGTTTGTTGGCATAAATAAATAATAATTATTGGTGCTGTCTTTTTAATATGTTGTTTTGTATGCATTGAGCTATGAGATTCTTTTACTATCTCGGGTCGTGGTACAGGGTGAAATGAACGAACACGGATGTAACTTCACTATAACACTCTTATTTGCACCTTTCTCATTGAATATTACACTCATTACATTTAAATTAACTTTTGTTGCATATGAATATACTTCCTTGATAGTCTTTTCACGTTATTAGTTATATTAGATCACTTTTAGTATCCACATCTACGTGTGTCACAAAACGTGTCCTTGCTCTCCAGACACCAGGATGCTAAGAAAGAAAAATGTTGGCGTCTCTTTACATAGTGCATTTGTATTCATACACGCATGCGTTCATTTCCCACAAAGTACACTTTGAAATCATCCTACGCTAAATAGTTCCTGTAATGTTAGGGAAGCAATCTTTGTCTATCCTCCCTACACTTTTAACATTAAATATATATGGTTCTCATATTTATACATATTCAATTTGAACATGTTACTTAACTTTTATGACATTTTTAAACAATTACTTTTTTTATAACAATTGAGACAATGGCAATACATTTTCAGTACTCCACAAATCCTTACCAAAATGAAAAATAAACTATATTTACAACAAATATTTACATAAGTGCTTTCTTTTCGGGGTCTAACCATATATATTCTGTGTCATCATTTACCTTTATTAATTTTGCAGTGCCAAGGAACATGGATGTATCTTGAGCCAATATTTAGCTCAGAAGATATAATGCGACAAATGCCTGAGGAATCAAGAATATTTAAAAAGGTGGATAAATCATGGAAGGCCATTATGGCTAACACAAGGATGGATACCCATGTCCTTGCTGCAACAGATTTTGAGGACATGTTAGTGCAACTGAGGGAAAATAATGAAATGTTGGCAATAATCCAGAAAGGTTTGAACGACTATCTGGAGAAGAAACGACTATTTTTTCCAAGGTAAGCTTTCTATCAAATGATTATGTAATTTAAGAGGTAGAACTGGAACTTAAAAATTCAATGCCACAACTGGGATTTGAACCACAGACCTTCCGCTTGCATAAATAAATAATGATTATGTAATTATTTTTCCATGCTTATGAGTTCCGTTTCTGTTATCTGTTTTGGCCATGCCTGGGATTATTTAAAAGAGCAGTGTAATGAAAATATAGGTAAATAATACAAGTAGAACTATAGTTAGGGTCTTATTTGTGAGGACTGACTCATTCATGGTCTCTGTAGAAATAAAACCTGATATTTGAGAGGTTGAATTGGAACTGAAAAATTCAATGCCACAGCTGGGATTTGAACCATAGACCCTACGCTTACCAAGCACGTGCTGTAACCATTAAGCTACTGTGACAACCTGCCAGAATGACATTGAATTCTGGCAGGTTGTCACAGTAGCTTAATGGTTAGAGCACCCACGTAGTAAGCGGAGGGTCTGTGGTTCAAATCCCAGCATGACATCGAATTTTTAAGTTCCAATTCAACCTCTCAAACATTGCCCACACACAGCTTGTGTGTTTAAAAATACCAACAGTAAGTTTTTTGGCATAAATAAATAAATAATAATACTACTATCTTTAAACTCACAGGTAACATACATCAGAGGCTCTTTTTTCTCATTGTTACCAGCTTGTATCACTTACGGCTGATAGTGCCAAATGCAAATATTGTTGCCACTAATTATTGAATGACCCATGTAATATATTGACTGTATAGTTTTTTTCCTGCAGCATCCTTTAGTTGTGATAGGTTTGCTAATGCTTTGACTATTATTTCTATTCATGTACCATTATGCCAGAGAACATACACATTTAATATAAGATCATGTTTCAGGTTCTTTTTCCTATCAAATGATGAGCTGCTTGAGATTCTGTCTGAAACAAAGGATCCATTAAGGGTACAACCACACTTGAAGAAATGCTTTGAAGGAATAAATAAATTGGAATTCACCAAGGAAGAAATTATAGTAGGAATGGTATCAGCTCAAAAAGAGACAGTTCCACTAAGTGGAAGGATTATTCCTGCAGAAGCCAAGGTAGGGCTTTTAGCAGCAGGTATGTTGCTGTAATACGAGAGTTGTTTGATAAGTTCTCAGAACAGAATAGAAAAAAAGTACTTATAATACTGGAACTTTTTTATTTTTCAATATATGACTTGAAGCTTTCCCAGCGTTGATTATTGATGATAGTTTCTCGGGCTAACAGCCAGGTCAGATTAGGGTAACTACCCAAGCTTTCAGCGACTAACTCTGCCGCCATCCTCAGGAGAACTGAATCTAGGCTACTGATGTTGCGATATTTATATCTAGAGCGTGGCCGATAAGAACCGCCCACTGTTTTACCATTGGCCGAGCTCTGGCCGATGGAGGCACGTGCGGAACCAATCAGGTGATTGCCGATGCTTCTCTGCACTGTGGAGGAGAGATATGCTGAATGACTGGTGTCCATGCTTTGCTGATTTGAAGGCCTTCATCCCTGTTGAAGTTGTTTTTATTCGCTTTAATGTATAGAGCTTCTTTAATCACCCTATCGTAGTACCTAGAGGACTTTTCAAGAATTTTTGTAGAGGCGAATTTGATTTTATGATCTGTATTATATGTGTGCTCAGCCACTGCAGATTTTTCTGGGTATCCTAGTCTAATACAACGTTGATGTTCTTTGATGCGATCTTCTACAGGTAGAACTATTGGAGAGCAAGAAGATTAATGACTTCATTGTCATTGTCAGAAATCCAGCTTTAGCTAACAACATACTCCTCTGATGTTATCAGCAAATAGAAAAATTGGTTATTATTTTTTTATGCCTAACAAACTTACTGTTGGTGTTTTTAAACACACAAGTCGTGTGTGGGCAATGTTTGAGAGGTAGAACTGAAACTTAAAAATTCAATGTCACAGCTGGGATTTGAACCACAGACCTTCCACTTACCAGGCGGGTGCTCTAACCATTAAGCTACTGTGACAACCTGCCAGAAAGGCATTGAATTCTCAAACTAGTTTGTATTTTTCCCGGTAAACTGCATCTTTTGAGTTATGTGCACATGTAACAATCTGCCGATGCACGTCTTTAGTAGCATCATTCTATGACATCATTTATAATCCCGAAATTGCTAAGAAAGTGATTTTAATCTATCTCCAACATTTTTGGCATTAAATATTCAAAATAACCCTTAATTCTGTACATACAATTGAAGTATGGTATTTAACAATTACCTTAAAACATGGTCTTTCCACTCCTGATAGCACTGAATCTTCTCAAATGTACTATCTTTCATGAGTTATGCTCATTTATTATTAATAGTTAATTTCATATTGGAGAATAATGTGGGGACAATACATTTGTATTTCAGCAATACATTTGTTTTGCAATAATTATAGTGTGCCAAGCCTCTAAAATGATAAACCTTTACTTCACTTTATTGGTGAGTGCCAGGAAAAATGTACCTAAACTATACTTGTGCACCTCATTCTTTTACAGTGTATAATTTTACTAAATTAAACAAATTTAGAATAACAGTGCTTGATATTTCATTGAAAAGCACCATTCTTTCATTTTATGTAGATCATTCTGTTTTATGTGCATTTTTAATAATGAATTTATAAGCTGAAAGTCATATGTTTACCTTTTAATGTGGTATTTAAAAGATAGAGGTTATCCAAACTATTGACATTACAGATGAAAATCATACTAAATGGGTCGTGGTTTAAAAACAGTTCCAATGCTTTATCCAACAGGCATAGCTATTTCTATACAGTTTTCTGCAATAAAACTTTTCAACGTTAATACTGTGGCACTTTACAATGGGTGGTAGGCCTCTTGACTCTACAGCCAAGCAGATTGGCCCATGCCACTAAAGGGTTAAACATGTTTCATGTTATTTTCTTTTGTGTTATAAACTGAGAATTAGTAACTACAAACTTTCCTCATCAGGTAAATACCATATGCAAGTTCTGATTGACATATGGAGTAATAGATTGTTTGTAATGTTCTAAAGTTCCATACTTTTTACTTTCTCTTTTGTGTATTTACAGTACAGTACCTCTCTTATTAGACAGCTCTTGGTATTAATGTAACTCATTGTGTACAAAAATCTAACTTATTGTCTTTTACAAGGTGCATCCAGAAAGTAAGTTTCCCAATTTTATGTCCTTTAAAGTCAAAGTATTTTCCGGGACAAATGTGCAGATCTATGATGTGGCATCAATAGTGCATCAGCAGTAGCCTGAAATGGCGGCTCTTATTCATTCTCCCGCCGCCTGCGAGGTTAGGTCAGTGGTAAGGTTCCTTAATGTGGAAAACGTGATCGATATTCGTCAAGTCTGTCAGGTCTACAGACATCATGAGCAAACAGATGGTACGTCGCTGGTGTAGGGTTTTTTCCCCAAGGTCATCAAAGTGTCCATGATGAAGAGTGCAGTGGGTGACCATCTCTCGTCAGTGATGACCTTGTTGAGTAAGTGCGGCAGTGAATCATGGAAAACTGTTGGTTCACGATTACGGAGCTCAGCAATCATTTTCCGCAGATATCGCGATCCTTGATGCATGAAATTGCCACTAAGCACCCACTGTTCAAGAAATTGTGTGCCCAGTGGGTGCTGAGAAAGCTGACACCCAAGCACAAAACAAAACGCTTAGCAGGAACACTGACATTTCTGCAGTGGTGATATGATGATGGCAACGAGTTCCTTGACAGGATTGTCACAGGCGATGAGACATGGTTTTTGCACTTTACCCTGGAAACCAAGCTGCAGTGAATGCATTGGCGTCACAGTGGATCTCCGGTTAAGACGTAATTCAGACAGACTGTGTCGGTGAAGAAAGTGATGTGCACAGTTTTTTGGGACAGGAAGAGCATTCTGCTCATTGACTTCCTGCCCAGAAGTGCAACAGTGAACACTGACTGTTGCTGTGAAACACTGCAGAAATTATGACGAGCCATTCAGAACAAGAGGCGTTGTTGTTGTAGTGTTTAATGCCCGCTTTTACTACTACGGCACCGCAGGCGGTGACTCTGATGATACATGAAATGAAGATGGAGCACCGGTGGAATGAGATGGCGGGGGAAAGCGGAGCACCCAGAGAAAGCCCGCCCTGATGCCGCTTCGTCCACCACGAATACCACATGCCCTGGGATCGAACCCGGGCCGCCTAGGTGGTAGGCGAGCGCGCTAACCGCTCGGCCACGGCGCCGCCAACAAGAGGCGTGGAATGCTTACTGCAGGTGTTGTGCTGCTCATGACAGTGCTCGTCCACATATGGCTCGGTGTACAGCAACTGTTCCGCAGGGGTTCGGCTGGGAGCTGTTTGATCATCCACCATTCAGTCCTGATCTGGCTCCCAGCAATTACCATCTGTTCTTGCACCTCAAGAAATTCCTGTCCTCTGATCAGCGTTTTGACAATGACGAAGCGTTGAAGACGACTGTCACACAGGTTCCATTCACAGGCGGCAGATTGGTACAACACAGGGATACAAAAGTCGATTCCACAATATGACAAGTGCCTAAATTCTGGTGGTAACTATGTTGAAAAATAGTTGAAACATTGCTGTACCTGGTGCCAGTGAAGTTTTTCTGGTAACTGTGTTTTCTTTATTTTAAAAAAATTGGGAAACTTACTTTCTGGATGCACCTCATAACTTGCGCATCTGCTCACATAACAGAGTAATGGTATGTTTGATCTACTGATTCTAGGGAATGGTTGAAAAGTGGTTATGTCAAGTGGAGGAACAAATGAAGCAGTCATTGAGTGACTCTTGCATGATGGCAGTTCGGGATTATAAAGAGAAACCTCGTTGTAAATGGGTATTGGATTGGCCAGGTCAAATAGTTCTCTGTGGAAGCACTATTCACTGGACTACTGAAGTTTCTAAGGCAATGGAGGACAATAAACTGCCAGTAAGTATAATCACCACAATGTTCCATGTGCATGTGGCTACTCTTGGTAATAGGTTTATATACAATAAAAAACAATTCCTTATTTAATATGATCATATATCAGTGGCGGTTCCTGGGTGATTGCATACTCACAGCTGCACACCCACTAATTGTTTTCTGTATGTGAATGTGTTTTTACCTCTATACAAGAAACTCAGATGTAAAACCTTCTTCTATATGAACTTGCTTGTTTAATTTTCCCACACCCTCTTTACCAAATGCCAGTACATTCAGTCAACAATCTGAGACAGAATATTAGAAGGCCCCAAAAGAAAATCGTTCATGTAAATGTTTGTTAAAAGTGTAATTCGTTTTTTGATGTTGGTATGAGATAATTAAATGACGAAAACATGTTGATAAGGTTCATTGTTACGAACAACTAAGTTCGCACAAAGACGTCATAAATCTTTCCATATTTGATTTTAATATATGTGTATAAATATTAGAATTGTTTGTGTTCCATAATAAAAGTAGGGGAGGATGATTAGAGATTGCTTCCCTAACGAGAAAGAACTATTTGATGGACACATGCGCGGATGAATAGTGCGGATGAATATGAAAAAGGCGGTGTCACGTCAAATGATGCCAAAAAACTGTTCACTCGCGTGTGTATCTCCGAGCTGAAAAGACATTTTTATGTAATGTGAACATGGAACTTTCACCAAACTTTCATCAAGTAACTTCCACTAAGTGAAAAAGTGAAAAGGTTTTTAAGCATTTGGAATGCTGCTGATAGGAATTACTTGATGTAGTGTATCGATGAAGTGTTAATAAATTAAAACATTGTGGTAAAGAAACATTGTATGATATTTCATTCCATCCGTTACCACGACCTTGTAGATAGAAAACGAGTCTCATAGCACAGCATATTCCGTAACAATATATTAGCAAAAACAGCACCAAATCTATAGAGGTGCATAAACCAGATTTTGTGATTAGTGAAGGAACCTTTAGGGTGAGGGGTCAAAGGGAGCGGGGAAAAGCTTGCATTAAGGAATACAGCAACTTAAAGCAGCATGATCAACAAAGGTAAGATTTTCAATTGTTACAGTGCAAGCATACTGTGTTCTCCTACAATTCTCTGTTTTCCTTGCTATGAGCATCTCCCTCTCAGTCGTTTATCAGAAGTTGATATCAACTAGGCAGTTAGCCAATTTGACGCTTTTTAATATGTCACCATTTTCTGTATTAAAATGACAGTTATGTTAATGTTGTAAACACAATTACATCTAAATTATAATGAAAACTGAGTTGGATTGAAACATTTAACATCACTTTCATGTAAGTAGTCTTGACCGGTTTCAAGAGCTTAACTTGCTCCCATCATCAGAATTAAACAACTGGTTCTTGTTGATATTGTTTGATGTATGGTTGATTGAGATGACATCTAGTAATGAGCCGATAAACTTCCATAAAGGATAATTATTATTTATTTATGCCAACAAACTTACTGTTAGTGTTTTTAAACACACAAACCATGTGTGGGCAATGTTTGAGAGGTAGAACTGGAACTTACTGGGAAAAATAAAAACTGGTTTGAGAATTCAATGTCATTCTGGCAGGTTGTCACAGTAGCTTAATGGTTAGAGCACCTGCTTGATTAGTGAGGTTCTGTGATTCAAATCCCAGCTGTGGCATTGAATTTTTAAGTTACAGTTCTACCTTCCATAAAGGGTTTTGTTGAGGCAAATCAAAGTTCATTACACAGAGCGTGTTTTTTATTATATGAATTTTTTCCCAAGCATCCAACTCTGCAGTGTGTTTTGTAGCTTTTAAAAGTTTTATATTCAGTGCAATATTGTGGTTGGATGTCCAAAAATGATGTGTAGCTGCAGATTTATCCACCTGTTTGTATTTGATGCATCTCATGTGTTCTATTAGCCTGGTTTCTAAATTCCTCTTGGTTTTCCCTATATAAATCTGATCACAATCTAGGCAACTGATTTGATAGATTCCTGCTCTTTACTTTCTCTACTGGTAAGTAGGGGAATTTGATGTTGAGATTTCGCTGGAAATATATGTTTTGAGACCTCCTGAACCCAAAAAAGGCATTTTTAGAAGAAGATCTGTGTGTGTGTGTCCATCTGTCTGTGGACAGCATAACTCAAAAATGAAAAGTCGATTAAAAACCAAAGTTGGTATTTAAGTTTACTGTTTTTCAAGGATGCGACACGAAGATTTTGAAGAACATAGCCCCACCCTAAACTACCTTTTAGGTGGGAAATATTTCAAAAATTTTGATTTTCTTGAAAATGGCTCTAACGATTTTGATTAAAATGTCATATGTTTGAGATATTTTGATGACAAATGAAATGTATATCTTGAATTTTCTGGCTATAGCCCCTGTAGTCGTATTTACTCTGGACTACTTTTGCAACCTACCTTCAATTTGGAATTAATAGAGGAAATAAGTAAATCAGACACACCAAAAGAAATACAAAAACTTCTAGCTCTGGAAACAATCAATACTAGGTATCCCACAGAAGAATGGCTGCACATATATACTGATGGATCCTCGAAGGAAAACCTTACTGGAGCTGGAGTTACATGTTCACATTTTTCCTTTTATCATTCTGTTGGCAAAGACACAACAAATTATGATGGAGAAATAAGGGCTATATACATTGCTCTCCGACAATTATTAAATCTTCCCTTAAATAAATTTAACAAGGCAGTAATTCTTTCAGATTCTAAAGCTGCAATTCAGGGAATATGTTCAAATACTACAAAGAAGTCAACAAAAATTAGAGAATGCTACAAAATGTTAACACAACTCCAAAAAGTTAATAAGACTGTTCATCTCCAATGGATTCCAGCACACTGTGGAGTCATGGGGAACGAAGCTGCAGACTCACTTGCAAAGAAAGCCACAACAATAACACAAAAGTCTAAATTCAATTTCTCATATTCCTCAATAAAACGCTTGATCATTAAAAATTTTTGTCATTCATACCTACAAGAAATAGAAACAAATGCCAAAGATAAAAAATGGATTACACTACTTTCCAATCCAGATATAATCCCCCAGAGACCAAGGAAAACAGCTGTTGCAGCCTTCCGACTATTGACAAATCATGACTGCTTGGCAAGTCATCTCTACAGAATAGGTATCTCAGCCTCACCGATATGTGTCCTGTGTAACGATCCAGCAGAAATGAATGAAGACCACTTGAAGACCTGTGAAGCATTAAGATCAGAAGAAACTACAGTTCAAAAGTATTGGAAAGCACGAATGCTAATGGCTTCATTGCCAGATGCAAGGCACTAGAAAACAACAACAACAACAACACTTTTGCATAACTGGTAAACCATTAGAGATAGACAAGATCTTACTGTGCAAAAAATGTTGATCTTACTAAACTACACAATTTATGTCTGAATAAAGTTTCTTGTAGGGTGAACCATTTCGGAGATATTCCTTGTTATGTGTGTGAGTTTCAGAAAACTTTCGTGAAATGGAACATCATTATTCATTTTTACTTTCTCTATTGGTAAGTAGGGGAAGTATTGTATTCTACCCAAAAATTTGATGTCAAGATTTCACCAGAAATATATGCTTTGAGGTCCCTTGAAGCAAAGAAAAAGCATTGTTAGAAAAAGGTCTGTATATCTGTGTCAGTCTGTGGACAGTATAACTCAAAAATGAAAAGTCGGTTAAAAACAAAAGTTGGTGTTCAAGTTTATTGTCATTCAAGGATGCGACACGAAGATTTTGAAGAAAATAGCCCCACCTTAAACTACCCTTTACATGGAAAATTTTTCGAAAATTTTGATTTTCTTGAAAATGGCTCTAACGATTTTGATTAAAATGTCATATGTTTGAGATATTTTGATGACAAATGAAATGTATATCTTGAATTAGCCCCACCCTAAACTACCCTTTATATGGAAAATTTTTCGAAAATTTTGATTTTCTTGAAAATGGCTCTAACGATTTTGATTAAAATGTCATATATTTGAGATATTTTGATCACAAATGAAATGTATATCTTGAATTTTCTGGCTATAGCCCCTGTAATCGTATTTACTCTGGACAACTTTTGCATAACTGGTAAACCGTTAGGGATAGACCAAATTGTACTATACCAGAAATGTAGATCTTACTAAAATACACAATTTAAGCCTCAATAAATTTTCTTGTAGGGTGAACCATTTCGGAGATATTCCTTGTTATGTGTGTGAGTTTTGGAAAACTTAGAACTTTCGTGAAATGGATCATCCTTGTTCATTTTTTTATGTTAAGTGTGCAAAGACAACATAATCTCAAACATTTGACTATCGCACAAAGCCTACTGTATTCTAACATTCCCCTTGCACCTCCAAGGAAATAAGCAATAAGATAATTTGTACAAATGTTTATCTCAACTAACAAGAAAGAAGATATAGGAATAAGAGTTTGTAAGAATGGTTAGTACAAGAGTAGAGAAAGTCATGTAAGTGCAGCACATCAGATTTTTTTATATGTTAGGAATGCAAAGAGAATGGAATCTTAACGCTTTAAAAGATTTGACTATCACACAAAGCCTACTGTATTTTAATATTCTCCTTGCACCTACAAGGAAATAAGCAATAGGAGAATTTCTGTTGTTGTTATTGTTAGCTAATGCTGGATTTCTGACAATAAAGTCATTAATCCTCTTGCTCTCCAATATTTTTCACTGATGAATGGGATGCTAGAAGTGGCCGGGCATATTTGAAGGTGGTCTCGGTCCATTTCCTCTTGCAGATCATATAGAGGACAGAGTGGTGAAGAATATATCCCAATTCTGTTTAAATTAGGAGGATTTCTGCAAATGTTTATCTCGACTAGCACAAAGAAGATATAGGAATAAGAGTTTGTAAGAATGATTAGTACAAAAGTAGAGAAAGTCATGTGAGTGCAACACATCAGATTGTTTGTTCTATGGTATCTGGTCCTTTGACTTGTTGCACGGTTATTTCTCTATGCTGAAATTATTCTGTGGAGCCAAGATAATGTTGTATTTTTTGAAGATGTGAAATTTGTAGTGCTTTCTTGGATGGTAACTCTCAGGGGTCTCCATCTAGGGGATATGTGAATGGCGACCACAAGGTACCCAAGCTGAGCAGAACATTACTTCCACTTACTGATGTCTAGGGGATATGTGGATAGTGACCACAAGGTACCCAAGCTGAGCAGAACATTACTTCCACTTATTGGTGTCTAGGGGATATGTGGATAGTGACCACAAGGTACCCAAGCTGAACAGAACATTACTTCCACTTACTGGTGTCTAGGGGATATGTGAATGGCGACCACAAGGTGCCCAAGCTGAGCAGAACATTACTTCCACTTATTGGTGTCTAGGGGATATGTGGATAGTGACCACAAGATACCCAAGCTGGCAGAACATTACTTCCACTTACTGGTGTCTAGGGGATATGTGGATAGTGACCACAAGGTACCCAAGCTGAGCAGAACATTACTTCCACTTATTGGTGTCTAGGGGATATGTGGATAGTGACCATAAGGTACCCAAGCTGAGCATAACATTACTTCCATTACTGGTGTCTAGGGGATATGTGGATAGTGACCACAAGGTACCCAAGCTGAGCAGAACATTACTTCCACTTACTGGTGTTTTGCTCCTCACTGTAACTTTTCTATCTGACCTTACCTTGGTCATCTCTTGTTCTCTTCCGACCCCGATGCTATTAGAGTTCCCGAGGGCTAGGGAGTCTTTATTTTTCCAACCTCTCCATTTCTCTATAAAACCTTAACCCCTAACATGCTGACCTGTCATGGCATGTAATACATCCTCTGATTGGTAATCAGAGGATATGGTCGGTGAATTTATTTTGATAATTCTCCCAGTCAGGTCGGTGAGACCCGTAAACCAACGACAGCTGTGGTCCTCCAGACATTCTGGGGGTCGTGAGAGAGCGATGTGACCGCCAAAACATAAAAATATGGTGCTCTCTAAAAAGCGGTTACTATTACTGCTATTGCTCTCTTCAATATCATCAGTGAAAAATATTGGAGAGCAAGAGGATTAATGACTTCATTGTCAGAAATCCAGCATTAGCTAACAACAACAACAACATTTTTTGTTGAGAGAGTTTAGTGTTCTCTTTCCAGTGTTTCTGTTTTTTGAATTGTGCTATTTTCTTGTCAATGATTTGTTTCTTGAATGCATTATTAATTGCTGTGCTGGTTTGTATTTTTTTTTGTATTGTTCTTCTGTTAATGGGGTAAAAACCAATCTGTAAGATAAACTGTTTAGGACTGCAAGTTTGTGTGAAACTAGGTTGGAACTGTTATTTTTTATGTAGTTTTCTGGGTGGGTAGGTTTTCTGTATATACCAAAACTCATTTTATTTTGCCCAGAATGTGACCAGATTTACATAGGGAAAATCAAGAGGAATTTAGA
Organism: Tenodera sinensis; assembly: GCA_030765045.1. Lineage (NCBI taxonomy): Eukaryota > Metazoa > Arthropoda > Insecta > Mantodea > Mantidae > Tenodera > Tenodera sinensis. Next base: position 6,212,247 of record CM060972.1, read on the forward strand.
AACCAGGCTAATAGAACACATGAGATGCATCAAATACAAACAGGTGGATAAATCTGCAGTTGCACATCATTTTTGGACATCCAACCACAATATTGCACTGAATATAAAACTTTTAAAAGCTACAAAACACACTGCAGAGTTGGATACTTGGGAAAACATTCATATAATAAAAAACAAGCTCTGCGTAATTGAGACAGAATATATGGTTAGACCCCGAAAAGAAGGCATTTATGTAAATATTTGTTTTAAATATAGTTTATTTTTCATGTAGGTAAGGATTTGTTGAGTACTGAAAATGTATTGCCATTGTCTTAATTGTTAAGTAAAGTAATTGTGTAAAAATGTCATAAATGTTAAGTTACATGTTCAAATTGAATATGTATAAATATAAGAACCACATATATTTAATGTTAAAAGTGTAGGGAGGATAGACAAAGATCACTTCCCTAACATTATAGGAACTATTTAGTGTGTAGGAGGGTTTCAAAGTGTGCTTCCTGGGAAATGAGCGCATACGCATATGAATACAAAAGTATTATGTAAAGAGGTGCCAACTTTTTTCTTAATAGTATCCTGGAGTCCGGAAAGGAAAGACATTTTGTGACATGCTTAGATACGGACGCTAAAACCGGTCCAAAATAACTGATAATGTGAAAAGACTAGCCAGGAAATATATTCAGGTGCAACGAAAGTTTATTTAATTGTAATGAGTGTAATATTTGACGAAAAAGGTGCAAGTAAAAGTGATATAGTAAAAATTACATCCTGTGATTGTTCATTTCACCCGTACCACGACCTGGGATAGAAAAAGACTCTCATAGCTCAATTCAAGCAAAATGTTATTAAAAACTCAGCACAATAATGAACTTTGATTTGGCTCCACAAAATCCTTTATGTAATTATTATTTATTTATGCCAACAAACTTACTGTTGGTGTTTTTAAACAAACAAGCCATGTGTGGGCAATGTTTGAGAGGTAGAACTGGAACTAAAAATTCAATGCCACAGCTGGGATTTGAACCACAGACCTTCCACTTACTACTTGTGTGCTCTAACCATTAAGCTACTGTGACAACCTGTCAGAATGACCTTGAATTCTCAAACCAGTTCATATTTCTCCTGGCAAACCACAAAGGCAGACTCACATGTGAGACAATTACCCCAATGGTGACTTACTATTGCAAGTACTTTACGTCCCTGGATTAAATAACCTTCACATGGTAATTATTATTTATTTATGCCAACAAACTTACTGTGCTCAGTTTTAGGCAATGACCCAATAGCTGTAAATACAGTGCTGTGGTTTTGTTCCACAATCAATTTTATTAAGCAAGTGTAAGATTTTATTTCGGAGATTTTACCTTTTAGATTGCCTTATCTTTTGGTTTTTTAATGTTTTAGCACTTCAAGTTTAACTGTTTTTACTTTGTAGCAATTTTAAACTTCAGTTTTTAGCATTTTAAATGGAATGTTTTAATAGCTGAGTTTAGCTGCTTTTATCTATTTTATGTTTCGGTTTTTAGTTTTTATGAGTGATGTTTTAACACATGACCTTCCGTGATTTTAGTTTTGGACTCAGGGCCCTAATGACCAAGTTGTCAACGGGCACTTAAACCTGATATACTCACTCACTCACTATTTGTGCTGGTAACTTGTTGAACATCTTTATTCCTTTTATACTAATGTCTTTCTCTGTGATGCCCTTATTAACATTTTGTCTGTGGAAATCAGAATTGTTGCATGTGTTATGGTCATGTATTTGATTGTTTCTTGTTAAGGTTTATCAACAAGAACCAGTTGTTTAATTCTGATGATGGGAGCAAGTTAAGCTCTTGAAATTGGTCAAGACTAATTACATGTAACTGATGTTCTGTGTTTCAATCAAACTCAGTTTTCATTATAATTTAGATTCACATTACTGTTACTAGCTTATAAAAAGATACAGTTACATCTATTTTTATTAGACCATTATAAATGCATATGCAATTCATGTAATTTACCAAGGTCAGTACTTCAGTTTGGAATAGTTATTTTGTTACTGTGTTTATTATTACATTATGTTTGTGTTTCTGGCAGCAAGCTGCATGCAGTTGTGTCTGCTCATAGCGGGAAATTTTAATCTATGAAACTGTGGAAATGAATAACTTGTGAAACTGCAGGAGATAAATCTTTTGGGTTTATCCTCAGAAAAGAATTTCTGTTTTTTGTACTTATTGTTCACGACTGAGAGAAACAGTATCTGGACAAATAATGGTTTTTGTGATATTGGTAATTTAAAACAAAATATAGCAAGACGTGAGAGCACAATTGCCCATATGAATTGCAAATTAAAATTGTGCAGTGTGTGTCAGAGAGAGAAAGAGAGTAAAGGTGCATAGGTGCAGATATTGCACACCCACTGCGACAAGTCACGAGCCGCCACTGTCATATATCCTAATAGTGTGACAGTGGCCACAGATCCAAGGAGGCTCAAGGTCAGCTACCTCACACCACTATGTTACTATGCAACATGCGACATGACAGCTTAGAACAAAGGCCATCTCCAGACATTTTAGAACCTCTGAGTGCACTGCTTGTTATGAGAAGCTTTGCAAAACATTGATTTCCAAAAAAAAATGTTAGTATCTACTTTATTCTCGGCTATATAAGCAAGTTGGCATGAACAGAGAGCTTAATTTGTCACTCAGTTAGTTGAGTTCAAGAGTTTAGAGTTAGTAGAATTGTCAGAGCAAGCTGTATTTGTGCCAACATTACTATACAACAGAACAGAACAGCTGAAAGTTACAAGGTCATGAATTGTGATTCTGTTTTAGAGGGAATAAAGTGACATAAAAAGTAACTGGGAGTGTTATTTGTACCAATACTCTTTATATATCAGAGATATTTTTAATATATATTTTCATATTTTGACCACGGTGTTTCCAGGTTCAACTTAATCTAGAAGTTAGTGTGTTTAGTTTCAGACTAAACCCTATATGGCCAGGTGTGACATATTTGATACAGTTGTGTGAGGCTTGAGATTTCCTTGTGGCTTTCTTTTTTTCTCTAATTGCTTGTTATATTCACCTTCAACAATAAAATGTAAGCATTTATAGTGTTTTATATTTTAAAAATCTGATGTGTTGTACTCACATGACCTTTTCTACTCTTGTACTAACCATTCTTACAAACTCTTATTCCTATATCTTCGTGTTAGTTGAGATAAACATTTGCACAAATTATCTTATTGCTTATTTCCTTGTAGGTACAAGGGGAATATTAGAATACAGTAGGCTTTGTGCGATAGTCAAATCTTTTAAAGATTTGAGATTCCGTTCTCTATGCACACTTAACATAAGAAAATGAATGATGATCCATTTCACGAAAGTTTTGTTTTCCGAAACTCACGTAACAAAGAATATCTCCGAAATGGTTCACCCTGCAAGAAAATTTATTCAGACATAAATTTGTTATTTTAGCAAGATCTACATTTTTTCTAAGTGAAAAATATTGGAGAGCAAGAGGATTAATGACTTCATTGTCAGAAATCCAGCATTAGCTAACAACAACAACATTTTTTCTATAGTATGATTTGGTCTATCTCTAACGGTTTACCAGTTATGCAAAAGTAGTCCAGAGTAAATACGACTACAGGGGCTATAGCCAGAAAATTCAAAATATACATTTCATTTGTCATAAAAATATCTCAAACATATGACATTTTAATCAAAGTTGTTGTTGTTGTTGTTTTCTAGTGCCTTGCATCTGGCAATGAAGCCATTAGCATTTGTGCTTTCCAATGCTTTTGAACTGTAGTTTCTTCTGATCTTAATGCTTCACAGTTCTTCAAGTGGTCTTCATTCATTTCTGCTGAATCATTACACAGTACACATATTGGTGAGGCTTTTAATCAAAGTCATTAGAGCCATTTTCAAGAAAATCAAAATTTTTGTAAAATTTTCCATGTAAAGGTTAGTTTAGGGTGGGACTATTTTCTTCAAAATCTTTGTGTCGCATCCTTGAAAGACACTAAACTTAAATACTAACATTGGTTTTTAACCTGCTTTTCATTTTTGAGTTATGCTGTCGCCAGACTGACAGACGCACACACACAGGCCTTTTTCTAAAAATGCTTTTTTTGGATTCAGGGAGCCTCAAAACACATATTTCCAGTGAAATCTCGACATTGAATTTTTGGGTGGAATACAATACTTCCCCTACTTGCAGTAGTGAAAGTAATAACTACAATTCCAAACATTCAAATTTTCAATTCCTGCATGGATGCCAGTGATATTCCAAAAATTTAAGTGCATCTATAAATTGAAGGTTGAAATCTCTGGTTGATTTCACATGTGAATTTGTGTTATATTTGCAGGCATACTTACAGAAGTCAAATGGACAAATAGATGACTTAGTTCACTTGGTTCGAGGAAAGTTAAATCCTGGTTCCCGAATCACTCTCTGTGCTTTGATTGTCATTGATGTGCATGGTAAGGGCATTTTAAAGTAGGTACTTCAGAATTATAAGTTCAATTTTAGCTAGCATTAAATTCTAAGTGATAAGTAAATAGAGTAACAAGGGATGTGAACCAATTGGTTAGCATGCATCTTCAATAACCATCTTATTCTTCAGTTGTGTTCACTTTTCTTTTTTTAATTACAATAGAGCCTTGATTATCTGAGTTAAGGAAGACCAATAGTACTTCGGATAACCAAACCCTTGGGTAAGTTGGACTCTGTCGAAAATTGAGGGGGCTTTTGGTAAACTGGTGAAATGAGTGAAAATGTGGCCAAAGATGAGAAAAAAAGGCATTACTGCATTATCAAATGAAAAAATAATGTACATACAAATAAAAACACAAAATGAAAAAAGATACCTATAGTACATATATATAGTATGTGCATGTTTTGGTCAAAAAAAAAAGTTATTTCTTCAAGAAGTGTATAAGTGTTTTCTGTTTAATGGAACATACTCACTTCTTTGCCATTACTTCACGTCATCATCGTAGCAGTAGAGGATCTGTTGAAGTTGTGTCTGACTGTGCTCAGGTACTCAATGGTCTTTTCTATTGGTTTGCATCCTTCACCGCTGCTCATTTGCTCATTGTCCATTTGAATGTCTTTATTGTCACTTTCACTTTCTTTAGCCTCTACATTCACTCCTCTACTTCATTTCATCTATCACTTCCAATTCTTCATCTGCATTGGTCCACTTGGCTATATCATTTTCAGTGATTGTTTCATTGGCCACCCTCCCACCCCTACATTCCTTTGTGTGCTGTTTCTATTTTTGCACTACACTGATATCAAACCGGGATGGAGCAGGGGCTGGAGTCATGTGTCACCTCTTTTCCTATTACAAATCTTTAAGTTATGGAACTACAAACTTTGATGGAGAAAATGAAGCAATTTGAATGGCCCTACAAAATCTTTTACAGAAGAAGTTAAGAAAAGTGATACTCCAAGTAGTGTTCTAAAATTATTGGCATTAGAGACAATCCATACTAGATTTCCAGAACACGAATGGCTCCATATTTATACTAATGGATCATTGATATCAAACCAAGATGGAGCAGGTGCTGGAGTCACATGTCACCTCTTTTCCTATTACAAATCTTTAAGTTATGGAACTACAAACTTTGATGGAGAAATTGAAGCAATTCGAATGGCCCTACAAAATCTTTTGTACAGAATTTCACATTTTCAGCAAGCAGCTATTCTCTCAGATTCCAGGGCGGCAATTATAGCAATTACTTCCAAGTTGTCACCAAAAAACCAAACAATTATAGAATGTTGGAAGATGCTTAGCCATCTAACAGCACTTCAAAAACACCTAGTCTTCCAATGGATACCGGCTGACTGTGGACTGAGTGGTAATGAGAAAGCTGATTTTCTTGCAAAAAAGGGTACCAGCAGTGTACAGAAATATGCAGCTAAAAGATTAATTAATTAAAAGATGGGAACTACCAAACATTCAAACAGTGATTCCTGAGTATCCTTGAAAAACAGCAGTTGCAACCTTCAGGTTGATTACAGGACATGATTGTCTGGCAAAACATTTAAACAGAATTGGGATATATTCTTCACAACTCTGTCCTCTATGTGATCTGCAAGAGGAAATGGATCGAGACCACCTTCAAATATGCCCGGCCACTTCTAGTGCCCCATCCATCAGTGAAAAATATTGGAGAGCAAGAGGATTAATGACTTCACTGTCAGAAATCCAGCATTAGCTAACAACAACATTTTTACAGTACATACTTTGTATGGCATGCTTCTTTAAACAGCACCTTGGTTAACCTGGAACTCTGTTAAAGAGGAAACAACTTATTAGGATACCCCAAAACATAACCATGACATTTTTCCCCCATTATGGTGCAGTCTGGTTATATTTGGTGATATTCCATCTGTTAGATTGCATTAGTACTGCTAACTGTTGGTAAAATATAACCATGGTGAAGCTATGGCCATGTTGCATCTGTTATGTTGCCCTAGAAGCCCTTGTTTTTGAACGCATTACAGAGAAGCCAATCGATAAATTTTAAAACAAGATTCTGTTTAGACACAATATTAATTAATAATCTATGGACACCATTGTATTGCTTGTGTTTACATGATTTTGCCTTGAATTGTTTTAGAGTAGTATATGCAGTTATAAATCTAAAATAAGAACAAATTAGAAACTAAAAGCTTCACTTATCTTAGTAATATTGCAAGATCTTCCAGAGCTGACATGTTTCAAGTTGTAACCTAACTTATTTTTAAAGTTTAATTCAAAAGGTGAGTTAACTAATAACACTATAGGGAGCACGAAATAAGAAGGCACATGAGTAGCTCCAATCCCTACTCTGCTATGGAGTGCTCTTACCAGAGCATCTCGCTATGCGAAAGAAAGAGAAGGGAGATAAGCATGTGAGTGTTACCGGTAGACAGCAGCTAAGATGGTGAAGGATTGCAAGGTGCACAATTAAAACCTGTCATAACAATTTCTCTCTCTTCAAAATAAGACAGTAGGCTCTCTAATCCTGTAATTTGCTTCAAATTTAAATTCCTCATCTAAGCAGATAATTTTCATGTGCAATCTAATGTTTCAACGGAGTTCATATCTTTCAAGTTGAAAATTGGGCCCAGGTGATAAAACATTACAATGTTGAATTTTTAATTTTTTTATTATATCCAATTCTCTAGGAATGTTTTCGTGTATATATTTTTGTTATCAGAGTGCAAATGAGAGTTATGTGACGATTTAAATAAATCTAAATGGAGGTCGTAGTTGCACAATTTGAGGCATTTTCTGATTGGTATTTCCCATATTTTTCTCAATTTTTCTAAGTGTGTATACAGAGTTTCTGCACATATGTTAATCAGTTTCTACATTAGGTATTCTAAGTGAAAATCTACATAATTTAGCAACAAATGCCTAAGCATAATTTCAAGCCACCTTTTACGAGTAATATTCCAATGTGGCCTTCTCGGTTGTGTATTTTAGACATTTCAGCACTTAAAACGTTCCTTACAATGCAATTTGTAAGTTATCAGAGCAAAGCTCCGGAAATAGTTTCCCCAATATCTGCCAACCAGAATTTGCAATGCGGTTATTAATATAAGGTAAGTATGTTAGGCTAACATGCTCATCAAAGTCATCGAACAAAATATTTTTTTAAACCAGCTGTGTTAAGACATTTTTAGCAAACTTATTTTATAGCTCAGTAAGAAACATAAATATGCAGTGTTAATTAAAAATTGTGAACATAATATCAAAGAGAATTTACCATAAAATAGCTTACATTTTTGGTTTAAAACACGTAATCCAGGAATGACTTAACATATATGCACCAAGCTTTGAAGTCCATTTGTTTATACAGATTCAGCAGTAGATCTTTCTGAAAGTCGTCCAGATTCGAAACCTGTTTTCCTGTCTTACGGTGTTTTCCTACAGGATTTAAACAAGGGCTGCCCTGATTTAGAAGAGGTTATTTTACCTTGTTGCACTACACGCAACACTGAATGTTCACTTACATTGCATGCTTTAGCTGTTAGCACCTGGCTCTGTTTAAATACAATGTTTGCACGCACTTAGCTGAGGACAATTTTTTTAAAAAAGTGTGACCACTGAAAATAAATAGCCCGCACATCGGAATGCAATACTTACCCTTTTGATTTACTCGTCTGTAAGCCGCTTGTACCAGGTTTTGATAATGCCATGTTTCTTAGCAACAAAACAAGTTACAGTAATTATAAGAGATAACACTGTAACACTGTACAGATATGTCAGACATGGAACACGCATGGGAATAAACTAAATTCCTTTTCCTTTACTGCAGACATCTAATTCCTTGAGAAGAAAGATATATGAGGCGGTAAATAAACAATCATGATGCAAGGCAAGTGTCGTTTGCTATCGCTGTGCACAGCGTTTGTTCAATCACTCATATCTTGGGCTACAGGGCACCTAAAATATTGGTTCTTAGACAGTCAGCTTCAACATTTGTGGCTCTTTGTAATAATGAGCCATTCCTGGATTTGATGAGCGCAAAGAGAAAAGTGAAAAGCAAATATTGCGCTAGACAGCGCGTTACCGAACTGGGCAACATCACTTCTCTGGGATAGGCTACTTGCTCTCACACACCTTCTTCTAGCTCCACCTCATGTGCCTTCTTATTCCGTATGGCCTTTAAACAACACTTACATTTATAAACATTTATAAATGTAAGTGTTGTTTAGTGTTATTAATTAGCTCACCTTTTGAATTAAATTGATTATAACAACAGTTTTCAAACTTCTAGGAAAGGAAGATAATTATTTTTAAAACTTTGAAAATAAGTTGGATACAAGATTTAAAGCTTTCACGGTGCACGTTATTTATTATAGTTTCACGGGCGATCAGCCGTGTGAGGTTTGAAAATATTGAGCTTTCGGCCATTCTAAACTCCATGGCCTTCGTCAGAATGAAATGACCGTTAGTTTTCCGCTCCCCATATATATACAATGTTAGGTGGGAGGGGGTTGCGTTGCCCTGGCCAATGAGCGGGTGACGATTTGTGATTGGGCCTGCTGTTTCGGGCCATGTTTGTCACCGGCCACAGTGTTTTCTTGAGAGTCAGTACTTGGTCCAGAATCACTATAGTTGCTGTTGTGAATGTGTTTCATGGCTTAGACCACCTTCTTAGACCACCTCAACAACCTACATGCGAACATCAAGTTTACCATGGAAGTTGAGAACGATGGCTCACTCCCCTTCCTAGATGTTCTGGTCTACAAGAAGCCGGACGGCAGCCTAGGTCACACGGTATACAGGAAACCAACACACACCAACCGCTACTTGGACGCCTCCAGTCACCACCATCCTACTCAAAAGAAGACAGTTATCTCCACCTTGTTTCACCGAGCTTTCGATATTGCGGATGAAGACCACATTAAGCAGGAACTTAAATACCTACGAGACACATTGCTGAAAAATGGATACAGTGATAACGACATCAAAAAGGCATGCAAGAAGGTTGAAAACAATCAAAACAACCCCCAACGCCTCACTCAAAGGATGGATAGCTGGCCGAACAAAGCCTACATACCATTCTACGGTTCCGTCTCAAACAAGATCTCCCGCATACTCGCTAGGTATAACATCAAGACCTTCTTCACACCTCTAAAGAAGATCCAAGAATACCTTAGGCCGGTAAAAGAGCCACTTCGACTCAAGGTCCCAGGAGTTTACAGGATTCCTTGCGAATGTGGTAAAGTGTATGTAGGCCAAACAGGACGCACAATAGAAGAAAGGTGTAAAGAACATCAACGCAATATCAGATAAGTCAGCAGTGGCTGAGCATTGTATAGAGTATGTCCACAAAATAAACATTGGAGACATCAAAGTTCTGGAGCATACGGATAAATACTGGGACAGAGTCATTAAGGAAGCCATTCAAATCAAACTACATCCAAACAATTACAACAGGGACTGCGGAATTCAGCTAAGCCCTGCCTGGACAATAGCCATGAAACACATTCACAACAGCAACTATAGTGATTCTGGACCAAGTACTGACCCTCAAGAAAACACTGTGGCCGGTGACAAACATACCCCGAAACAGCAGGCCCAATCACAAATCGTCATCCCCTTATTGGCCAGGGCAACGCAACCCCCTCCCACCTAACATTGTATATATATATATATATATATATATATATATGGGGAGCGGAAAACTAACGGTCATTTCATTCTGACGAAGGCCATGGAGTTTAGAATGGCCGAAAGCTCAATATTTTCAAAGCTCACACGGCTGATCGCCCGTGAAACTATAATAAAAAAGTTGGATACAACTTTAAACATGTCAGCTCTGGAAAATCTTGCAATATTACTAAGATAAGTAAAGCTTTTAGTTTCTAATTTGTTCTTATTTTAGATTCTGTTGCTTCACTGTTAATAGCTTCAATATTTCCTTAATATGCAGTTATAGTTACTGTTGTTACTTTTGTGTTCACAACACAGCAGTGCACTAAATACATATTACAATGTTTAACATTCAGAAGTGATTTTATGCTGAAGTGTCATTGCAGAACAGATTTTCCGAAGGTAAGTAGCTTCATCATGTGTTGTGTGGTAATGATGTAGAAGCATAATTTTCATTTGAAAGCATGTTGCTTTTACCCTGTGATATTTGACATTAGAAATGCTTTTATTATGTATGTAGGCAGTACTGCTTTTTGGGGTACTGTCATCTGCAGTTTAGTGTAATGTTGGCCATGATTAACTCTTGGGAACTGTCGACAAGCTGTGTCCCCTGTAGTTGGAGCTCAAATAATCGTGACTCTACTGTATATTTTTTATTTACTGAAGTAGGTGTTTGCATTGCGGCGTCAGCACCACCTTTGTTCCTCCTCTCCTGTTCAACTACGAATATTGTAAATGGCCATACTTCAATATATTCATAGTCGCTCTTACTAATGTTACCGTACACTAGAGTAGAGAGCATGACGATCACAGGTCAGAAAGAGACAGACAGAGACACCCTCTGCTCCAGTTTATCCTGCAATTCCCATGGGTAGGTATAACAAACAAAGTGACACTCTGTAGCGATACTGGCAAGACTGACGTCTATTGGTTGAACCTATCACATGCTTTTCTGTTGCCACTGTGCATCCAACATCCACCCACCTTTGTACAGCTTCATACTCCATTTGCTGAAAGTTAACATGGCTAGCCTTGAATAATTTTTCTTTGCATAATGGTTGTACTGTGTATTTTTACTCCATGAAGAAAGCATAAAAAGTTCAATGATTGTGCAATAAAATATGGTTTTATTTTATGCGAAAACAATAGATTTTGCAAAAGTACTGTGGCAGTGTGTTAATTTGTGAGGTTTGTCCACCATTGGATATAACATAAATTGTTTTTGTAACCAAACATACTGAAGCATGAGAGGTAGAACTAGAACTTAAAATCTCAATGCCACAGCTGGGATTTGAACCACAGACCTTCCGCTTAAGTACTTTATGTCCCAAGATTAAATAACCTTCAGATGGTAACTATTATTTATTTATGCCAATAAACTTACTGTTGGTGTATCAGGAACTTGAGCTCACATTGACAGCCTCTTGAGTCATTTTGATGATAGCCTAGGGTGTCTTCTAGTGACCTGTTGATGAAACTGAATTAGGGTTTGCTAGAAATGTCAAAATCTATGTACCACACAATAGTTCCACTATTTACTCAGTGGCAAAGTGTGAAGTAAGTAAAAGGGTAGACAGATTCATCTTGGGCTCATCCTTCACCATCGACTTGCTTCAGGATACACTAGCTTCTTCTTTCCGATAATGTGACTCTCACCGCTAATTTAAGTTGGCAACACCACATGAGGTCAATGAATGACCGCATGAGACGTCTTTGCTGTCACAGGGGTTATAAGGTTGTGCATTCATAATGCTACACCTCTTATGTGTAGATAGAATGGTCAACTAAAGATAGGAAAACATTTACGTCTCTTGACATGGTTAACAGCTGTATACAGCCATTCAGCAGTTTACAAACACGTTCAAATGAGAATGAAATGTCTTGTAATTCATGTTGCCTAGTAAATGTTTTAACGTTTGTGATCAATTCTTCACGGGTGATCAGCCGTGTTTTAACATTTATCAATAAAACCTACCTTTATTATTTATTTATGCTAACAAACTTAATGCCCCGTGTGTAGGCAATGTTTAAGAGGTGGAATCAGGAATGAAAAATTCAATGCCATAGCCGGGGTTTGAACCATGGATCTTCCGCTTATTGAATTTATAAATTCGTAGTGACTGGCAAGTTGGCCATGGTGGCTTAGTGGTTAGAGCAGCCCTTATAGAAGTGCCCTTCAGTTTCCGAATCTAAATTATCTCTCATGAAAGACTCCCCTGAAGCCAATAAACCAAGAATGATTTATTAAAAGAATCTTGGCTTTCCTGATGATCCCTAAATGGCAATTCCTGGATCCCCAAATGGCAAACAACATCGCCCTACAATTTGTCTGTTTTTTGACAGTTTCATTATGCCTAATGGCTTGCAATCTATGTCCCTCCAAAACAGCATGATCTATGCAGCATCACCCTAGCATATCATATTTTTCTGCAGAGTTAATATGACTCTGAGATGCCGAGTGCTTCTTGGCCCTCTTTTCAAAATTGTTCACTGTATTTACACCAGTTTTGTGCGAAGATTTTTCACCCTTACACCAAACATCAAGCAAAAATAACATAAAAGCCTTTGACCTTTTCCTTTGCCAGTTCCACACAACCACTCATATTTGTCATACCAGCTGTTTTGGAATTTATGCACAAATTTACCATCCTGCGGTGATAAAGTTAAATCAGGTTGTTTCTGCAAATCGTTTACCATTAACTTTTGCTCTAACGTGAGTGATGAAATACCGTTATTAAGTTCATATTGAACTGCATCAAAGTCGGGATTGTTAGGCATAAATTCACAAGACATTGTCCTAGGAGGCACAAAACACACACGCACGCACGCACGCACGCACGCACGCACGCACGCACGCGCACACACACACACACACACACACACACACACACACACACACACACACACACAGACATACACACAGACACAGTATAATTTCACAGCACACTTTTCATAGTCACTCCTGATTTTTACTGATACTGATCAGTATAATGACTAACAGCCACAAAAACACAGAGCACAGTGACCTTTCTCATAGGAAGAAATTTCCCTTCTTGGTGTTCGTTGCCTAAGCTGGCACCAAAACACGTGTTTGCTTTTAGACATCATATTAACAGATTATTATGCTATTTAGAGCTTTTAAATAATTACTACTTATACAGCAGTGTATTGTTAATGTGAAATTTCTCTTCATATCTCAATTCAATTCAAATTAATCCTTATGCTTTTGAAAGGTAACCAATAAGAGTGCTTGTCTCTTGGCTCCAAAATATTCCATTACCACAACAGCCAATCACAGCCAAAGTAGACGGAGGCTCGACCGTCTACTGGGCAGAGAAATCTGGCTCTATGGAAACATTGTAGTTCACAAATCACTGTCAGATGGCGCGCACGTTTCCCCCATATTCTAAGCATGGCAAAATACACAGATCGGCAAATGTCTATGACAGGCAATGCGGTACCACAACTCAGTAGCGGAGTTGTGCAAATGCTGGAATAGAGACGAAAGCTTCCTAGACAATAAGTACAAATACCTGCTTAATGCAAAAGTTAAATAAACCTTCTTTCTTAGAGTTTCTAGGGTAGACGCTGTCTACCCTGTCTCCCCTGAGGCTTCGCCCCTGTATTTACTATACATAGTGGAGAAATTAAATATTAAATGCAATGCTTTAGTAACTTGCAATTCAAAATAACTAATAAAACGAACAGGTAGGAAAGGTAAAAGAGGACTACCTATTGCCAAGTCAGAAATCTGTGGGTAGAATTTTCCACCAAAACTGAAAAAATATTGTCTAAACAAAAATTATAAACCTTAATGCAATAATTTATTAATTGTTATATAATCCTGGACATAAAATACTTACGATTGTAAGTTGCCGTTGGAATATTTATCTCTGGCGTGAAATTCCCTTTGTGGTCTAGTGGGAAAAATACAATTCAATTTGGGAATTCAATGTACTGGCAAGTTATCACAGTAGCTTAATGGTTAGAGCAGCCACATGTAGAGCGGAAGGTCTGTGTTTCAAATTCCAGCTGTGGCATTGAATTTTTAAGTTCCAGTTCTACCTCTCAAATTTATTAATTGTACATTAATGCCAAGGAACTTAACCATTTTGTCAAAAACATCAAACTTTTTCTCTAGAAATGTTTGGGAATAAAGCAATTACATCAAAAGAAACAAGTTTATCAGTGCAGATCACACCTTTTTTTACTTTCTCTACTGGTAAGTAGGGGAAGTATTGTATACCACCCAAAAATTCAATGTGGAGATTTCACCGGAAATATATGTTTTGAGACCCCCTGAATTCAAAAAAGGAATTTTTAGAAAAAGGTGTGTGTCTGTGTCAGTCTGTGTGTCTGTGGACAGCATAACTCAAAAACGAAGAGTAGGTTAAAAACCAAAGTTGGTATTTAAGTTTAATGTCGTTCAAGGATGTGACACGAAGATTTTGAAGAAAATAGCCCCACCCTAAACTACCCTTTACATGGAAAATTTTTCGAAAATTTTGATTTTCTTGAAAATGGCTCTAACGATTTTTATTAAAATGTCATAAGAAACACCAGATAAGCCGACCGCCACTGCCTGCATCCCATACACTGGCAATCTATCTGGCAGGATCAGTAGAATTCTCGCCAAACATAACATCAGAACCATTCACAGTCCGCCTCTGAAAATCAAACATCTTGTGAGATCGGTTAAGGACAAACTGGACCTTAAGGTACCAGGGGTATACCGCATCCCCTGTGAATGTGGGACGCCATACATAGGGCAAACCGGCAGGACCATTTCCACCAGGATCCAGGAACATGAACGGTCCATACGCTTAATGCAGCCTGAAAAGTCAGGGTTGGCGGAACATTGCTTTGAAAAAGACCACAGAGCTAACTTCAAAGGTACGACCATTGTGGCAAAATGCAGCGGTGTCTGGGAACGCAAGGTTAAGGAGGCTCTGTCCATCTCCTCCGAGAGGAACACACTGAACCGGGACGCAGGTTTACAGTTCAGTCCTGCCTGGAAACCAGCTTTAAAGTTAGAGATTGACCGCCTGAGAAAACACAGATTCCAGCGTAGCCTTTTTTTTTTTTTTTTGAAAGGGGAGACAGAAAGAGAGTTGGACGGGAGAAAGAGTTGGCTTATTGCGCCGGGGAGGGAAGGGGTTATGGGATGGAGTTTTCTCGGGGGGATGAGGGAGAAGTGTAGCGTAGGTGGGGAGGTACCGCGGATGCACCCTCGCAGTACGTTGGGTTACAGCCGGTATGATTACCGGCATCGGGTTAGGATTGCCGGGTGACAGTCATGACAAGTCCTGACTGTCACACACGGGAAGTGGACGTGGGAAATAGATGGAAAGTAAGGATTTATTTTATTACGGGGGTGGCGGCGTTGACATAGGCAAAGGCTGCTCTGACGGTGATGTCGAGAAGCGAAGTTCTCAATGTTGAGAGGTGTTGTATAGCTGTTGGTTGCGCTTCCTGGCGAGAACTGCGTCGCATTCCATGACCTCACATAGCTGGCTACATGGTGCAGTCCCATGGTCGTAGGGGTTGGTCCAATGTACTTCAGTTGTGTCTTGTTGGTAGTCTAGTTGCTGTGTTGCGTAGTGTTGCTGCGTTGCGTTGTCTTGCTGTGTTGGGTTGAGTTGCTCGTTGTAGCGCGTCTTCGGTCCGTAGTAGTCCCTCGGGTGATGGTATGTTTGTCGTTGAGTTGGTTGAGGAGGCCCCTTGACGAGATTTGCTATTACAGGTGGAGATTTTTCAGTCTGAGTAGTAGCTGCGCAGGTTGTTGTGTTTCTCGTCCTATCCAGTCTGTTGACAGTGTCGTTGAATGAAGTTGTGATGTCCTTGAAGACGTCTCGTAAGTTGTAGTATAGTTCCCAGAGATCTTCGAATAAAGTATTTGCTTTCTTTAGCTCTTCAGTGTGGTGACGTAGGTTGCGTTCTATGTTATTCAGTCTTTTGTTGCTTGTCCGTCGAAGTGAGTTCGTCTTGAGGTTGCATTTCTTGACGTCTTTATGTAGAGTTGCGATAGTGGTCGCTGATGTTCTGCGAAACTCTTTGATTGAGTCCAGCGTAGCCGTGAACCGTCTCCAGACTAGGCTTGGTGTTTTCTACTGGGTACGTACTAACATATGTACTGGTCCCTTCAACCTTGGTAGCCACTCATCATCCTGATGATGGGAGAGATGTACGCTCCCGAAACGTCGATGGCTCTTCATCACTTCACCTGGCTCGAAGCCCGAGAACAGCTTGAATAAAATGTCATATGTTTGAGATATTTTGATGCCCATGTAGTCGCATTTACTCTGGATGACTTTTGCATAACTTTTAAACCGTTAGTGATAGCCCAAATCATACTGTACAAAAAATGTCGATCTTGCTAAAATACACAATTTAAGTCCAAATAAATTTTCTTGTAGGGTGAACCATTTCATAGATATTCTTTGTTGTGTGTGTGAGTTTCAGAAAACTTGAAAACTGCTGAAATAGAACATCGGTGTTCATTTTTTATATGTTAAGTGTGCAAAGAGAACAGAATCTCAAAGCTTTAAAAGATTTGACTAGCGCACAAAGTCTACTGTATTCTAATATTCCCCTTGCACCTACAAGGAAATAAGCAATAAGATAAGAGGTAGAACTGGAACTTAAAAATTCAATGCCACAACTGGGATTTGAACCACAGACCTTCTACTGTTGGTGTTTTTAAACACACAAGCCGTGTGTGGGCAAAGTTTAAGAGGTAGAACTGGAACTTAAAAATCCCAGTTGTGGCATTGAATTTTTAAGTTCCAGTTCTACCTCTTAAACTTTGCCTACACACGGCTTGTGTGTTTAAAAACACCAACAGTAAGTTTGTTGGCATAAATAAATAATAAGCAATAAGATAATTTGCACAAATGTTTATTTTAACACAAAGAAGATATAGGAATAAGAGTTTGTAAGAATGGTTAGTACAAGAGTAGAGAAAGTCATGTGAATGCAACACATCAGATTTTTTATGCCAACTAACTTACTTCTGATGTTTTTAAACACAGAAGCCATGAGTGGGCAATGTTTAAGAGGTAGAATCAGGAAAGAAAATTTCAATGCCACAGCCAGGATTTGAACCACGGATTTTCCACTTCATGCTTCACGTACTTAAACCTGGGACATAAAGTACTTATGATTCTAAGTTGCTCTTGGGGTACTTGATCTCTGATGTGAGATTCCCTTGTGGTCTACTGGGAAAATATGAATCAGTTGGGAAATTTAATGTCATACTGCGAGTTGGCCATGGTAGCTTAGAAGAGCAGTTGCACGTGAAGTGGAAGGTCCATGGTTCAAATCCTAGCTATGGCATTGAAATTTTCAGTCCTTATTTCACCTCTCAGGTCACATATTACTGTTCTTTTCTACTAGCTTGAAATAATTGTTCAAAGTTATCAAAAGTACTGAAGATAAGTGAAGAGTTGTGACAAAGTATTTATTGCTGCTTCACTATTACTATTCTAGCACGAGACACGGTGTTCCACCTGAATGAAATTGGCTGCTACTCAACTCAGGATTTTAACTGGACTAGCCAACTGCGCTATTACTGGAGAGAAGGTGTTGTCGTAGTGGCTATGATTACTACTGAAGTGGATTATGGATTTGAATACCTCGGAAACACTCCACGCCTTGTCATTACTCCTCTAACAGACAGGTGCTATAGGTAAGTTCAGTTTCTATTTGGAGTGTGCAAATTGAATCTAATATGTTACTTTCACATGACTTTCTCTAATCACTATCATTTATTTTTGCACAGCTTGTACAAACTGTTAAAAGCTTATAAAATATAAAACTGACGAAAATGAAGTGTTTAAAACAGTAGAGCATATTAATAAATTGAATACTATGTTGAATTTATAAAGACATTCTGCTCCAACTTACTCTTTATAATATTTAAAACAGGACTAGTTTCAGAGAGGATCCTCTCCATCATTCAGCTGTTGATCAACTGATTCAACATCAGGTAACTGCCTCCCCCTTGTCTCTTTGCCTGGTCTGCTATTCTTGCTATTGTTCAGTCGTAAGACATCATATATGATTGGTATATCAAAATTAGTTAACTAATCTCTATCCTTAATAATACGAGGGTTGTTCAAATGAAAAGGTACGAAACATGTTAACCAAACCAGTTGAAATTTGAATATGCCGCTGTGGAATAATGTAGTGAGACATCTAAGGACGCGAATGTAGTGTCTGGCCTGGTTGTGCGCATGCGTGGGCATCCACACATGACACAGGAGAGAAGCAGGCAGTTATGTGTTCTGTCCAATTGACGTGGCAGTGCATGTGAGGGCATCATGGCGTTCACATTGCAAAATTCTATGATTGAGGTACAGCGAGGTGTTATCAAATTTCTGAATGTGGAAGACGTTAAACCGGCTGATATTCATTGCTGGATGATGGCCGTATATGGGGGAGACTGTGTATCTGACAAGTCAGTGAGAAAGTGAAGGACCTGTTTTCGTGAAGGCTGGGAGTGTTTGAGTGATGACACGAGACCAGGCCAGGCAATCACGATAATCACAGCCAAACTCATCGACCAGGTGAATGACCTGGTGAGAAGTAATCGGTGTGTCACAATGCAAATGTTGGCAGTGATGGTGGGGGCCAGCGTTGGAACATTGTGGACAATTATGCATGACAGGTTGGGTTACCGGAAGGTGTGTGTGCAGTGGGATCAGAACAGTGAACTGCAAAAGGAACTGCGTATGGGGCTAGTACTTCAACACCTGTTCCAGTGTCATGAAGAGCCTGCTTTCCTGGAGTGGATTGTCACCAGTGATGAGAGCTGGTGCCATCACTTCGAGCCAGAGACAAAGTGGGACAGCATGTTATGGAAGCATTCGTCATCATCTCCCCCTAAAAAATTCAAGGCTGTGCCCTCAGCAGGCAAGGTGATGCTCACCGTCATTTTTGACGTCCGAGGTTCGATACTCATCAAATTTCTCGAGCATGGAAAAACCATTAACAGTGACGTGTATTGTGAGACACTTCGTAGCCTACACAAGTCCATCAAGAGCAAACAGCCCGGGCTGCTCAAGGAGGAAGTGATTCTGTTCCAAGATAACACAACTGCACATGCCTTCAGGGTCACACAAAGTGTACTGGCCAAGTTCAAGTGGGAGAAGCTTAAGCAGCCACCCTACAGCCAGGATATCTCACCCTGTGACTTCCATCTGTTTGGTCTGCTAAAAAAAAACATCTCAAAGGGAAGCGCTTCAACTCGGACGATGAGCTGAAGAACACAGTAGAGGACTGGCTCTTGTCACAGCCACAGGAATTCTGGGAACAGGGAATCCTTCAGCTCATTAAACAGTGGGATAGTTATGCTCAGGCCTCTGGTGATTACTTTTCAGTTATACCCAAGTGTTGTCTCGCACCTTTTCATTTGAGCGCCCCTCGTGTAAATGTTTGCCCACACTGTTAACTCCAATTTTTTTTGCTTGGCTAATAGTCTTGTTGAATGACCAAAAGCGATGAGCTATAGCTGATTTATCTGTCTCTTTGTATTTGATATTTCTGACATGCTCCTTCATTCTGGTTTCCAAATTTCTTCTTGTTTTACCAATATATAAATATAATATAAACATAAAAATATATCTTAATCTTATGGCAGTCTTCACAATTGACACGGTAGATTCTTGATAATTTAATATTTGGAGTGATATTTTTTAGAGGGTAATTGAGCAAATTTCTCATGCTGTACATGTTTTGCAGAGGCAGTTTTATATTATAATCCTTAAAAATGTTATTGAATCTGTTGAACATTCTAGGATGATATGTGAATTCACAATATATTTCAAAATATCTAATTTAATTTGCTGATATCCTTGATAATTTTCCATTTTTTTATGTCTTTTTCTTTTTTTTTAGTAATCTGATTATGAAATTGTATTTAAATCCATTCAAATTTGCAACAAGTTTATTATGCTCCAGTACATTATATTCTCTATTTGTTAGTGGAATATTGGTCAATCTGTGAATTGAGCTATGGAAGAGTGCTTGCTGATGTGCTTTTGGGTTGAAATTATTGTTTTTAATGTGGTTATTTATGAGTGAGAGGTAGAATAGGAACTGAAAAATTCAATGCCACAGCCAGGATTTAAACCACAGCTCTAACCATTAAGCTACTGTGACAACTTGCCAGAATGACATTGAATTCCCCGGGGAACGAAGCTGCAGACTCACTTGCAAAGAAAGGCACAACAATAAAACAAAAGTCTAAATTCAATTTCTCATATTCCTGAATAAAACGCTTGAACATTAAAAATTTTTCTCATTCATACCCACAAGAAATAGAAACAAATGGATTACACTACTTTCCAACCCAGATATAATCCCCCAGAGACCAAGGAAAACAGCGGTTGCAGCCTTCCGACTACTGACAAATCACGACTGCTTAGCAAGTCATCTCTACAGAATAGGTATCTCAGCTTCACCGATATGTGTCCTGTGTAACGATCCAGCAGAAATGAACGAAGACCACTTGAAGACCTGTGAAGCATTAAGATCAGAAGAAACTACAGTTCAAAAGTATTGGAAAGCACGAATGCTAATGGCTTCATTGCCAGATGCAAGGCACTAGAAAACAACAACAACAACAACAACATTGAATTCCCAACCAATTCACATTGAATTTTTCAGTTTCGATTCTACCTCTCAAACATTGTCCACACAAAAACACCAGGATAAGTTTGTTCACATTGAGACAGAATATTGATCAATAGAAAATTGTTCATGTAAATATTTTTGTAAGAGTGTGTAAATTTCTAATTCTTTTAATTTGGGTGTATCAGGGACTTATTTTTTTCAATATTCAAGATAGACAACGTTTTCTCGTCACTTTGAGTTCAACCAATGAGAACTGTTGCGCGGATGAATACATAAGAATGGCGGTGTTGCGTCATAGAGACGCCTGGGACTCTTTTTTTTCATTAGCGTCTGTATGCTCAAGGTGAAAGGATGTATATTTGCTGATAGCGTGTGAACATGTAAATTACACCCAAACTTTTAACCAGTGTAGATTCTATCGAATTTTGAAAGTTGTTAACTAATTAACATAGTGATAGAAGTGTAAATCAACGAATAAATATGTTGTGATAAAGGAACGTTGATTTGTGCATTCCATTCTGTGACCACAACCCTGAAGATAAGAGTAGCGTCTGCTATAACAAACTTTCCATCTTTCAGTAAAAACATTATTCCTGCTGCTATATTCACGCTGATATGTGTTGACTATCTTTTAATAAAACCCGTAACAACATAAATAAATAATAATTACCATCTGAAGGTTATTTAATCCTTGGACATAAGGTACTTAAGATAGTAAGTCACCATTAGGATAATTGTGTGTGATGTGAGACACCCTCTGATTTTTCGGGAAAAATGCAAATTGGTTGGAGAATTCAAAATCATTCTGGCAAATTTCACAGCAGCTTAATGGTTAGAATGCCCGCCTAGTGAGCTGTGGTTCATATCCCGGCTGTGGCACTAGGCAGGTTCTCTAAACATTAAGCTACTGTGACAGTTGCAATAAATCTCTTGTGAGTCACAGTGCATAAGGTGTCCCCCTGCAGAGTATGCTTATACCAGCCATGGGCAGAATGTGTATTGTGATTACGGCTGTAATTGTGACCTTGACGTGGAATAGCACTGATTTCACGTCTCCTAACCCAAGCGTGTGTTCTGTGTCAAGCAGGTTGCAGAACCTAACGTGCTGTAGTTTGCCCATCGCTGTCCTATACCCAACGAAAAGAAATGGTAATGATAATGCATATGTTTTTCAATTCCTTATTATTAACATTTGTACTTTTTCTTCAGGACCCTGATGGGGGCACTGAAACTGAATCTTGGAGGAGCCCCTGAGGGACCAGCAGGAACAGGCAAAACAGAAACCACAAAAGATCTGGCCAAAGCAGTGGCTAAGCAATGTGTTGTATTCAATTGTTCTGATGGGCTGGATTATAAGGCAATGGGAAAGTTTTTTAAGGTAAATTATATATGTGTGTCATTATTATTTATTTATGCCAACAAAGCTACTGTTGGTATTTTTAAACACACAAGCCGTGTGTGGGCAATGTTTGAGAGGTAGAACTGGAACTTAAAAATTCAAATCCCTGCTGTGGCATTGAATTTTCAAGTTCCAGTTCTACCTCTCAAATACATATGTGTGTTTATTATTTATTTATACCAACAAACTTACTGTTGGTGTTTTTAAACACATAAGCCGTGTGTGGGCAAAGTTTGGGGGGTAGAACCGGAACTTAAAAATTCAATGCCACAACTGGGATTTGAACCACAGACCTTCCGCTTACCAAGCGGCTGCTCTACCACTGAGCTATTGTGACAAACTACCAGAATGGCATTAAATTCTCAAACCAGTTCGTATTTCTCCTGGTAAACCACAAAGGCAGTCTCACATCAGAGACAAATTACCCCAATGGTGACTTACTATTGTAAGTACTTTATATCCCAGGATTAAATAACCTTCAGATGGTAATTATTATTTATTTATGCCAACAAACATACTGTTGGTGTTTTTAAACAGGGATTTGAATTTTTAAATTCCAGTTCTACCTCTCAAACTTTGCCCACACACTGCTTGTGTGTTTAAAAACACCAACAGTAAGTTTGTTGGCATAAATAAATAATAATTACCATCTGAAGGTTATTTAATCCTGGGATATAAAGTACTTACAATAGTAAGTCACCATTGGGGTAATTTGTCTCTGATGTGAGACTGCCTTTGTGGTTTACCAGGAGAAATACGAACTGGTTTAAGAATTTAATGCCATTCTGGCAGTTTGTCACAATAGCTCAGTGGTAGAGCAGCCGACCGGTAAGCGGAAGGTCTGTGGTTCAAATCCCAGTTGTGGCATTGAATTTTTAAGTTCCGGTTCTACCTCTCAAACATATGTGTGTTTCTATGTACACATGTAGATTCTTAATCAACATTTTCCAAAAAACCAGGCATTTATGTTATGCCTAGTTACAATAATATAGTAATATTGGTGTAGATTATTTCTTATTTATCTGAAGTAAAATCAAACTATAAGCTTCACTTATCTTAGTAATATTCCAAGTTGTTTGGTGCTAACAAGTTTTGAGTTATATAGCTTTGAGAATGAGTTGGAGTCAACTCTAAACTTGTTAGCACCAAACAACTTGGAATATTACTAAGATAAGTGAAGCTTTTAGTTTCTAATTTGTTTTTACTTTAGATTCTTGTTGCTTCACTGTTAATAGCTTCATTATTTCCTTATTTATAATTTATTTATGCCAAGAAGCTTATGGCTGTGGCATTGAATTTTTCACTTCTGATTATACTTCTCATAGATTATTTAATTTACAGTTATTTATTATTTTTCTTCTTAAGTGAGGATTAATATTGAATCTGTTAAAGTTATGACTAGGGCTAGGAAGTTCATGCATTTATATGTTTTTTCATATGGACTAAAAATGTATGCTTTTACTTTATGTGCACGAATTATGGAATTTTCAGTTATTTGGACATGATTTTATGGTGCATATAACTGCATATTTTCTTGATTTTGATAAATGCATATTATTTCAATATTATAGCTCATATATTGCATATTTTAATGATTTTTATGGTTTTTTATTATTTTTTCCATCTGGATAATATTTTTCATATTCGTAGTATTGCACATGATGATGCAACTCAAAAATATTTCAATATTATAGCCCCTATATTGCATATTTTAATGATTTTTATGTGTTTTTATTATTTTTTTCAATCTGGACAATATTTTTCATATTGGTAGCATTGCACATGATGATGCAATTCGTTAGGTGGCAAAAACTAATGCTGAGTCATGTTGTCATGCAGTGAATCCCCTGTTCCTACCCTTTCATTATATGTATGTGCGTAGAGAATAATCAGTGCGTTATCTGAGAGGTTTATATTAACAAATACAAAGTGCAGGTCAACGTTTTGAGCAGCACGATTGCCTACCCTCCAGCAGTTGCATCGTGGTCTTCAAACGTAACAGTGTTGTGAACTGGTTTCTACTAAATTAAATTAGGCGTATAAAATGTTAATAATCTCTTCAAATGCCGAAAATAAAACCAACTTCGTGTGCTAGATTAATTAATGTACAGAAAAAGTTTTCGGGTGACTTAATATCTACAGATAATAGGGTACTGTTTTGTGGAGCGTGTGAGAAAAATATAGGGAGTGAGAAAAGATTTCGAATAGTTCAATACATACAGCAAAACATAAGGAGAATTTAATCAGAAAACTCGCAAACAAAGAACGTGTTCAAAAACAGCTAGCAGAGTGTTTAAGAAGTAGGGTTACTGAATTGTCCTATGACTTGTGGCAAGCATTTTTAGCTGCTGATATTCCCTTGTTCAAAATTAATAATCCGACATTTAAAAACTTTCTTACCAAGTACACTCGACAACATGTGCCTGCAGAAAGTACACTGCGTAAGACTTATGTAGGACATTGTTACAATAATGTATTGTCAAATATACAAAATCAATTAGCGGATCAGTTTTTGTGGTTGTTGATGAACCCCCTGATTCTGAGCGCCATTCTATTGTTAATATAATCGTGGGTGCTTTAAATAATGAACAGAAGTCTACACCTTATCTTCTTAATGTTTGCGAATTGTCGGCCACTGACAATGTACCTGTAACCCAGTTTGTGATGGACTCTTTGAAATTACTATGGCCACGAGGAATCAAATACGACCGGTTACTTTTATTTGTTACTGATGCAGGTCATTATATGGTAAAATCAGGACAAACTCTGAAATGTATTTTCCTAACTTAATTCATATAACTTGTTTGGCACACGCTCTTCATCACATTTCTCAGGCAATACGTGATTCTTTCCCATTGGTAGATAGATTTGTGTCCAGTACAAAGAGAATTTTTGTTAAATCTCGAGTTAAGTTGTTTAGATCAACAGCACCTAATATCCGACTTCCTCTTGCACCAGTATTAACTCGATGGGGAACATGGGTCGATGCAGTTTTATATTATGCTGAGCACATAGAAATAGTCGAAGAAGTTGTTAATTCATTGGACTTGAAAGATGCTTCATCAATAGAAACTGTGCAAAATATTCTGTAAGGCACTGGGTTAAAAAAGAATCTTAGCTTCATATCTGCCCATTTTTCTTTCTTACCAAAAGCCATAACGACATTGGAAGCTGTAGGATCTCCCTTGCATGAATCACTTACTGTCTTTGAAAAAATAATGTGTGATCTAAGTTCGGTTCCTGGTAGCATAGGACTAAAAGTGAAAGAGAAAGTGAATTATGTAACTTCAAAAAATTCTGGTTATAAACAGATGTGTGATGTTCGAGACATCCTCGAAAGAACACCATCTGTCACACCAAGAGACTTGACTCTCTCTGTGGAGCAGTTAACATCATTTAAATACGCCCCGATAACATCTTGTGACGTGGAGAGAAGTTTTTCACGTTACAAAAGTGTTTTGCGAGACAACAAACGATGTTTTACAGTTGAAAATTTGTGCAAAGTGTTGGTTGTGAACTGCAATTTAGCAGTTAATACTAGTGGTGGGACCACTTCTGCTTCAACCTCTAAGGAATAAGGTAACCATTTATTATTTATACTAACTTGTCTTGTCTACTGCAAAGGAACATTAATTGTTTGAGTTAAATAGTGCATATTTCTTGGCATATTTTCAAGTTTTTAAGAGCATATTGGCATGCATATTTCAGTGTTTTTTAGGGCATGAACTTCCGAGCCCTAGTTATGACCCATTATCTCAAAACTCAAGGGGAAGTGAAATGATAGGAAATGAGAAAAATTAATACAAATTCTGTTTCAGTGAACAATGTTAGACTTTACTACTGAGTTAAACTCAGTGTTAAGTAAATATCTCCATATCCTTGTGTTAAGATATTTAACAAATCTTAGAAATTGGAAAATGGCTGCTGCAAACCAAGCTGCTTCAGGTATAATTATATTGACACATTTAATATGATGTACATGAAGTAATCAGACAAGAAATAAATTGAACTGAATTAGCCGAGATGATGTTAGAGTATTTTGAACACTGGTTGGTGAAACTGGCCCCTATTGGGTTAAAGTAGATCAGTGAAGACAAGCCTATCATTTCACATTCCCTTCCGTGATTCAGGTAGCATTGGGTCTGTACAGTGTTGGTCAGTGTCAGATGGCACCACGGTTGCCAATGTTTAAAAGTATAATTATCATACCAGTCACTCAAAATTATAGATTTGGATTCAAGATTATCGTACATCATCAACCAAATGCTACAACAATAAATGCACCAGCATAACACTTATAAAAATGTAATAGTATTGATGTTTATGGTGTCCACTTACAATATTGATGACCTCAATCAGTATTACCACTTTAGCACTTATATTTCTCGCACTATTCATCTGAAGGTTCATCATCTTCCTCAACTGTTGCAGCATTGTACACACTTGTTGAGATAAACTTTAACATCTCGGTGGCTTGCAGATTTTCGGACCCACCACATTCTTTTATAAGCTGAGACGAGCGAATAAGTCCATTTACTGAATCTAGCGCCAGTCTGTTTCTAATTTTGGTTTTTATTAAACCTAGTTTGGAAAAAAAACTCTTTCACAAGAAGTGTTTTTGCGAGGCAATGAAATCACTGATAATGCAATCTCCACCAGTTCTTTGAAGTCAGTATTTCCACCAAGGTGATATGTGTTTAACAGCACTCCAGAAACTGTCAGGTTCAGGTGTGTTCTTTATTTCACATGGAATATCACATACTCTGAGTTTTCTCCATTGATCATAAATTTTCTGAACAGTGCCTTCTTCATTTAGATTACCAGATCTGGGCACACTGGCAACAAGAGGATAAAGGATAGTAGGATTTGAAATGGTTGCCTTAGAAGGGTGGAGACATGTCATGAGGGCAAAAGTGTGCCGCTATTTGTAATTAATTTCATTTCGCTGGTGTGACAAGCCAGTGAGAATATTTCACCGATATTGGTACATCCCTATAATTATCATACGGGTTGACAACCATGAGTACAAACATTCAAATTATCGTATGCCCCCATAAGTACTGTACGGGTTGGCAGCCCTGGATGATGACACAGATGCTTGTCTGTTGGCCCTGCCAGATGGCAGCTTTCTCTGAGCCACGTCAGGTATGTTGAGTTCTCCCTGGTCCCACCAGAGGGAAGCCTGGGGCCTCTGCACATCTCTGTCTATTGCCTATAGTCTCCTGCAGTTTCTTCACATCATCTGTTCCTCCTGGAGGTGATAAACACAAAAGATCTGGAGTATAAGGAATCCCGTACATTTCCTGGTCATTCATATAATATCTAGAGCTTAACTCTATATGGCCAGGTATGACACAATTGATACAATTATGTTGTTGAGGTTTGAAATTTCTTTGCTGACTCTTTTTTTTTTTTTTTTTTTTTTTTGTAATTTCATATTAAACTCACATTCAGAAATAAAGTATAGGTATTTACAGGTGTTTTATATTCTAAAAGTATTAAATTTTTGCAATAAAACTATAGCTTTTTTAAGGAATAAGAAGCAAAATCCATGCAACTGCAGTCAAAGGTAACCCCATCAGCTTCCAAGTGTGCCATTACACCTGTTCTTTTACTTGAGCCCTTCCCATACTTATCCACAGGCACATTTGGCTGCAGTTGCTGGGATTCAAACTCGCAATGTGAAGCTTTGAATGGATGGTTAGTCAATTATGTATCCCTTTAACAATCACAGTCATTGGAACTGCTTTGGTCATGATGCCAGTGGCAGAGATATAAAACCCAGTTTAGTAAATAGAGGTAGTAGTAAAAGCGGGCGTTAAACACTACAACAACATAGTAAATAGAGGAAGAACAGCATATGTAGCAAAATAATTCTGGCCCCAGAGGGTTAACTTGCATTCACCGATAACACACTTCAATAAGAGAAATGTTTACTGATAATGTCAGATATAATGCTTTTAAGAATGAGCTAATAGAAAGAGAAAAGAAACAAGGTAAGGTAGAAACTGTATAGAAGTGTAATTAATGTGGTTATTTGCAGGGACTGGCTCAAGCTGGGGCATGGGCTTGTTTTGATGAGTTCAACCGTATAGACCTTGAAGTATTGTCTGTTGTAGCACAACAAGTGCACAGTATAAGCTTGGCCAAGATGCTCAATTTACAGAAATTTATGTTTGAAGGCACAGAAATATCTTTGGATAAAACTTGCAATGTTTTCATCACAATGAATCCAGGGTAAGTTAGAGTTATACAGTAAATGCGTACCAAATAGAAGAAAAATATTATTAGTTACATTTACTCTCTCTATCCTCTGTTGTTAATTAGTGACTATACAAACTGAATATCAACAGGATTTAAAGGAATGATAAAGCACTGAACCATCCAAACTATTAATAATGGATTTGTGTCTTAAGAGATTTACATTTTTTTTTGCAGTACCGTTTTATCTTTTGCTTAATGTTTATCAATTATACAAAATTATACACAAATGATACAAAATTAATATAAAAATTGTTAGAGCAATTTTTGAGAAAATAAAAAATTTCAAAAACTTTATCATCTAAAGGGTAGTTTGGGATGGGATATTTTC
Source organism: Tenodera sinensis (assembly GCA_030765045.1). Lineage (NCBI taxonomy): Eukaryota > Metazoa > Arthropoda > Insecta > Mantodea > Mantidae > Tenodera > Tenodera sinensis. The sequence goes on from CM060972.1 coordinate 6,241,020, forward strand.
TTGGCCTGTCTTTTCAACTATGAGGGTAATCCCAAAACTAAGGTCTCCAAAGTGCTGGGGTCGCAGCAACACCGTTTGCATGAATGTTGGCCATACTGCTTCTTTCCTTCCCCCTCCACTCTCTACAGACACCTCTAGACATCCGCTGGGGCTCTCAGTCTTCGCTTGGCAGCCAGTTGTAATGGAGCTCCAGTTAGTGACTACTGTCAGGTGCGAAGTTCACGCAGTTATTCAGTTTTTGAGTGAAAAAGGGGTTAAACCAATTGAAATTCATCGACAGTTGGTGGAAGTGTATGGAGAATCTTGTTTGGTTGTCAAAAATCCGAAAATGGCATAGAGAGTTTGCAGATGGTTGCACGGAAATTCACGATGAGGAAAGAAGTGGAGACTGTCAATTCCTGACAAAACAATTCTAAAGGTTGAACAAATTGTGCCTCAAAATTGGCACATCACTCTCAATGAGCTCTGCATTGTTGTTCCTGAGATTTCTCGAAGCACCATTCACAGGACTTTGACTGAAGACTTGAAATTTCTGAAGGTGTGTGCAAGATGGGTCCCAGAATGCTGACAGAAGATCACAAAAGGCTGAAAGTTCTTGCCAATTTCTTCAACACTTGCTGACGAAAAGGACAACCTTTTGGATTCAATAGTCACAGGTGATGAAACTTGGGCTTTCCACTTCACACCCGAGACAAAACAACAATCTTGTGAGTGGCGGCATTCTGGTTCATCCAAGCTGCGAAAGTTCAAAAGAACACAGTCTGCCAGTAAAGTCATGGCAGCTGTGTTTTGGGATTGAAAGGGGATATTGTTAGTTGACTTTATGGATCCTGCGATAATAACCAATGCCAACAGATATTGTCAGACATTAAGAAAACTCAAATGGGCAATTCAAAACCGAAGAAGAGGAATGTTTAGCAAGGGCATCAGCCTTCTCCATGATAATGCTTGCCCCCACACTGCCCGTCAAACTGTGGATCTCCTGCACCAGTTTGAATGAAATATCATCACCCACCCACCTACCCTATAGTCTGGACTTAACTCCCGGTGACTACCACTTGTTTTCCAAGTTGAAAGAACACTTGGCTGGAAGGTGCTTTAGTGATAACGATGAGGTGAAAGATGAGGTCCAATGCTTCTTCACGAGCATGGTGATGGAGTGTTATAACATGGGCATATAAAAACTGCCACAGCATTTACAAAAATGCATCTATCGAAATGGTGATTATGTGAAAAAATAGGAAAATGTTCAAACTTAAAATCCATGCATCATTTGTTGCTAATAAACATTTATTTAAATTTTAAAAAAATTGGATTACCCTCGTATGAACAGTATTGCCATGGTTCAATCCGTTCAGACGTGCTCTTACTCCTGTTACCATAAATAGTTGCTGCAAGATAACACTGTCAGCCTTAATTTATTCTTTGCCAAATGTTCACACTGTGTATTTGTACTTTATGAAGAAAGCATAACAAGTGCGATGATTATGTGATGAAATATGGTACATGTTATTACCATTGAACATTGTTTTCTGTACAGGTATGCTGGACGTCAAGAACTGCCAGATAATTTAAAGGTGCTGTTCCGTACTGTGGCAATGATGGTGCCAGACTACGCAATGATAGGCGAAATTTCTCTATACTCCATGGGCTTTATGGATGCCAGAAGGTAAAATTTTATTTTATATTCTAGAAAGTGTCAAGTTTAGTTTTTATCTTTCTAACCATATCAGAAAAAATGGCTTTAAACACAGGAAAACCCAAATAATCGTCTATATTACTATTGGGTCTGGCTTTGGTTCTGATGCATTTCAGCATGCTGCCATAAATCAACCATGTGGTTTGAAAATTTTAAAATAACACAGTATATGGCTGGAACAATACGGTTTATTGGAATGTCTTCATTTTTTGGAAATTACACATTTCAGATATAGTTTCTTTTAATCTTGCTCAAAAGTTGTTCATGACACTTTGTAATAAACCAGAGGGTTTTCTTGGACTTTTGTATGTTGTATAGAGTGCAGTCTGGTTTGTAACATCTTGCTTTGAGGTATCTCCCCCTAAAAAATGTCAGGAGTTGTTAGGTTTGGAGACCAAGGTGGCCTGTTGATCTCCTTAAACCAAGAAATTAAGTGTCCTGGGAAGAAATTTCTCAAGAATCTTTGGGTATCTTTGACAGAATGGGCCATAGCTCCATCTTGTTGGAACTAAATGCCATCCCTGTTAGCTGTTTCTCATAATGTCTGTAGCATCTGCTGATATCTTTCACTGTTCACCATAACGGCAGTCTCACTTTCATCTTCTTCCTGCAGAAATGACACACAATACAGTCACTATTTCATCGTAATGCCCATTCATGCAGTGACAGGGATTTGTGTTACTTTAATAAATTGAAAAAAATATATCGATATTTAAGAACACATTTTGCTCCAACTTGCTCATAATAATTAACATAGCACTAGTTTTGGAGAGGATCATCTCCGTCATTCAGTTGTTTGATTCATTCAACATTGGGTAACTCCCTCCCCCTTCTGTCGTAGCCTGGTCTGCTGTACTTCCTATTGGCTAGTCATAAGGCATCATCTATGACTGGTATGTCGAAATTCATTAGCCAGTCTCTATCCTTAGTGATATATTTTCCCACACTGTTAACTCCCAATAGCTAAATAGATTGATACATATATTTTTATATAAAATGCTCTTATTATTTTAACAGTTTAATTAATCAAATCAAACATTGTACTGAAATGTATTCTCTTGTGTATATTATCTAAGTACTTAATAACAATAATTGTAATGTACTTAAAATTGTAAATCTGTTTTGTACTGTTGTCTATTGCTTATATAAGCTTAATGACAATAAATATTTTATTATCACCGCCACTGCCACCGCCGCCACTGCCACCACCTCCGCCACCGCCGCCGCCACCACCACCACCGCCACCACCACCACCATCACCACCACTGCCACCGTCATCGTCATCGTTATCGTTGTTGTTACCTATGCTGGATTTCTAACAATGAAGTCATTAATCCTCTTGCTCTCCAATATTTTTCACTGATGGATGGGAAGGGCACTAGAAGTGGCCGGGCATATTTGAAGGTGGTCTCGATCCATTTCCTCTTGCAGATCACATAGAGGACAGAGTGGTGAAGAATATATCCCAATTCTGTTTAAATGTTTTGCCAGACAATCATGTCCTGTAATCAACCTGAAGGTTGCAACTGCCGTTTTTCGAGGATACTCAGGAATTAATGTTTGAATGTTCGGTAGTTCCCATCTTTTATTCTTTGATTTTTCATAGTAATATTTTGCAATAATTTTTTTGAATTCAGAGTTGACTAATCTTTTAGCTGCATAAAATGGTAGATTAACTATTGATTTCTGTACACTGCCTGTACCCTTTTTTGCAAGAAAATCAACTTTGTCATTACCACTCAGTCCACAGTGAGCTGGTATCCATTGGAAGACTAGGTGTTTTTGAAGTGCTGTTAAATGGGTCAGGATTTTCCAACATTCTATAATTGTTTGGTTTTTTGGTGACAACTTGGAAGTAATTGCTATAATTGCCGCCCTGGAATCTGAGAGAATAGCTGCTTGCTGAAAATGTGAAATTCTGTACAAAAGATTTTGTAGGGCCATTCGAATTGCTTCAATTTCTCCATCAAAGTTAGTAGTTCCATAACTTAAAGATTTGTAATAGGAAAAGAGGTGACATGTGACTCCAGCCCCTGCTCCATCTTGGTTTGATATCAATGATCCATCAGTATAAATATGGAGCCACTCATGTTCTGAAAATCTAGTATGGATTGTCTCTAATGCCAATAATTTTAGAACACTACTTGGAGTATCACTTTTCTTAACTTCTTCTGTCAGGTGTAAATAATATGTGATGTCTAATGTATGTGTTGGATTGACTTTAGATATGAAGTTTTCCTTTGAACTAGGAAGGTGTGCATTCTTCCTGATGTCTTGAATTTTGGAAAGAGCGCTCCTGAGTCTTTAGTGTATGTGTAAAATTTCTCTTGTTCCATGTATTGAATGGGAGTCTGATCAACTTTTTGTGTTGAATAAGAGCTGCTTTTTCTATTTCATGTTGAATGGGGTATTGGTTGGTTAGTATTTCTATAGCTGCTATTGGTGTGGTTTTGATAGCACCTGTAATTAGTCTCAGACTTTGGTTTTGAAAGATTTGAATCTTTTTAAGTGTTTGCTGTTACAAGAACTTCGCTGCAGTAAGTAAATAATGGCTTTATATATACATTGTATGTTGTGTTAAGAGTTGCTCTGGAACATCCCCACTTCATTCCTGTTAGACATTTTAACAGTGAAAGGTGCCTTTTTGCTCTTTGTATTACATTTTCTATTTATTTGGTCCATGTAAGTTTAGTATCAAATGTAACTCCTAAGTACTTTGCTTCCTTTGTTTCTGGTAATTGTTGACCCTCAAAATTTAGTTTTATTTTTAGTGGCTTTTTTCTTAGTGAAAAGATTTGGTAGTTTGATTTTGTTGTATTAACAGTCATTAAATTTTCTTTGGTCCACTTTTGTTGGTTGATTGTTTGTTGCATGGTTTTTTCTAGTTCTGTTCTTTTGTTATTTGGCTTTGAAGTCTGCATTACTAAGTCATCGGCAAATAGTGCACACTTCACACCTGATTCTTGTATTTGTTGTGCCAGATCGTTAATAAATACATTAAAAAGTGTAGTGCTGAGTACTGCGCCTTGTGGTAAACCTTGGTTCACTTCTAAAGTAAGAACAAATTAGAAACTACAAACTTCACTTATCTTAGTATTATTTGCTGACCCTGGGTTTCAAGCTGTGTCCAGCTCATTCTCAAAGCCATATAAACAAATTCGTTACCAAGCTAGGATTGTCCTTATTTAACTTGGTTTACTTGCTTATATTTAGATATATTTCTTCCATATCTGGTAGCAATAAAGCATTGTGTTAGGAAATGAGATAGCCATGAAAACATTGGACCTTGTATCTCTACTTTTTTGCTTTCTTAAGTAGTTTTGTTCTCCATATAGAATCATATGCACTTTGGAAATCAATAAAAACTGATACATTATCTTCTTTTCTGTTGAAGGATTCTTTGATTTCTGGACTGAGAAGTAAGACTTGCTCATTAAGGAAATTGAAGCTATTAACAGTGAAGCAACAAGATTGTAAAGTAAGAACAAATTAGAAACTAAAAACATCATTTATCTTAGTAATGTTACAAGTTATTTTTTCAAACACTGACTCGAGTTTCAAGTTGACTCAGCTCATTCTCAAAGCTATAGCTATAGTTTGAAAAAATAACTTGCAACATTACTAAGATAAGTGAAGTTTTTAGTTTCTAATTTGTTTTTACTTTAGAGCAAGACTTGTTCATTTGTAGAGTGGAACTCTCTGAATCCAGCTTGACATGGGGAAATTAAATTTTGTGATTCTAGAAACAAATTTAACCTATTTGACACCATTCTTTCCATCACTTTTGCTATTATGCTAGTAAGAGCTATTGGTCTATAATTTTTTATTTCTGATGCTGTTTTATCTTTCTTCAAGAGTGGGACAATTATTGCTTTTCGCCATTTGGCAGGTACAGTGGTTTTCTAGGATAGATTTAAGAGTTTCAATAGTTGTTTTGCCATTTTTCCTAGGTTTTTTTATGAACTCTGGATGTATGTGATCTGGTCCAGGAGACTTTTTGATTTTTAGGTTAATTGCAATGTTCAGTTCCTGCATATTAAAATTTTGAAAAAAAATATTGTATTGAGTGTTAGGATCACATTCTCTTTCTTGTTTCAAATCTTTCTTAAATTTTTTACGTTCCTTTTTATTATTTCTTGTTACTTTATGTGAATTAGCATAATATTTATTGAATGTTTCGGCTATGACTGCATCATTTACTAATGTTTTATTGTTGTTTATGATAGGTGTGCTGTTGCTTTCTCTCCTGTCCTTGACATTTTTTATGAACTTATGGGCTTTGTTGCCATCTGTCCGATAATCCATTTTATCTAAGAAACTATTAAAGTGATTCTTTTTAGCTGTATTTATTTTTTTAGTGAGGTAGTTTTCTTCCACCATATTTGTGTATCTGATATGTTTTTTGTTTGTTCAGCTGTATTTCTAGCTATATCCCTTTGCTTTTTCAGTTCTTCTAACTGGGGGTTCCAAAAGTGTTCCAAAAGTGTTTAAACACTTCATTGTCATCAGTTTTATGTTGTGGTACTTTGCTTGTTGACAAAGCCATTTAATTGACTTGTTCGTCATAATCAAATTATTCAATGCATTACAATGAGAAAAACTGAAACTGTTGACAATGAAGCATTGTAAATCAGCAAATATTAATAAATATTTAGAGACCCGTTTTTCAGAGGTAGAACTAGAATTGAAAAATTCAATGCCACAGCTAAGATTTGTGCCACAGACACTCATGTGAGAAATAGACATGACAGATGCAAATATTAATATAGCGACTGGTACATTAAGTATTGGTTTGTGATATATTTGCATGACTCTCAATAGCAAGAAAAGATGTAGAAGATGTAGTAGAAGTAAAAGACATTGTCATGCTCACAAAGAAGAGAACAGCTTATGGGCTGAGGTATGTTGGGTCTACTACAAAACAAATTGAGGTTAGAGAACCTGGAAAAGTTACACAGTTTTCTGCAAATCGACAAAGATTTATGTCTCAACCTCCTACATCGTGTTGAAGGCAGAATTTCATACAAAAGATTGCAGAACCATTAACAACTAACCACTATAGCACAAAGGGGAAGTGCAGCAAAGATGGATAAGTTATTGATCTTACAGAAGAAATGCATCAGAATTATTAGTAATTTAAAATTTAGGGAATCTTGTAGGAATGCATTTAGACAACACAAAATATTAACGGTTTACTCTCCATATGTGTATAGGACTATTATATATATACAAAATAAGAGCCCAACAAAAAATAATGATATTCATGGATATAGTACAAGAAGTAGCATAAATTATCATAGATATACGTGTAGTAAGCAAATTGTATTTAAAGATATAAGTGTAATAGGAACAATTTTCTACAACAAATTACCTCTAGAGATTAAAACTATAAGAAAATGTAACTTTAAAACTTGTTCAAAAAATTATTTGATCCAAAAATGTCTCTATTCTCTTGATGAACTGTAAACATGTTTATGTAAATATCTGTATGTGTAAATGTAAATATTTAATTTTGACAATGTCTGAAACTTGTATACAAGTCTATAGGCAATAAAGAATTATTATTATTATTATTATTATTATTATTATTATTATTATTATTATTATTATTATTATTATTATTATTATTATTATTATTATTATTATTATTATTATTATTGTTGTTGTTGTTGTTGTTGTTATTATTATTATTATTGTTATTGTTGTTATTATTATTATTATTATTATTATTATTATTATTATTATTATTATTATTATTATTATTATTATTATTATTATTATTATTATTATTATTGTTGTTGTTGTTGTTATTGTTGTTATTGTTATTATTATTGTTGTTGTTATTGTTGTTGTTATTATTATTATTATTATTATTATTATTATTATTATTATTATTATTATTATTGTTGTTGTTATTGTTATTGTTGTTGTTATTATTATTGTTATTGTTGTTATTGTTGTTGTTATTGTTGTTGTTGTTGTTGTTGTTACAAACACCTACATATACAAGCTGTTGTATGCTAAGTCCACCATAGTGTTACATTACTAACAGTGATTGGCTGTTTTCATGTTGTTGGATGAAAAAATTAGATGCAAGTCAATTGCATTGGATACAAACAGGTTGGATAAAGAAGTAGTTTAGAAATGGTATGCAACAAAATTGTATTCAACTCTCAATGTCTGACAATGCACTTTTGTTGTATACAAAGCTATTGATCAAAAACTTGGACTGTGGGCATTGGCGTAATTCAGGTTGGAACTAATACATGTAATTTGAATGTTGCAGCCTTGCTGAGAAGATAGTTCACACTTATAAGCTGTGCTCAGAACAGCTATCTTCACAGAACCACTATGATTATGGCATGCGAGCTGTAAAGACAGTGCTTGTTGCTTCAGGAAACCTCAAACTCAAGTATCCAGACAAAGAAGAGGCCTTGCTAGTACTGAGGGCTCTCACTGATGTCAACTTACCCAAGTTTTTAGCTCAGGTATTATACAGACAGTATTGGAATATGAGGGCTATTTTTTCAAGGTCTGATTGTGTGCAAACCAAACTCAGCAAAAAACTGCAATATTTTATTTGCAACATTTAGCTGTACCTAAATGCCATTTCTCTACCTAGTTGATGTTCAACATACCACATTTTTACTTTCTCTACTACGTTTAGTAAAGTAAAGGAAGTATTGTATTCCACCCAAAAATTCAATGTCGAGATTTCACCAAAAATATATGTTTTGAGGCCCCCTGAATCCAAAAAAAGCATTTTTAGAAAAAGGTCCATCTGTGTGTCTGTCTGTCTTTCTGTCAATCTGTTGACAACATAACTTAAAAACGAAAGGTTGGTTAAAAACCAAAGTTGGTGAGAGGTAGAACTGGAACTTAAAAATTCAATGCCACAGCTGGGATTTGAACCTCAGACCCTCCGCATAAGAGTTTGTAAGAATGGTTAGTACAAGAGTAGTCAAGTGAGTGCAACACCTCAGATTTTTCATAATGTGCTAGCAAGTTTCCAATCCCCTCATCATAGAAGGCACCTTCCTGTGCTTTGAGCCACTTCTCTACACTGATCTGCAGGTCATTCTTCATGTCCTTCTAGGCACTGTTTCATATGAGGAAAGAGATGGAGTTGAGTCTGGACTGTGTGGTGCATGATCTGTGATGTTGCTGCCCCCATGTCTCATGCCCTGTCACAATTTTGTTTAAAAAATATTTCCATTGTGGCAGTGCTGGAGAAACATTAAGGTGGCAACCATTTGCTGTGTTTTATGATGGTTGTACATCTTGTGATATAATAATGATTGGCAAAACATTTGAACAGAGTTGGGATATATTCTTCAGTACTCTGTCCTCTATGTGATCAGCAAGAGGAAATGGACCAAGACCACCTTCAAATATGTTGTTAGCTAATGCTGGATTTCTGACAATGAAGTCATTAATCATCTTTCCAATATTTTTCACTGATGGATGGGGCACTAGAAGTGGCCGGGCATATTTGAAGGTGGTCTTGGTCCATTTCCTCTTGCAGATCACATAGAGGACAGAGTAGTGAAGAATATATCCCAATTCTGTTCAAATGTTTTGTCAGACAATTGGTGCGGTTTTTAAAATGATTCTTAACACATAGCAGCAAGAATAATGTTCTTCTCAGGACATAGATGAAATACTGTGATAGCAGACGCGATTCCTATCTACAGGGTCGTGGTAACAGAATGGAATGCATAAATCAATGTTCCTTTATCACAACATATTTATTCATTAACACTTCGTTATTTTACACTCTCAGCACCATATTAAATAATCAAAGACCCTCACAATTAAATGATTTGGTAGCATTTACACTGGATAAAAGTTTGGTGAAAGTTCCATGTTCACACGCTACCAAAAACACGTCTTATCATCTTGAGCATATAGACGCTACTGAAACTAGTTCTCGGCGTCGCTTTGGTACGACACACCGCCATTTTTCTTTTCATCCGCGGTATTCATCCGCGCAAATAGTTTTTATTGTTAAAACACAAACAAACTATCTAGTAACAAGAAAACATTGGCTATCCTGAATATTAAAAATAAGTTCCTGATACACCCAAACAAGAACTAGAAATTTATACACTTTTAACAAACATTTACATAAACGATTTTCTATTGGGGTCTAATATTCTGTCTCATACCCCAATAGAAAATCGTATAGTAATTCTATAATTGTTTGGTTTTTTGGTGACTACTTGGAAGTAATTGCTATAATTGCCACCCTGGAATCTGAGAGAATAACTGCTTGATGAAAATGTAACATTCTATACAAAAGATTTTGTAGGGCCATTTGAATTGTTTCAATTACTCCGTCAAAGTTTGTAGTTCCATAACTTAAAAGATTTGTAATAGGAAAAAGAGGTAACACGTGACTCCATACCCTGCTCCATCTCGGTTTGATATCAATGATCCATCAGTATAAATATGGAGCCATTCATGTTCTGGAAATCTAGTATGGATTGTCTCTAATGCTAATAATTTTAGAACACTAGTTGGAGTATCACTTTTCTTAACTTCTTCTGTCAGGTGTAAATAATATGTGATGTCTAATGTTTGTGTCGGATTGACTTTAGATATGATGTTTTCCTTTGAATTAGGAAGGTCTACATTCTTCTTGATGTCCTGAATTTTGGAAAGAAAGCTCTCCTGAGTCTTTAGTGTATGTGTAAAATTTCTCTTGTTCCATGTATTGAATGGGAGTCTGATCAAATTTTTGTGTTGAATAAGAGCTGCTTTTTCTATTTCATATTCAATGGGGTATTGGTTGGTTAGTATTTCCATAGCTAGTATTGGTGTGCTTTTGTGAGCACCTGTAATTAGTCTCAGACTAATATGCCTGGCCACTTCTAGTGCCCCATCCATCAGTGAAAAATATTGGAGAGCAAGAGGATTAATGACTTCATTGTCAGAACATCTGGGGAGTTCATCTTGTACACAGTTTGCAGTGCTGAAGAATCTCAGTAATGATATTATAGAGAGCTGATCTTGCAATTTTGGGAAACAAATTACTCAACACAGAAATTGTGAACTGATGAGTTTCTCAAATTATCTGATTTGCTCGGTGACCACGATCATTGGTTGACATTTGCTTTCTTCTCTGACTGCTTGTATCATGAACATCTGTACATCCTGCTTCAAAATTGCTGCACCATTTTTTGCACTTTGCTGTCACTCATGAAAGTTTCACTGTACACGTCATTCATTTGTCATTGAATTCCAGTTGCATTGCACCCCTTCACATAAAGAAATCAGATTACAGCACGCACTTCACATTTGGCAGGAGAGTCTATTGTGTTAGGAATACTTATGTGCTCATTGTGCACTCAGAATTGACAAATGCGATGTGACATGATCAAGGATCATATTAGACACATTGTGCAAAACATCTGCCCAAAGCTTGAACTGATTTTTACTGTAGATTTGGTTTACTGACCAATTGGACATTGGACCTTGAAAAAACGTAGCCCTTGTACAATTATATAGGTTTAAATATAAAACAAAAAATCTTCCTTTCCTTTGCTTCCTTTACCCTTGCCTTATGTAGGACTTTCACCACCTAGGACTTACAAGCTAGTGCCTATATCCTAGGAGAAATAATCTAGCACTTGATGTTTGACATTTCAGCTACCTGCCGGCAGCTCTGTTGCAGCATTGCCGCTTTTCACTCGCTGTCTGTGGCCAGTGGTTCAACATGACGTCAAATGGCTTCCTTTTGAAATAAATCTAATTTTGTTATGCGCCTGCTGATTTTTCTTTTTTTCTCAGGAGTTGTAAGTACTCCTGATGGGCCAAATTTTTCCTTAATGTCCAACGTTTCTTTGCCTGCCCTTTAATACCATTCTTTTGGATATTTTTAAAGCTGCTGCAGTTCTCTCCACCATCTTTTGCATGGGAATAAGAGGTGCACCATTTTCCTTTTCTTTTTCAAAGTATTCTCTTACGGCACATACCATCTCCCGGGTCTGACTTCTTAGGGTTATTCCTGTACCCAATACATGCTTTTTGACTTTGCCAGAACTATAAAGTCAGTTTTAAACAAAATGCAATATAACCGAGACTACTAAAATCTGTTTAGGAATGCTACAGAGCACTGAAATATCCAGTGGTAAACTGTATAAAGCATAAAAAATTTAATTCTACAATCCCTCCAGATACACCGTTGTATGTAATTCGTCAGTGAGTCACCTTCTTTCACTCTGCACTTATTAAGCAATCAAACAATCTATTGTTGCAATCAGCAAAACACGTGTACGGCAGAATGTTGTGAATACATGCACATATTGCAACATGGGTAAGTACACACCTCTGGACACGTGATAGTCACATATTGTATTTGTAACATGATTGGATGTCATAAGGCGAGCCCCCTTACCCGCCATGTGAGTGACATGGTTGTCAGGTGCCAGGTTAATTCTCCCAGGGTAAAGGGTCAGACGCCTGTTGGGGAGCACAAGAACCTATGGACCAGACAGAGGGAAGACCTGGAGCCTGGTTGTCAGTCAAGCACCAAGTATGATAGAGAGGAAGAGAATGATATGAAATGCAGGTGAAATCGATGATTGGAAAGTTGATAATGGAGCAATTGGTGGAATGAATGGTGAGGGAAACTGGAGAACCCAGAGAAAACTCACCCAGAGGCTACTTCATACACCACGAATACCACATGCGGGTCCCTGGGATCGAATCCAGGCTGCTAGGTGGTAGGCAAGCACTCTAACCACTTGGCCACAGTGCCTCCTAAACCAAAATCTGAATTGTTATTTCACATTACTTTCTCTGCTCTCTATCACTTATTTAGAAGGCATATAAATCACATGACCTATTTACCACACGAAGAATGTACAGGAAATGCATGGATAGAAAGTGTGTTTTCCTCAGGGCAGTCATTCCACAGCATTTACAGCTGAATAACTTTAATAATATGCACTGCATATTATTGCTGTCAGCCTAATTCCCACGTTTCTTTCTCGACCTCATAAAGATTTATATATTCAAGTTAGTGTTCTGCACTCTGTAAGCTTATTGACAAATAAACATTTGACAAAAAAATCCCATATTCACACTTTATGAATATACCCACTGCCTTTGCATGCTTTCAACAAGCAAATTACATGTTCAGAACTATTGACTTCCAAATCGTAGTGATCTTACCAATGTCTACTCAAAATCACCATTTCTTCTCCCCCATCACATGAACTTTACTTTACTCCTATTTGTGGATAGAGTTCTCCTAACAAAAATTCAATACCCTCATTAGTGGATAAATATTTCTATAACACCTCCATATTGCTTTCTCCATGAAATTTGGATATACAGGTGTTCCAAAAAACACTGACAATCCTTATTATAAAACTGATGAAAATTGAGTGTTTAAAACAGAGGAGCATATTAATAAAGTGAAAATATTGACATATTTTTCAATTTAATGCTTAGTATGTTGTGCAGGATGGTAAACTGAGCGGTTTTCACATAGGAACACCTGTCCAGAAATGTACTGTTTAGATGCTGTAGCGCATTGATGTGTGAGATGGGTGTATGTTCAAATTTCGTCAATAAAACCAACATCAAGCTGTCCACATTACAAACAGGCTTCAAACTTAAAATAAAGACAAATTAGAAAGTAAAAGCTTCACTTATCTTAGTAATATTGCAAGATCTTCCAGGGCTGACTAGTTTCAAGTTGTATCCAACTTATTTTCAAAGTTAATAGCTTCAATTTTCCTTAATTAAGGCTTCAAACTATTTTAACTATCTTCCTTCCTTGGAAATTTGAAAACAGTGTTGTTATAATCAATTTAATCATTTAATCATTCACAGAAAACCAACTCAGATGGACAACTACATAAAAGCTAATAGTTACAATCCAAGAAGCCACAAACAAGCAATTTTCAATAGTTTAACACATAGATTGGTGAACATCCCTCTTCCAGCAGAAGAATACAAAATAGAAGATTACAAAATAATTGAAATAGCACAAAAACATGGCTTCCCCAAAGAATTAGCAGATAAAAAAGTAAAACGAGCAGAAAAGAAAAAATTACTAAAAGAAACTACAACACTCACAGCAGCAGAAACAAAAATTACATTCAAAAAATTCACACATCATCCATGGGCCTTTGATAAATTAAAAAAAGTGTTCAAGGAACACAACATTCAACTAGCACTAGTAAACAATTACTCCATAAAAAACCTGCTGAATTCAAACATCAAAGATGCTATTCCACCTAACAAAAAATCTGGCATATGAGTCATTCCATGTCAAATCGTACAAAATTGACCTTAATATCTCAGATTTTTTTTTTTTTTTTTTTTTTTTTTTTTTTTTTTTTTTTTTTTGTGTTTTGGAGCAAAATACATTTGACCCGTGTTTCTTTGTTTTATAAAAAAAAAATTTATTTTGGCAGATATTAATTTTTGAAATGTCCCAAAAATCACTCGCTCTGCAACCTTTGATCAATCATACCCCCGATTGTATTCAAGCAAATTACTTGAACTTTGGCTCAAATTAAAGATAAATTGCAGTATTTCGTGAGGTACTTATTAGAAAATTTTATTAATTATTATTAATATTATATTTTATACGATTAAAGTTTTAAAGTTAGATAAAACGAACTCGACCATTTAAAAACCTGAAAATAAAAACTAAAAATACACAGAAGCTTATTCAATATTCTCAGAAAATATCAGAATGGAGTCTCTGATAGTTCAGTTGTAATTAACTTTACAAATCAGTGCAGTGGACTAGTGTGGCAGCGGTGACGGCTACCGTAACCTCACACAATTGCCACCTTCCATTGCGGCAGCTGTTCATTGCTTGAGGTTCCATGAACATTACAACAGTACAGTAAGGAGAACATTGCTAGCTGACAGTATTATATGTACACTATTAGCATCTTCAAACTGTTTTTAAAATATGCATTTTAAACTAATGTTTCCATACAACACAAAACTTTAAATTTCTACTTGTCTACCTCCTTCTTCGAAAGAAATTGTTTCATTAAAGCTTCAGTTTTTGACAAAGGAATGAAGGAGTGTAATTTTAAAGCATAGCTGGACCCATCGTTCTTAGCTCCTGATCTTGTTTGGAAGTCCTGTAGGCGAACACATGGCTCTCTTTCATCAGCTCATATTGTATAATTCCGCGAATGAAACCATGCACAACATGGGGAGGGAGGGGGAAGGTAACAATGTCTGCATGCTCTGAGACAGTCCTTGCTAATTCACTGGTGCTTTTTAGTGCAGCGTGCAGTTGAAGACATAGGTTTTTGTGATAAAGAGTGAATATAGTGAATTTGTGAGAGATTGATCATAACGAAAATCAATTATGCCACCTGTATGTTCTAAATTAGGGACCAAAACGTTACACAGTCAGAGCAGAGAAACTGTTTCAAATCTATGGGCGTACATGAAGAAAGAAGCTAAAGAACCGCTTATATCAGAAGTTTTCAAAAAAATTCAAAAAGTTCAAAAGACATTTTTCTACATGGCCTTTACTGCCTTAGTAAGAAGAAGTTATGTGAGTAGCATATGAAGCTGATGCACCAATTTGCATGCTATTTGTAGTCACCTGGCTTGGTACTCGCTTTCAAGCTTTACATCTTGTACTTCCTCCGGGAGCCAAGAATGGCGAATCCAGCTGTACAAACAGATCTCTACTTCATGTCGTCCATGAGCATTTGCAGGTCTCCAGAAAAAAAATTGTAGCAAATGCACTTATGCTCACGCGTAAGTTTTTAATGTCTTATTTTATAGATAAAATGTCAGGGAATATGTTCATATTTTTTTAGATTTTTAACACATCGATCTAAATTCTATTTTTAGTTTCACAAAATATAGCATAAAAAAAATAGTCCAAAATTTTTATGTAATAATGATTGATCGAAAGTTGTTAGAAGTGTTGTATTTACCCTTTCCAGTACGCCAAACCCCAACTCTCAACTCTATATGGCCTTAGAGTAACAAGTGATTTTATATTATGGTGCACGCAGAAATTGCTTAATTTCTAATAGCCATAACTAAGTAAATAATTTAAAAATACAGAAATAAAAAAATACAGGTCTCCTTATTTGATGCAACCTCCTACGAAAAAGTCGTGTTTTACGGGTGTGCGATTTGACATGGATTGACCCATATGCCAAATTGAGTGCAGTGATTGTAATGAAGTATACATAGGAAAATCCAAAAGAAATTTAGAAATTAGATACAAGGAACACATTAGGAACATCAAGAGAAAACAATTGGAAAAATCATCAGTTGCCTTTCACTTTTGGACAAAACATCACAACATAAAGCCAGAACCGAAACTCCTCAAATACATAACTGAAAAACAAGAGCTGTCCACATGGGAACAAATCTTTATTTTAAAAAATAGAAACTGAGTATTTAATTTTGACATTCTCCAGAAAGATATTTTCAGCAAGTTGAACCATCATCAGAGGAAACATCGCCATTTGCACCATGGAAACCCAGTCATTGTCCGGTTGTTAAAGGAGGAAACTTAACCTCCAAAGCGCATTCCGGAAAATTGTAAATGTAAGTGTTGTTTAGTGTTATTAATTGACTCACCTTTTAGATTAAATTTGAACTGTTTACCTCCTATGTAACTCCAGAGCCTATAACAGCGGTGGTGAGCCTCATGCACGTGAACCAAACATAGGGCTGTTTTTGAAGATTTTCAATCGCTCTGGGGATTCAAGTTATAAGGTCCTCCACTGATGTTACAGGAGTGCCATACTCTCCATACAACTCCACAAAAAATAGTTGAGAGGTGTCAGATCTGCCGACCGTGCTGATCATGGAACTGTTCCACATTTACCAATCTCTCGATTTGAATATGTGATGTTGAGATGATTGCACACATTTATATCAAAGTTTGCTGGAGCTGAAGTCGGCCATTTCTGCTGGTGTGTATTGGTATGTGTCGCATTGTTGTTGAAAAAGGTTACTGTACTGGAAACTACACAAATAACACAGTAGGATATGCAGCAAGGAGCCTATGAAGGAATGTAGGGCATCGCAGGAATGTTACGCTCAGGTCGTTCATCTGTAGTACACAGATGGCTAAAGGGTTGCATACCTTCGCTATTAAGATACCAAAAACGAATGTTAACAAATTGCCACAAACAATTGTTTGCAAACTTCAATGCTCTTCAGCATCCAAAGCGTGCTTTTCCAGACAGGGGTTACTATTTGAAAACTGATCAGTTTGCCATCCCACACAACATATTAAGCATTGTCTGGTTTTTTTGGGACACCCAGTATACCAATCAACAAATATAACAAATATTTAGAGACAAAGCTTCATTTTTCTTTGTATTTAGTATAAGTTATTGAAAATTAAATAATGAAAACAAATGTTTCAAAACAAGAGCAGGACTGAGTATCATTGTCTGTGTTTAACATGCAGGTATTTCTGATGAAATCATAATATCAAATTTGTGGATTGAGTGCAATACTTCTGTACCTACATATGTACTATACATATGGTAGAGAAAGTATAAAAGGGAATTATGAAACTTTAATGAGGTCAAAGAGGCAGAGAGTAGATAAACTGACTTCCATAGATTTTGTTGTTAGCCATGGAATTTCAAATTTCAGGACATACCATTGTTTGAAGGAATAATATTGGATCTATTCCCTGGACTGGTCCTTCCACAACCAGACCTTAATGAGCTTATGGATGCTGTGACAAAGAGACTTGAAGCAGTTAATTTGCAAGCTACGCCCTGGTATATGGAGAAAATAATCCAAATATATGAAATGATTCTTGTGCGACATGGATTAATGATAGTTGGATTGCCAATGGGTGGAAAAACATGTGCCTATCAGGTAAGTGGATGCTTATGAGGCCCATAAAGAATTACAATTTTCTTAACCTATTTGCATCAATATGATGAACTGTAACTGCATATCCAATAGATGGTAGATTTCGGGCTTGTGTTTCACCCATTGGGTGCATTGGGCATCTTCAGAGTGACTCCTGTCTGGTTAACCACTCCATCAATCGCCCTCTAGTTGTAGCATAATGTTAATCATCCAAAACTCTGTAATGACACGAGGCTCACAGTTAAAAAATTGATGAACAATGTAGTGGAAGCAACGATATTAACTGGGCCTTTCAAAGATGAAGATATCCTCATTCCTCGAATTCCCAAGATCACAATCACCCGATAGACCATTTAAATTTAAAAGATTACAATTCCCAATTCGAATGGTGTTTGCAATCACAATCAATCGAGCTCAAGGTCAATCTTTAGAATTGTGTGGTTTAGATTTAGGTGTGGATTGCTTCTCACATGGACAATTATATGTTGCATGTTCCCATGTCGGCAAACTAGATAGCCTTTATATCTATGCAAACAATGGAAAAACAAAAATATTGTATACCCACAACTATTGCAAAATTAAACTTTTTTGAAACTTATGCTTTGTTTTGTTGCTCATTTCTCATCCATGCAGCCATAATGTCCACAGGGAAGTGTGGCAGGGTACAGCTATGCATGGAACAAGATGATTCTGTGTATGGAGGAACAGTATTCATTTCAATGAAACAATGAATAGAGAAAAAACATCAACTATGTCATCAAACAAAACTTACTGATTTCTTTAAGACAATGCAAAATTAGGTTAGTGTAAAATGAGTACAGTATAATTGTGTGTACTGTATAAATTAAAATTGGTTGCAGGACTGGAATATACCCCTAGTATAACTGGTGTGTAATTGCATTTAAAAGTGGTGTACTTTACCGTATATTACATACTTTACAATGTATTGTAATTTATTTCATGAATTTTTCCCACCACCTCCATGGGATCGATTTTTGTCACTTCTAAGCTTGCATTTCGATATACCATGGAATCATTATAACACAGGGCTAAAACATGTCCCCCAACAACCATGTTATTTTGGGATTCCATTGTATATTTGCATTCTATATGATGGTATTCAAAGAATCTCCACTCCATACCCCTATAGAAGACTAATGAACAGAAAAACTAGTGCTTCAATGAAAAACTGAAGCTGTTAACAGTGAAGCAACAGAATCTAAAATAAAAACAAACTTAGAGAGTAAAAGCTTCACTTCTTTATTTATTTCATCCATAGAAACATGATATATATGTTATAGGACATGTCAACTTAACAATATGAAGAAAAATGTTTAAGGATACATAGACGATTGCAAATGCATATATATAAGGTTCAATATAAGATTAAAGTACAAAAAAGGAACCAAGATATATATATCTAAATAGTAGATAATAGAAATTATTACAGTCAGGTTTAGAGGTAAAAAGTAAAAAATAATAAGAATAAAAAAGGTTGCCGAATTACACGGAATGTTCAGTTATCGAGAGTTGTTATCAGGATTCTACTGTATTAATTATTTCCCACATTTTATTACAAGCTTAGTATAAATTTAAACATTCAAAAGAGAATTGCATTGCATAATAAGTACAAATATAAGCTGAAACTATAAAGAAATAATGCTAAATAAAGCTTTCTCTGCCTGCTTTTGTTTCATATTAAAACAATTAATATAAAATTGCCTCTTAAGATTAGTCCTTTTGATTCTTCAAACAGTAAGTCTTAGTTCCTCTTAAAGCTAATCCCAGTGTTGCCTCTTGCTAAACACTTTTCTTTAAAAACCAGATGGGGAAAATATTGCTTTAGTACAAAATACAACTCTGATTTAAGCAATTTTAATGTATGTAATTAGAATTGTGTACATATGTGCATTGTTACTTTTTATGTAAGTATCCTACTTCACTCTCATAATCACACCTATTTACCTGTAGTTGGTTGGCACAGTGAGTATTGTGTTTCACTAACAAATTCACTATCGAGATTTCACTCCTTGAATAATAAAAGGCATTTTTAGAAAACATAGCTGTGATTTCACATGAATACCAAACTTGATATTCAAGATAAATAATGCAAATAGAAGCACTATTAACAGTGAAGTGTTCTTTGTATTTGGGTTCGAGTTTTTGAGTTACTTGAGTCACCTTTTCACACTCATCTTCACTTTGAAATGTTTGAAAATTGAAACGTTTTCAACATTTTAAGGGTGGGGTGATTGTGAGGGAGTGACTTGGGTGTTCAAAAGGTTGAACCCAAACTTGATATTCAAGTTAAAAAAATACCATTGTTTCTTTATAAATGTATGACATTTTATTCCAGAAAAAATATGTATAATGGGTACAGCCCAATATTTATGCACAATTTTTAAGAAAATTATTCGTTGGATCTCCAGTTTTTTTCATTTAGTATGGGGAAACTAATTGAATTGAAGCTAATAACAGTGTAGCAGGAACTTTTATCACTGGCGTGGCTTCAGTTATCTTTTAAAATGAAATTTAGTAAAAGATAACTGGAGCTTTGTCACTAATTTATCTAAGTTAAAATTAAACCCATGGCATTACAGTCCATATCGGACCAGGGCCTGCCGACCTCACGCCTACATATGCAAGGTAGAAGTGGGCGACCATCCAACCAATACAAGGAGGAGATGTGGTCAGCATCTCAACACCCCCAGCTGGAAAGTTGGCTTTCATGACCAGGGTCACTTACTATCTCAAGCTCCTCAATTTCCTCACGATGCTGAGTGGGCACCGGTCCTATACCCGGGACTTAAAATCTGCACCCCCAGGGGATCGAACCCAGGCCGCATTCCGTGGCAGGGAACCAAGGCATTATGTCCTGCTTGCATAAAATGTGATAAAACCATAAACTCCTACACTCTGATGAACTAAAAGTGATGAACACTGCTGTAGTACAGATTTCATACTTTCCAAAACTTTTGACAAATGGTGAGGTTAACCAGACACTGCAAACAAATTTGCTGTTAAGCGAACCCTCATAGTTGTGCCTGTGTCCAAAGTCTTAAGAAATAATATGGTTAACATTCTACACTTTAAGAAATCCTGAAATAGCTGTGGATAATCCACAAAATGGTTAAACTACCTTTTGAAAATCAAGAGACCTTAATTTTTTAAGGCAGGCATTTATAATTAGTGTTTTCCTTTCTCTTACACATTTTAAGGGTAGCATAATTTGGGAACTGAATGCCTTTTGCATTCAAACTGAAATTTGAAATTTAATATTTTAATTTAAGAATTTTGTAAAATGAAAACTGATAAAAGTGAGAAGTATATCATAAATGGAAGGTTATGACATCTGCTATCTATCCAACCATAGAATAACAATATAAACAGGAATTGAAACAAATACTTAAATAAATGTAAAATATTTCTATACAAAGCCAGTATCTGTTACATACTCATCAATATTGCCATATAAATGTAGTCCTGTGTCCTTTGTTCTGGTTGTAAGCATTTGTGATCCAAAAGAATTTGTTATTTTTCATTCTTTCAGATTTAATTTTTGGTTAATTTTCTTCCTGTATAGTTCACCAACTTCTTATACATACAAATATATGCATGGCTTCATTTGATATTAACTTGACAGCTATGAGGGCAATTCGGACAGTATGTTCCATTATTTTTTATAGGAATAGTACTTTATTTTGTAACTTTTATTACACACAAATGAAAAGTAAACCTTTAATTTATTTTTTAACATAATTGTCATTTACATCCCAGCATTTATCATACTATTTGACAAGCTTTGAAATTCACTCTGTCCATGACTATGCCACTGATAATTCTAGCCACACTGTGACACACTCCTAGATGTCATTTGTTTCATGCCGACAGAACCCGAACTATTTCTTCATGTTTGGGAACAATGTGAAGTCCTTTGAGGTCAAGTCAGGGCTTTACACAGGATGGTCTAAAGCAGCCATGTCCAAACATGGAGCCAGTCTTTGCTACTTCCCACATGACATGTTGTGTTTAGAAGGAGGGTGGAGAGTAAATCAACCTTTATGCTGTTAAATGGCATTATCTTAAGGTAAACTAAACTCTGTGCATAAGAAAGGCCTACTATGCATTCACAAAACCAAAGAAATTTGAGACCTGTTGTATAATAAACAATAATCTTTAACAAACAGTAAATTAAGCTTCCAAATTCAGCTTAATATTTGTTATAGATAATTTTATCTGTGCCAAGAGGTGGGAATCTCATATTGTAGTTCTATTTTTACATTTTATTTGCTTCATTCAAGAAAAAAGTTGCTCACAAATGCGCTTGAAGGCAAACATTGTCAATATACAAGCACTAATTGTCCT
Source organism: Tenodera sinensis (assembly GCA_030765045.1). Lineage (NCBI taxonomy): Eukaryota > Metazoa > Arthropoda > Insecta > Mantodea > Mantidae > Tenodera > Tenodera sinensis. The sequence goes on from CM060972.1 coordinate 6,262,936, forward strand.
AAGAGTAGACTTATTCCTAGGAACAAATTTAAATACCTTGATTCCTATACACTCTTTACAAATACTTTTAGCCAGTGGCATCACCCCATTACAATCCACCACAGTTTGTTATGAGTACAATGACATTCATGGCAAGTGAAGTAGTGTTTCAATAGGTAAAAGTCCACATGACACACAGGGAGGGTGAGCAAGCCAAGGTCGGCTCATGAGCCTGTGTTTGGACATTGCTGATCTAAAGCATCCCACTTGAACTGTTGCAAAAGATTTTGAGTGCATAGAGGAGTATGTGGCTGAGCAATATCTTAGAAGTAAGCGACCACAGAATTCAACATACCACTTTGTTTGTAATGTTCACGACAAGTTTACACATAATGTTCATTTTAGTGCTGGTTTGCATTTATTCCAAATATAGAGTACCTACTAGACTGGTACAGTTTACTAGTCTATAGGTACTCTATAGAATCTGCATTCAAAAATTTAGTTCCGTAAAACCATATCATTAATTCTATCAACCATATTATGACCCTGTTGAACCAAAACTCTGTTTGTCTAATGACTTCATAATATTGTTATTTGTCATTGTTTACTTTGTCAATTTGGCAACCCACAAATGCGGGAACTTGTTGATTTATTTCAATAAAATAATACTGCCTTTTCTCCAATACCAATATTTTCAATAAATCAACTTTAAAGATTTGAAATATATTTACTATAAAATTTAGGTTATGAGATTCAAATGTTTCTGTACACACACACAATCATATACACTATAATTTTGTGTGATTAAAATATTTTAAGAAATGATTTACTCAAAATGCAGATTTTGAAGTTGCAAAAGTACTTTTCTGAAGCTGCAAAATAACTTTCTCATGTATTTTTCATCGAAAAATGTTCGTTAATGACATTGTCAATTGTCAAGATAATATTTGTTCTGTCAGTATGCCAGAATTTCATGCCATAGCAGTTCTTTAACATGCCAGTAAATCTACTGACATGGGGCTGTTGCTTTAAACCAGACTTAAAAACCATTGGTCTGGGCCGAATTTGAACCTGCAACTTTTGGAACAATGAGCCAGCATCTAAACAACTAAGCCATCCAGACCGACATATTGGATGTATTATGAGACCATAATACATCCAATCTATTTGTGCATAAATTTGAATATTACCTTGCTTATGAAATTGACAAATTTAGCATTTATTTATGGATGCTCTTCACTACTTGGCAAAGCGATGATGTGAATTGACCTTGGTGGTCGAGCGCTGTGATCGCTTCTTATCATGTTTATTAGAAGAGCGAAATCATAAAAACTTGGTGTATAGTCAGTGATAAAACACAAATACAATTTGTTCTCAAGCTCTTGGTCCCTGGGGGGAAAGCAGTGAGACAGTACGTCAGTAAACAATTCTGATCTCAAGCAGCAGTCCTGCTTCTAATCATGATTGCGATAATGTTGCCAACTTTGGAATGTGTATACGCACTAGATCAAAGCACAGAAGTCACTCAAAATAGTAGAACTTAAATGTTATTTTTAGTTCATGCAGTACGTTTAGCTTACAAAACAAACAATATTTTCAACTACTCCGTCTTTCTCCCACGGATCATTTTCTACCTTTTCTATATGTTTTCAAAAACCCTGCTAGCCTCTATCAGTTACAAGTGATATATGCTCAAGTATTATGCAATTCCTGTAAGGAGAAGTCACCTGTTACATTTATTTAACTATTTATTTTACCTTGGCCCAAGCTAGTTCTATGGGATTGAGATCACACATGTATGGGGGCAAGCAAACAACAGTGTGGCTCAATGAAACCAAAAATGTGTCTGCTTTAGAAACCTCTTTAGGTTTAATAATAAATACTGGAAGTTGATAACAGTGTTGTTGGATCATATTAAAATAAGAATTTTTAATCAATTAATAACACTAAATAACACTCACTTTTAAAATTTCCCAGTACATGTTTTGGAGGCTAGCTTTCCTCCATTATCAACTGGACATTAACCTTTAGGTTTGTTTATTTCTATCATCGTGTAAAAATTGTTTTACATATGGCACTGCCACTCTGAACCCCTTTGTTATACAACCACAATATCAGATTTTGCAGCACTCCTAGGCAGGGATTTATCTACTTCTACTCTCAAATTATATTATGCACTTTCCAATGTAAACAGTTTGATACGTACCAGGTTTGTTATTTTTTCAAATTGTATCTTTTTGTAGAAACTTTGAACTAATTTGTCACATTTTATTTTTTAAAAGTTTTAGAAAAATGTCTCTGTGATTTTTAGGATTTCACATTGTGAATGTGGCCTCAGGGGTCCCCGTCTAGGGGATATGTGAATAGCAACCACAAGGTACCCAAGCTGAGCAGAACATTACTTCCACTTACTGGTGTTTTGCTCCTCACTGTAACTTTTCTATCTGACCTTACCTTGGTCATCTCTTGTTCTCTTCCGACTCCGATGCTATTAGGGTTCCCGAGGGCTAGGGAGTCTTTATTTTTCCAGCCTCTCCATTTCTCTAATTTTTCTATAAAATCTTAACCCCAACATGCTGACCTGTCATGGCATGTAATACGTCCTCTGATTGGTAATCAGAGGATATGGTCGGTGAATTTATTTTGATAACTCTCCCGGTCAGGTCGGTGAGACCCGAAAACCACCGACAGGTGTGGTCCTCCAGACATTCTGGGGGTTGTGAGAGAGCGATGTGACTGCCAAAACATAAAAATATGGTGCTCTCTAAAAAGCGGTTACTATTACTGCTATTGCTCTCTTCAATATCATTGTGAAAAATATTGGAGAGCAAGAGGATTAATGACTTCACTGTCAGAAATCCAGCATTAGCTAACAACATATAAAAGAGTAAAGTTTCAAGTTACAAAAAATAATCATTTACAAAGGTACAATTTATCCTACTTTAAGATGTAGGAATTCCTCTACATTGTAAAAGCTATAGTCCAGTAGAAAAATTAATAACACCTTTTTGAATTTTTGTTGGGATTCAATACCTCTTATCTATTGCGGTAGTTTGTTATATAAGTGTAGACCAGCATATGTGAAACTATTTTCATAGTAAATATTATTTATTTATGCCAACAAACTTACTGTTGGTGTTTTTAAACACACAAGCCGTGTGTGGGCAAAGTTTAAGAATTGAATTTTTAAGTTCCGGTTCTACCTCTTAATATTTTCATAGTGTTTAGTTCTATGTGAGTGTACAAATAAGTTGTTTTTCCCCTAGTGGGATATGAATAAACTTCAGCATTTGTTTTCAAGGTATTTAAGTTTCTAAAGTAAAAACAAATTAGAAACTAAAAGCTTCACTTATCTTAGCAATATTCCAAGTTCTTTGGCGCTAACAAGTTTTGAGTTGACTCCCAACTTATTCTCAAAGCTATACAAAGCCATTAAAATTGTAATTTTAGATCAATCTGAATATATTAATGGAGTAGAACTTCTTCTTGAAAGTGAAGATTATTTAAAAACTGAAAATGGTACCTAACAAAGAAAAAAGTATTTTAAAAGTTAACCATCTAGTTTTACCCAGATTGTATGCACTTCCTAAAATTCACAAACCAGGAAATAAAATGAGAACAATTATAAATTGTATAAATTCACCTACGTATAATTTAGCGAAATGGTTAAATAAAAAATTCAGTACCTTTGATGAGTTTGAAAGTTTAAGTATTAAAAATTCTTTTGAAGTAGTAGAAAAGATTAGCAATATAGTATTGTCTGATAATGATAAACTTGTTTCTTTTGATGTAAATGCTTTATTTCCTAGTATTCCAAGAGAAAAGCTTTTGATTTGTTTAAAAAATGGTTAAATTCTTAGAATTAAATAAAGAATTAATAGATGATTTTGTAAAACTTACAAATCTTTGTTTAGATCAAAATTTCTTTAGTTTTAATGGTAATTTTTGTCAACAAACTTCTGGCATGGCAATGGGTAGTCTACTTTCGCCATTTCTTGCTAATCTTTTATGACCTTTTTTGAAACTCAAATTATAAAATCATTCCCTCTAATTTTTAAAACATGGTATAGATATGTGGTTGATATTTTTGCTGTTGTCCCTAAAAAACAAATAAATGATGCTTTAAAACTTTTAAATTTGCAGGATAAAGCCATACAATTCACTTTGGAAACCGAAACTAATGGATGCCTTCTGTTCCTGGACTTAAAAATTAAAAGACATAACAATAAATTGAATTTTGGTATTTATAGAAAATCTACTCACACTGATAATTACATAAAAAATAAAAGTTTTAATCCTTTTGCACATAAATTTGCTGTTTTCAATAGTTTAATTTATAGATTAATAAATATACCTCTTAATAAGGAAGAATTTGACACAAAATATAAACACATTATTAACACTGCAGTAATTAATGGTTTTAATACAGATTTTATACATAAAAAGTTAGAAAAATTTAAGTATCAAAAGGCTGTTAAAGAGATTTCTACCCTCAAAAAAATAAAAGATAATTGTATTTTTAAAAAGTTTACTTGCCATCCGTGGGCCAATAAAAAATTTACAAACATTTTTAAAGAATATGAAATAAATTTGGTCCCTCAAAATAAATTTAATATACAAAATTTACTAAATTTTTCTAAAGAAGATAAAATTACAAATTACAAAAAATCTGGCATTTATCAATTTAACTGTTTGGATCGTGATAACGTTTATATTGGTAAATCTAAATGTCATTTAGAAACCAGAATAAAAGAACATTTTAGAAATGTTAAATATAAACAAACTATAAATCAGCTGTGGCAGATAATTTTTGGTCATTTAATCATTAAATTAATCCAGAGGTTAAATTATTAAAACAAGTAAATGGACCTACAGATTTAATGGTTTGGGAAAAGATATTTATTTTAAAAAATAGAAACCATGTTATGAATTTTAAAATCCCTCCAAGAGACTGTATTTATAGGTTTTTGTTTTCAGAGATTGGTGATTAAAATGAGCATCAGTATCTATGGTAACAAATTTGTTTGTACAGCTTTGAGAATGAGCTGGAGTCAACTCAAAACTTGTTAGCACCAAAGAACTTGGAATATTACTAAGATAAGTGAAGCTTTTAGTTTCTAATTTGTTTTTACTTTAGATTCTTGTTGCTTCACTGTTAATAGCTTCATTACTTCCGTATTTAAGTTTTCTTTTACATAGCTCAGTGGTAAAGGCAGAATTTTATATATAAACTTAGGCTTAAATGGCCGGTGTCTTGATTATTGGAAATGTTTAGTTCTTCCGGGCTTGTAGGCCATGGTCTAGAAGCCATTGTAGATACCACGCTTGGCATCATCAGGGTTACACGATCTGCTGTCTGCACTGGTCAGAGTTTGAATGTGGAAGCAGAGAAAGAGTGGAAACGAAGACCGTTAACATCTGTTAGGATTATTTATATGGTGGGGGTGGGCAGGGCATTGTTGTGCCGTCTACGGTAGTGATTGGCTAGTTGTTGGCGGGGTTTTATTACAACTGTTGTGTGTGTCTGAAAGTTTATCTAAGACCGGTATCCATGCTTTATGTACACAAGTATTTCTCCTTGCAATTAAAGTTGTCTTTGTGTCGTATATTTCTATGACTTCCCTTTGTAGTCGAGCATAGTAGTTAACTGTAGAAGACAAGACTTGGGTTTCTTTAAGGTTGACATCATGGCTGAATAATAAGGCATACTCTGCCACAGACGACTTATCCGTATGTCCCAATCTGGTGTGACGCTCATGTTCTTTTAATCTGGTGGCCACACTGCACATGGTAGTGCCTATATATACTTTGCCATAACTGCAGGGAACTTTATATACACCTGCAGATGTGTGTAGATGGCGTTTGTCTTTGGCCGATCTCAAGAGGTCTTTGATCTTGTTAGTCGGTCTGTAGACAGTATCAACTCCATGTGAGCACAGAAGCTTGCCTATCTGGTCGGAGACGTTCCTGATGTAGGGGAGAAAGGCTGCTGCAACTTTGCCGTGCTCTTCCTTTTTTTGTTGTTGGTCACCTGGGATGAATTGTGCGCTGGATTTCTCTTTGTGTGTATCCATTGGACTGGAATGCTGAGTTTAGATGATTGAGTTCTTCCTTTAAGTATTTCTTGTTGCAGAGCTGGGATGCTCGTTCTGTGAGTGTTTTTATTATTCCTTGTTTCTGTCTAGGGTGATGGTTGGAGGTTTTATGTAAATATCAATCTGTATGTGTAGGTTTCCTGTAAATACTGTATTCCGGACCATGGTCTGCTGTTCTCGTTACTTTCACATCTATGAAGGCCAAAGTGTTGTTTTCCTCTTTCACCATGGTGAATTAAATGTTATCATTTAGGCTGGTTAGATATGTAAGAAACTGATCTAAAGTGTCTTCTCCATGACTCCATAATACAAAAGTATCATCGACATAGCGCAACCAGGTCTTCGGTTTTAGAGCTGCCTTGGCAAGTGCTGATTGCTCAAACTATCCCGTCCCGTCCCGTCCCGTCCCGTCCCGTCCCGTCCCGTCCCGTCCCGTCCCGTCCCGTCCCGTCCCGTCCCGTCCCGTCCCGTCCCGTCCCGTCCCGTCCCGTCCCGTCCCGTCCCGTCCCGTCCCGTCCCGTCCCGTCCCGTCCCGTCCCGTCCCGTCCCGTCCCGTCCCGTCCCGTCCCGTCCCGTCCCGTCCCGTCCCGTCCCGTCCCGTCCCGTCCCGTCCCGTCCCGTCCCGTCCCGTCCCGTCCCGTCCCGTCCCGTCCCGTCCCGTCCCGTCCCGTCCCGTCCCGTCCCGTCCCGTCCCGTCCCGTCCCGTCCCGTCCCGTCCCGTCCCGTCCCGTCCCGTCCCGTCCCGTCCCGTCCCGTCCCGTCCCGTCCCGTCCCGTCCCGTCCCGTCCCGTCCCGTCCCGTCCCGTCCCGTCCCGTCCCGTCCCGTCCCGTCCCGTCCCGTCCCGTCCCGTCCCGTCCCGTCCCGTCCCGTCCCGTCCCGTCCCGTCCCGTCCCGTCCCGTCCCGTCCCGTCCCGTCCCGTCCCGTCCCGTCCCGTCCCGTCCCGTCCCGTCCCGTCCCGTCCCGTCCCGTCCCGTCCCGTCCCGTCCCGTCCCGTCCCGTCCCGTCCCGTCCCGTCCCGTCCCGTCCCGTCCCGTCCCGTCCCGTCCCGTCCCGTCCCGTCCCGTCCCGTCCCGTCCCGTCCCGTCCCGTCCCGTCCCGTCCCGTCCCGTCCCGTCCCGTCCCGTCCCGTCCCGTCCCGTCCCGTCCCGTCCCGTCCCGTCCCGTCCCGTCCCGTCCCGTCCCGTCCCGTCCCGTCCCGTCCCGTCCCGTCCCGTCCCGTCCCGTCCCGTCCCGTCCCGTCCCGTCCCGTCCCGTCCCGTCCCGTCCCGTCCCGTCCCGTCCCGTCCCGTCCCGTCCCGTCCCGTCCCGTCCCGTCCCGTCCCGTCCCGTCCCGTCCCGTCCCGTCCCGTCCCGTCCCGTCCCGTCCCGTCCCGTCCCGTCCCGTCCCGTCCCGTCCCGTCCCGTCCCGTCCCGTCCCGTCCCGTCCCGTCCCGTCCCGATCTAATCATCTATTTAGATTATCAATTTATTTATTTATTGATTGTCTTGGTTGCATTTATAAGAATTGTATAACTTTACAATGCACTCCTAAAGTGGGCTAGCTATGAGAGTATCTAATTAAGATGCCAATGGGTTATGAACTTGGTAACAGAAATGTTACCTGTAGAGAAAGCAGTATGATCATTTGTAAATGAGACTGATAACTTTCTGTTTTTTTGTCCACTAGAATTTAGCTCTAGGCTTGGGAGACATTAAGGACAATCCAAAAGCTGAGATGAAGGAACATAAAGTTATATACAAGATAATTAACCCAAAGGCTATTACATTAGGACAGCTTTATGGATGTTTTGACCCAGCCTCACATGAATGGACTGATGGTAAGTGATAATGATGATAATCACTATTTAATGCCCATAGGCTTAAACATTCTCAAATGCATAAAAAGTTTAAAAATTTCAGTTTCAAAATCATTAATATTGTATATAGGATTGTTTAAGAGAGTTTTTATGCTTTGTTGAAATTACAGTAAGTATAAACTGCTTACAATTGTTAGTCGCCCGTGGGGTATTTATCTCTGATGTGAGATACCCTTGTGGTTAACCAGGAAAAAGTACGAACCAGCTGGGGAATTTAATGTCGTAGTGGCAAGTTGGCCATGGTAGCTTAATGGTTAGAGCAGCCGCTCGAATAGTGGAAGATCCGTGGTTCAAATCCCGGCTATGGCATTGAATTTTCAGTTTCTGATTCAACCTCTTAAACATTACCCACACACGGCTTATGTGTTTAAAAACACCAGCAGTAAACTTGTTGGCATAAATGAATAATAATTACAGTAAGTAGCCATAAGAAATCATTAATATTATATACAAATTCTTTTGAACACTGTCAAGTGCAAAGAAAATAAACGAACAATGAAAATTCAATGAAAAATTAAAGCTATTAACAGTGAAGCAACAGAAACTAAAACAAAAACAAACTTAGAGACTAAACGCTTCACTTATCTTGTAATTGCTGCAAGTTCTTGAAGTAGCAGATAAGTGAAGCTTTTACTCTATAAGTCTGCTTTTATTTTAGAAACATTGAAAAGTTAGAGTAGGTCAGTTTCGAAAATCATTAATATGATACACAGGATTGCATAAGATATCTTTTTTTTTACACTTTATTCAAGTTTAATCTAATTGCTTTTACCTTTTACTTAAATTTGTAGTCAACTTGTCTTATATAAATGAATAATTATAAAACTTGCAAGTGCAAGCCCAACTTACACCATGTATTGTTATAGTTCAGTCAGACAGATTACTCTATATATTATTTATTTATGCCAACAAACATACTGTTGGCATAAATAAATAATAATTACTATCTGAAAGTTATTTAATTCTGGGACATAAAGTACTTGCAATAGTAAGTCACCATTGGGGTAATTGTCTCTGATGTGAGACTGCCTTTGTGGTTTACCAGGAGAAAAATATGACTTAGTTGGAGAATTCAATGTCATTCTGGCAGGTTGCCACAGTAGCTTAATGGTTAGAGCACCCAACTGGTAAGTGGTGGTTCTGTGACATTGAATTTTTAAGTTCCAGTTCTACCTCTCAATAATAGGATTGTTTAACTATAATCAGCAATATGGAACAATATAAACACAAGAGAAATGCACCAAATAAAAATAAATATGAAGAAAGTCAAGTCACTTTAGGAAGCAGTCCATTATCTTGACTTGTTTTGTTGGCCACAGCTGCTGCAACGTGAACACTATTATTTGGCCATTATTTCCTCAGACACATTATGATGCATCACAAAATTGTCGTATTCTGTCCCGAATGTGGGTCTATTTATTTGTAGGAACACCTAACACATGCACGCTTTCTTGAATTTCCACTGCCTTAGCAACAATTGTGTTTAAAGTAGATGAAGCAGTCCATAATTTCATAGCAATTTTGATGCATTTCATGCTGCCACTTTCCTTCACTACATTCAAAATGCATAATTTTTCAGTAATTGTAATGCACTTCCTTTCCTTTTCACCCACGTTCACTAACATAACTGAAGCACAGAGCACAAATGACTGAAGCAAGTACGGATTGGTATTTCACAACTTTGCTCGAAAATGGCTTGAAGGTCGCTTTCACTTCCGTACTGAGGGATGTTTTCTGAGAAATGTACTACCTCACAAACCCATGAGGTGCATCAGAAAGAATGTGAAACTGCCGTGTTATTTACATGAGCTTATCAAACATACACAGTAACACAGTGTTTGTACGCTCTGTTCAGAAGCAATCACGTCTTCAGGAAAGCAATGTCTCATATATCGGCAAGCACAAGAGATCATTTTTTGTGTTACATTGACTGTATGTCAAGGTCAAGTCACTAGTATTTCTCTATTTTAGTAAACAAATAAGTGATCAGAGCGCTCTGACAACCAAGGTCAATATGCCTGGATGCTTTGACAGGTAGTACAATGTGAGTAAAAGTTCTGGATTTCAATCTTTCTTGAAATTTTAAAGAAGGAAACGTCATATAAACGATGCATTTTGCTCTTGGTGATGTAAGCTATGATCATATAAGCACAAAAATAGTATAAATGAAAATTGCATAAACGAAATAATTTGCCATAATATGCTATAGGATTTTGTCAAGACTGCTGAAAAAAAAACACATAAATGTAAAAAACATATAAGTTTGAAATGTATAAAAGAAGTTTTACTGTATTAGGAGAGAAATTAACTCTATTTTGAAAGCTGAACCAATGCATGTGAATGAAAATTTCCTCAGAAGACACCCTAGATGTATTGATGCAGATGGATGGCATTTCCAACATCTCCTGTGATAAAGTATGTTTTGTGTTTATTCTGATAATTAGTAATGTAATTTGACGTCCATGCATATGTGACCGGGAGACTGTCAGCTAGGTCATGCAGTATATATCTGAGAGATGGGCTGGGCACCTGTTGGCCAAGTTTTGTAGTAAATTTTTGTACAATGATGTAATGGTATAACAGCGCATTGAGGTAGACATACAACAACACAACTTGAATCGACCTATAGACACTTGTAGTGTCATTTCACTTACTTTTTATCCAGATGAATGTTGTTGTTATTGTCTAATGCTGGATTTCTGACAATGAACTCATTAGTCCTCTTGTTCTTTCTCCGGATGTATTTTGAACACCATCATGTTCATTATCAATGGTTTTTTTACTGGCATTTGAAGAGGAAGAGTCTTAAAGTATTTACCTTAGTCTTTAAGAAATTTGTTATGTCAATAATTTCCTCTTAATAAATTAATCATTTTCTGGATCTATGTATTCAAAACACTAACTAAACTAATAGTATTAAAAGTAAAGGTGGAAAGACTCCTTCATATTATAATGCTTCATTCAGTATATTGCCAACTACATACTAGCATATATTTCATCATAAATTAAAATGTTTAATATAGGGAATTGATACTTTACAGGTGTATTAGCCAACATATTCAGAGATTGTGCAGTTTCAACTTCTTCTGATCGAAAATGGATTTTATTTGATGGGCCTGTAGATGCTGTGTGGATTGAGAGCATGAATACTGTGCTTGATGATAATAAGAAGCTGTGTCTCATGTCTGGAGAAATTATTCAGGTTGGTCTACTTACATGCTTCCCACAAATGTTCAGGCTTAGATTCAGTTTAGTTCATCATCATTGTCGTCATCCCCAATCATCATCATCCCCAATCATCATCATCATCATGAGCATCATCACCATCATCTTGAGACAGGATATTGTAAGACCCCAAAAGAAAATCATTTATGTGAATATTTGTTAAGAGTATAATTTGTTTTTGGTGTTGGTACGAGTTGGTTGAGTGACGAAAATGTGTTGCTATTGTTCATTGTTACAAACAATTAAGTTTGATTAAAAACGTCATAAATATTTCCATATTTAAATTTAATATATATGTATAAATAAAAGAATTATATGTGTTCAATATTGAAAGCGAAGGGAGAATAGCTAAAGATCGCTTCCCTAACAATACGGGAACTATTTGATGAACGCATACGCGGATGTACACAAAAAGAAGGTAGCATCATGTTAAGAGGCGCCAATTGTTTAGCTAATAGCGTCCATGTCTTTGGCATGAAAAGACATGTTTTTATAGTGCTCTTGGATGTGAGTAGAAAATTGAATAAACTTTCATGAAGCTTTTGTTCTAAAGTTGTTAAAAAACTGGAAAGACTATCTATATAATATAAATTGGTGTGACAGAAAGTAATTTAAGTGTAGAGCCGAGAAAAAGTGTTAATAAAGTAATATATTATAGTGAGGTAACATTGAGTGTTTGTTCATTCCATCTAGTACCACGACCTGGGGTAGAAAAAGAATCTCATAGCTCAGTGCAAACTGAAGCAAGAATATTATAAAAACAGCACCAATCTACACCATCATTGTCATCATTGTCATTATCAATCATCATCATCATTATCAATCATCATCATCATCACCCTCACATCACCATCATCTATCTTTATTGTCATTATTGTTAAATAACCTTGATTAGAACCTTTATTCAGTGAAACCACCAATGATGCTAACTGAAACCTCATAAATGTTTGGTCAACTCCAACTCTATTTTACATCAATCATTGCAATAGAATGTAATCATTGAAATCATTGTTGTTGTTATTATTGAGACAATATATGGTTAGACCCCGAAAAGAAAGCATTTATGTAAATATTTTTTGTAAATATAGTTTATTTTTCATATTGGTAAGGATTTGTTAAATACTGAAAATGTATTGCCATTGTCTCAATTGTTATTAAAAAGAATTGTTTAAAAATGTCATAAATGTTTAGTAACATGTTCAAATGTAATATGTTGTTAGCTAATGCTGGATTTCTGACAATGAAGTCATTAATCCTCTTGCTCTCCAATATTTTTCACTGTAATATGTATAAATATAAGAACTATGTATATTTAATGATAAAAGTGTAGGGAGGATAGACAAAGATTGCTTCCCTAACATTATAGGAACTATTTAGCGTGTAGGAGGGTTTTAAAGTGTGCTTCCTGGGAAATGAGCGCATACGCGTATGAATACAAAAGCATTATGCAAAGAGGTGCCAACTTTTTTCTTAATAGCGTCCTAGTCTCTGGAAAGTAAAGACACATTTTGTGACACGCATAAATGTGGACGCTAAAAGTGATCTAAAATAACTAATAACGTGAAAAGACTATCAAGGAAGTATATTCATGTGCGACGAAAGTTAATTTAAATGTAACGAGTGTAATATTGCAAATGAGAAAAGTGAAAATAAAAGTGATATGGTAAAATTAGATCCTGTGTTCGTTCATTTCACCCGTACCGCGACCTGGGGTAGAAAAAGAATCTCATAGCTCAACACATACAAAGCAACATATTAAAAAGACAGCACCATTATTGTTGTTGTTATTATTACTGCTGCTGCCATAGCTATAGCTATATATTGTTATTTATTGTTTTTGATAAACTTTGTAACTTGCTTAAGGCTTACAAACAAGATATTTTTGTTATATGGTTTATATTTAAAAATTTGAACCCCATGAAAGCATAATATTGCTATGGTAGACACAAAATTTAATGTCAGCTCATACTGACTTATTATTCTTTGACAATGTATAGGGCAAGGATTGGACTCTATAGGCAGATGAAATTCAAAAAAAGAAGCCCTGGAGGTGGTATGGAGATATGCTATATACTAGCAGTGAGTGTCATTATGATACTTTTGATGATAGTAGGAGTGGAATTGAAGCTGGGACCTGACGACATCCAGGCATTGGAAAAGCTCAATGGAAAAATAGGAGCAATGGATGGAATAGAGCAACAGATAAGCGATAGCTTAAACAAAGTGGCCAGGGAAATAAAAGAGGAGGTGAGAGAAGAAATCCAAGGAATAAGAAGAGAGGTGAATGCAGTCAAATTTGAAATGGGAAGATTGGACAAGAGGAGGTGGAAGTTCAATTTGATCTTCATAGGGATACAAGAGAGGAGAGGAGTTTGGCCAGCAGAAGAGGTTAAACAAGTTCTTATCCGAAGCCTGGGAATGGAGATGAAAGGATGGGAGATAGTGGATGCATGCCGAGTAGGTAGGAATATCGGAAAAAGACCGATTGTGGCAAAGTTCGCAACATCACAGCTAATCTATGAGATTTTGGGGAAAGCAAAGATTCTGAAAGGCTCCGATATCTATATTAACAAGGATTTGACGCCAACACAAAGGGAAATAAGGGGAAATTTAATAAAAAAAAATTATGGAAGCGAGAGCAGACGGAAAACAAGCTTATATCAGAAATTTACAACTTTGGATAGAAGGAACAAATGTAACCATTGAAGGGAAAATGGATATATGGAGAAGGGAGCAGATGAGAAAAGAAATAACATTGCAACATAAGCAGAAAATTCAACCAAGGGTTACTGGAGGTGATACACGCGACAGGAGACACGAAGTTGAGCGGAACCAAGCTTCGACGTCAGGGGCTGGAGTGACATCACCTAGAGAATCAACTGCTGCATTCCTCCCCCCTAAACTACCCTTTACATAGAAACTTTTTCAAAAATTTTGATTTTTTTGAAAATGGATGAAATGATTTTGATTAAAATGCCATATGTTTGAGATATTTTGATGAGAAATGAAATGTATATTTTAAATTTTCTATCCATAGCCCAGGTAGTCCTGTTTACTCTGGATGGCTTTTGAATAACTCATAAACTGTTAGAGATAGACAAAATCTTACTGTACAAAAAAATGTAGATCTCACTAAAACACACAATTTATGTTCAAATAAATTTTTTTGTAGAGTGAACCATTTGGGAGATATTCCTTGTTATTTGTATAAGTTTCTGAGAACTTATACTTCTGTCACATGGAACATCGCTCTTCATCTTTTTATATGTTAGCCGTGCAAAGAGAACAGAATTTGAAAGCTTTAAAGGATTTGACTATCCCTCAAAGCCTAGTGTATTCCCATATTCCAGTTGCACGTGCAAGAAAATGAGCAGTAAGATAATTTCTGCAAGTGTTTATCTCAACTAACACGAAGAAGACATAGGAATAAGAGTTTGTAAGAATGGTTAGTACAAGCGTAGAGAAAGTCATGTGAGTGCAACACATAAGATTTTTTTACTCTTTTAAGTATTTGTGAAATATTTTAGTTGATCTGGCAGTAAGTTTTGTCTTTTACTGTGACTGTTATTATAATATGTTCTCTTTAGTGCTTTCTAATTGAATAATTTATAATAAAGCTATATAATAGCACCAGTTGCTGATTAATGAAACATTAAAGACTGCTAATTTTCATATTATGCTGTGTCCTGAAATGTGTCTCTGTTTTGGGATTACTGTCCATTCTGAAGGTAGCCATGCTAGTTGTAATGATTGTTGGATTAACCAGAGTGCTGTTTCAGATGACAGATCAGATGAACCTCATCTTCGAGCCAGCAGATCTAGAAGAGGCATCGCCTGCTACCGTGTCACGCTGTGGAATGATTTACCTTGAACCATCTCAGTTGGGGTGGTTGGCCTTGCATAACTCTTTCTTAAATACACTTCAGGAGAAGTTGATCCAGGACCAGATTGATCTGGTAGATGAAATTGTGAGATGGCTGGTTCCTGCAATAGTTAGTTTTATATTTCATCCTCCATGCAGATTCTTCTGCACTACGTCTGAGCTTCACCTCTACCAAGTAAGTCCAGCACCATGTTGTCGTCAAATTCTTACACTAATGACCCAATCAACAACTTACACACTTTGTACTTCACATACCTTAATTTCCTTTCAGTGTTTCACCTTCACTTGAAGTATGTGAAGTACAGAGTGCCTTATTGGCTCTAAGTGTATAATTTTTTTAATATTACATTACCTCACAATGTTAATTCTAATTTATTTTGTAAATAATTATTCTTAGACAATCCGAATCATTTCAGAAGGATTATTGGTAAGAGAAATCCAAAATCCTTAAATTTTCCCCTGGCCCTGGTATTTGGTGAAGGTAAACAGAGACAAAGGGAAGGTGTAACACACCAGCCCCTAATGTAAATAACATTTTTACTTTCTCTACTATGTATAGTGAGTATCATATTCAACCCAAAATTTTGATGTAAAGATTTGACTGGAAATATGTTTTTAGGTCCTTTGACTTAAAAAAAAATAGGAAAAGGTGTGTGTGCCTGTGAACAGCATAACTCAAAAGTGAAAAGTTAGTTAAAAACCAAAGTTGGTATTTAAGTTTAATGTCTTTCAAGGATGCCACACAAAGATTTTGAAGAAAATTCCTCCACCCTAAACTACCCTTTACATGGAAAATTTCTGAAAATTTTTATTTCGTCTATTTTGATTAAAATGCCATTTGTTTAAGATATTTTTATGGCAAATGAAATGTACAAGGTCTGTTCAAAAAGTATTGCAAATTTTGTGTTTTTTCAAAAATTATTTATTTATTTATTCATGAATATCTATTTTGCCCTCCTCAAAGTAATCCCCACCAGATATTATACACTTGTGCCATTGTTTTTTCCAATCCTTGAAGCACTTTAAAAATTATTATTTGTAATCTTGTTTAGCTACTCCTTTGATCCCGTCTTTATCCCCTCATTCGTGACTTAGTGCCATCCTATTATGGGTCACTTCAGTTTTGGGAACAAACAAAAGTCACAGGGGGCCAGGCCTGGGGAGTAGGGTGGCTGCGGCATCATAAGTGTGTTGTTTTTGGCCAAATATCCATGCACAAGCAACGATGTGTGAGCTGGGGCCTTCTCATGGTGCAAAAGCCAATGTTTGTTCTTCCACAAATCTGGGTGTTTCTGGCAGATTGCTTTATACAAATTGTGCATAACTTGCAGGTAATATTCCTTATTGACCGCCCTACCCTGTGGCAAGAACTCATGATGCACCATGCCCCTGCAATTGAAGAAAACTGTAAGCAAAACTTTTACATTTGACCGAACTTGGCACACTTTTTTCGGTCTTGGCTCGTGTGGTAGCATCTATTGGGATAATTGATCTTTAGTTTCCACGTCATAACCATAAACCCATGATTCCTCACCAGTTATGACCTACTGGAGCAAATTTGGGTCATCGCTGACAAAGTTCAACAGCTCCTTAGCAACGCTAATGCAATGGTGTTTTTGGTTGAAATTAAGCAACTTTGGTATGAATTTTGCAGCAACCCATCTCATGCCCAAATCATTGGTGAAAATTGAATGGCATGAGCCAGTCGATATGTTTAGGTCCTAAGCAACTTCTCTAACTATGATTCAACGATTGGTCAATACTATTTTCTTCACTTCTTGAATGTTTTCTTCTGTTGTTGATGTGGGGCTTCCGGAACGCTCTTCATCGTTCACATCTTCTCGACCCTCTGAGAACCTTTTGTACCACTGATAACCATTGCTTTGGTCCAAGGTAGCTTCACCATATGCCACAGTCAACATTCGAAATGTATCCACGCACTTAATTTTGTTTTTCTTTTCACACAAAATTTGATACAGATTCTTTGTTCCATTTTTTTGGAATAGGCATAAATCGAAGACGAGTCAAAACATGTCCAAGCAAAATAGCGGTCAACAATTAACTGAACATTCAAAATGGCCGAGCTTGTCAACATGAGTGAGAGACATGAGTACCAACATAATGCCACAAAACAATAAAAAATCAAATATACGTAGCCCGCGAAAATTAAAAATTCAGGATACTTTTTTAATGGACCTCGCATATCTTCTATCTTCCTTTCTTAGAAGTTTGAAAACAGTGTCGTTATAATCAATTTAATCTAAAAGGTGACTCAATAACACTAAACAACACTTACATTTATAATTTTCCGAAATGTGTTCCAGAAAATTATAAATGTAAGTGTTGCTTAGTGTTATTAATTGACTCACCTTTTAGATTAATTTGGAATTTTCTGGCTATAGCCCTTGTAGTCCTGTTTACCCTTGATGACTTTTGCATAACTGGTAAACCATAAGAGATGGACCAAATTGTACTGCACAAAAAATGTAGATCTTATTAAAACACACAAGTTATGTCCAAATGCATTTTTTTTTTTTTTTTTTTTTTTTGTTTTGTGGAGTGAACCATTTGGGAGCTATTCCTTGTTATTTGTGTGAGTTTTGCAATACTTAAAACTTTTCCCAAATGGAAGGTTCTTAATTTTTTATCCCTTGACCGTGCAAAGAGAAGGGAATTTCAAAGCCTTTCTATAGCAACCAAGTTTAAAAGATTTTAGTATCGTTCAAGGCCTACTGTATTCACATATTCCGCGTGCACCTACAAGAAAATTAGCAATTTCTGGTAACAAAGATTTTGAAAAAAATTGCTTCACCCTAAACTACTTTTTACATGGAAAATTTTGATTTTTTTGAAAATGACTCTTAACGATTTTGATTAAATGCCATATGTTTGAGATATTTTTATGACAAATGAAATATATACACTTTAAGACAAAAAAACTAAGGAGACTCTGGAAGCGTATATTTGTCTAAGTCCAACCACTCGGCCATCCACTCACATTAAATAGTTGAGGCTCAATATGAGAAATTACAACAGAACAGCGCTAAAGACACACATTCCGTGACATCATTGTAAACCGTCCGTGCATGGAAATGACATAGACTTAGACAAATATACACTTCCAGAGTCTGGTCATTTTTTTGTCTTAGGGTGTATATTGAATTTTCTGGCTATAGCCCCTTTAGTCGTATTTACTCTGGACGACTTTTGCATAACTAGTAAACTATTAGAGATAGACCAAATCTTATTATACAAAAATGTTGTTAGCTAATGCTGGATTTCTGACAATGAAGTCACTATTCCTCTTGCTCTCCAATATTTGTAGGAATGAATAATTGAATAATAGTTTGTAGGAATGGTTAGTACAAGATTAGAGAAAGTCATGTGAGTGCAACACATTAGATTTTTCAGTATGGTTTGTGCTTTCATGTGTTGCTAGAGTGATCTCATTTTCATTGTTCAGACTTTTATTAACTATGAATTTAGAAGATTTTTCTAAATGAAATTTGATTTGGGAGTTCAATTTGGGATGTTGCATCAGAAAATTACAAGGTGTGCAACAAGAAAAAGTAGTAGTAGTAATCTAATGTCCAAGAACTTGGATGAACTCCATTCTCCTCCTTGCTTCCCAATATAGTTGTGATGATGTTAAGTTTAACCTGGCTAGGGCTGGGCACACATGAAGATGTTCCGTTGCACAGGACACACTTCGGCGATGGATATATTGGTATTTTGTTGGAATGTGCTGTTACTGTGTGGAATACAGCTACTGCTTCTTGTCTGGGTGAATCAGGAACTGCATCTTTGATATTCAGGATAGCCCATTGATATGGGAGTTCATATTGTGTGAAGTGCAGTATTTTTGTGCCTCGTTTTGCTAGTTGGTCGACTTTGTCATTTCCTATTAGTCCCCAATAAGCAGGGACCCACTGTAGTTTTATACATTTTTTGAGTGTTGTTAATATTTTAATTTTGTTCTGTATTTCTTGTATTCGCTTATTAAAGGAAATGGAGTCATGTGTTACTATTGATTGTATAGCTGCCGATGAGTCGCTAAGTATGGCTGCTTTTGGTGTTCTTTTGTTCCATTTAAGAGCTGTGTTATAGCGAACACTTCTCCATCAAAGTGTGTTGAAAGTGGTCCTGCGGAAACATAAATGAAGAATTGTAAATAAATTGTATTTGTAAATATTGTGTGTGTAAGTATTAGGTAATTATTGTATTGAAGAATCCACACACAACATGTAGATGTTTTCATGGATGAATAAATTGAAGTTTGAAGATTCCGTTACTGGATGCTATTCATTCTCTTGCAGTCATATGTACGCTTGCAGACTCAATTGCTAGAAGGAGAGACACAAGTGAGCACTCAATGGCTGCAGTGTGTCCTGCTGTTCTGTCTCATCTGGGGCTTTGGCAGCATACTAACAGGTAAAATACACTCACTTTAATGTGTTTGTTGGCATTGCATTTTACTGGCAATTGCACCAGTATCACTAACTAGTTACAAACTTAGTCTTAAGGTCCATTGTGCAAAATGATAATGATATACTAGTAATAACAATGAAAATGATGATAGTTCCTATCTGATTGCACTTTTGAGGCAATGTATGTATCTGTGAAAATTAAAAAAATCCATAGTTTTCTGATTGCTTTGAATTTTCCTCCACACACTCAGAACATAAAGTAAATAGTATGCACAAAATTTCAATGTTATATGTCAAATAATTTTTAAATTATTAATGTATTTATGAATAATAAATCAGTTTTTGATATGCTCATATGAAATGACCCTTGGATCCTACAGTTTATTGTATCTCTCCTAAATGTTTAATTTGAGTTCAGTATACAAATATAAAGAAATGATCATACCAAAATTGCTTAGATATAATTAGTTTAAAAGAAAAAAAAATTGTATACTTAAGAGGTAGAACTGGAACTTAAAAATTCAATGCCACAACTGGGTTTTGAACCACAGACCTTCCGCTTGCCGGGCGGACGCTCTAACCACTGAGGTATTGTGACAAACTGCCAGAATGGCATTAAATTCTCAAGCCAGTTCGTATTTCTGTTTGTCACAATAGCTCAGTGGTTAGAGCGTCCGTCCGGCAAGCAGAAGGTCTGTGGTTCAAATCCCAGTTGTGGCATTGAATTTTTAAGTTCCAGTTCTACCTCTTAAACTTTGCCCACACACGGCTTGTGTGTTTAAAAACACCAACAGTAAGTTTGTTGGCATAAATAAATAATAAATTGTATACTGTTTATCAATATTTTCAATTTTTTCAGTATGAGTTTTGAAAAGTATTTAATTTCAGCTCAATTATTTAATATTTATTAACTAGCACACGAAAAATTTTAATACCTTAATCTCTGAAGGTCTCCTGAAAATTTCAAGCTAATAAGTTATAAACTAGGATCCAAGGAGCATTTTGAATAGTGAAAAATGCTGGGAAAAAAAAAAAGAACAACTGAGAAAAATGAATTTTAAAGTCTAACAGTATGTTTTTGTACTTTACCCAGATCCAATCCACTTAAAATTCTCCAGCACCATATGTGGGACTCTCTGTTGCTTTCTTCTTGGCCTTAGTAGCATTTTTTGAGAATTTTAAACTTGCTTGGTTGTTTCTTAACATGAAAACTTTCCTTTCACCTTCACATTGTTCATAAAATTTAGAAATTTGTTGTTCTTAGCTAACCTCTACACAATGCACTTTCGCAAATTTATACTCAAAAGTCATAAAATATGAGGGCTGATCAACAAAGACTGAGACTGATTTTTTTCACAGATGTTTATTACTCCAATTCAATGTTTGCATGATCTTTTTCAAAGTAGTCCTCTCCTGCTTCAATGCACTTTTTATAGTGTCTCTGCCAGTCCTTGAACACGTGCTGCAGACCATTCTTTGTCAGGTCCTTGAGAACCGCCTCACTTTTCTTGAGCACTGCTTAAGAGTTCTCAAATCGAATACCCCTAAGCTTTGCCTTTAGTGATGGGAATAAAAAAATGTCACAGGGTGCAAGATCGGGGCTATAAGGTGGATGTGGTACACAGGTAATCTTGAATTGAGCGAGAAACTGTATGACTTGATTTGCAACGTGAGGCCGTACATTGTCATGGTGAAGTTGCCACCTAGTCCGAGAAAGCTCTGGTCGTTTCTTTGCAATGTGCTTCCTCAGTGTAGCCAATATTGACGTGTGGTATGCTGCTGTAACAGTAGTGTGAGGGGGAACTGCATGCTGGTAAATCATTCCATTACAGTCAGAAAATGTGATCACCATCACTTTCGCTGCAGATGGAACAGCTTTTGGTGTTGGAGAACCTGGCAATTTCCACACTGTGCTGCTTGTTTTCCTTCAGGATCATAATGATGCAGCGATGACTCATCACAGGTGATAATTAATTTAAAAAATGCATCCCCTCCATCAGCAAAGAGACGCAGCATCTCATGGCTTGTCTCCATTTGCACAGCCTTTTGTTCGGGAGTCAACAGATGCAGCACCCAATGACCACAAACTCGGGTCATATGGAGATGGTCATGCATAATTGTAAACACACTGCCATATGAAATTCTCAATACTTCACTGAGGTTACGTAATGTTATATGTCGATCCTCTCAGACAATCACAGCAGCTGTGTTGATGTTGACTTCAGTCACAGCAGAAGACAAAACACCAGGCCCACCTTGGTTAACACTGCCATTTCTGCCTTCTTTGATGTCCTTGAACCATCTAAACACTGTTGCACAAGGTAGTGCATCTTCACTGTACGCTTGCTTCAGCTTTTCATAAGTTTCGGTTAAACGAAAACAGAATTTGATTGCGCTGTACTGCTCCTCTCACGTCACCTCCATTGTCTGGTATGCAAAATTCACGTGGGGTCTACAAAATAGAGCATTGCTACCAACCTACCATTATGAGAGTGCTGCCACCTACCGACATTATACATAAAAACCTGCTCTTTTCAAATATTTATGTTACAGATACAAAACTATCACGGAAGCTACAGGAAAAAATCAGTGTCAGTCTTTGTTGATCAGCCCTTGTATCTATTTGTTATGGCTCTACTGTAGACTAATAAATAACTTAAAACCTATTAACTACTTTAAACAATGTCTAATATATAACTGGACCACTGAAATAACCTGGCAAGATTATAGAATTACAGAACACTGACTGCAGTTCTCTGTTTGGAAGCAAAACAAGTCGGATTCACAGCATTTTAGCTCAAATATTGAATTCATTTTAGCACAGCCAACTTACAACCTTTTTGAAGCAAAATTTCCTGTAAGACCAAAATCAGAGCCAGTGAAAATGAAAAATGCATTTCAAGACTGTAGCGATGAGGTTTAGTGAGGAATGCTTACCCACACTGGACATTTGAATGCCCTCCTGGAGCTTTAAAAATGGCTGATATTGAGAGAATTAAAGTATACCATTAAAGTACAAAGTATAAGCATAATAAAAAATGCAAAAGTAAAAATAAAAATTTTTGGCAATTTTCACCAAATTTCACCGATACATTGCCTTAATGCATAACAAAAAGTACAAGAAAAAAACTAGCAGAACATTGCAAAATTATGGAACAGAAGTCTAAGTCAAGAAATGAAGCTGTAGCTATTTTAAGGATATAAATGGAACATGACTGTCTGGTAAAACACTTAGATATTCAGTATAATCTCTTTTTAATGACTTTGGGGATTTCATATTTGTTCCTTAAATAGGAGCTGCACTTAAAACCATTGATGATGTAAC
The DNA here is from genome assembly GCA_030765045.1 of Tenodera sinensis. Classification (NCBI taxonomy): domain Eukaryota; kingdom Metazoa; phylum Arthropoda; class Insecta; order Mantodea; family Mantidae; genus Tenodera; species Tenodera sinensis. Next base: position 6,285,728 of record CM060972.1, read on the forward strand.
AGATTAGCTGGCAGAACATGCTTGGAATTGGAATTATCTTTGATAATTGTTTCAGTAAAAGTATGAGAATTAGCAAAAGCGAAGTGAAGAGGAAGCAAAAGCAAAAGTGTGATGTCACTTCCTGTTCAGTTTCAGCCTAGCTCATATTTTCATTGCCCGATCAAAAGTGTGGCATCACTTTCAATGTGTTGTATTGAATACAGTGAAAAAAACTGACAGTGAAGCAATATAAGTCAACAAGCATTAATAAATATTTAGTGACTAAATTTCACTTATCTTTTGTAAGTTATGGATATTTTATATCATTAGACCAGTTTCACAAGTCAATTACTCGCATCCTCAGTATCACTACTTGTTATGGTTGTCATAATTACAGACACCATGTCATAATTAGAGCATATTAAACCAAAAATTGGATATCAGATAGTGAGCATGTGTTAATATATAAAAAAAAGAGATATAGTAAGGAACTTTAAATATCTGGAAACAATTAATAACAATAATGATGAATCAGAAGAAATAAAAACAAGAATTTTAATGGCCAATAAAGTTTACTATTCATTCCATACAATATTTAGATCTAAATAATTTCATAGAAACAACAAAATTAGATTATACAAAACACTGATAAAGCCAGTACTGTGCTATGGAAGTGAAACATGGACATTGACACAGAACTTGGAAGATGCTCTAAAAACTTTTGAAAGAAAGATTCTTAGAAGAATATATGGACCAATACAGGAAGGAGGGCGCTGGGGCATGAGATGGAATGAAGAACTGTATAGTGTATATAAAGATATAAATATTGTCTGAGATATTAAAATTAAGAGAATGAGACGGGCAGGTCATATAATAAGAATGGAAGAAGAAAGAATACCAAAAAGAGTTCTTAATGGCAAATTGTATAACACAAGAGCAGTAGGAAGATCGAGAATAAGATGGTAGGATGCCATACACAGAGATGCTCAACATATACTGTGAATATGAGGATGGAGAAGGAGAGCTGGAGAAAGAGAGGAATGGAGGCACTTGTTGAAGGAGGCCAAAGCCCAGAAGGGGCTGTAGCACCACTCAAAGAAGAAGAAGAAGAAGAAGAAGGAGGAGGAGGAGGTGGAGGAGGAGGAGGAAGAGAAGAAGAAGAAGAAGAGGAGGAGAAGGAGGAGGAGGAGGAGGAGGAGAAGAAGAAGAAGAAGAAGAAGAAGAAGAAGAAGAAGAAGGAGGAGGAGGAGGAGGAGGAGGAGGAGGAGGAGGTGGAGAAGAAGGAGGAGGAGGAAGAGAAGAAGAAGAAGAAGAAGAAGAAGAAGAAGAAGAAGAAGAAGAGGAAGAAGAAGAGGAAGAGGAGGAAGAGCAGGAAGAGGAAGAAGAAGAGGAGGAAGAAGAAGAGGAGAAAGAAGAGGAAGGAAGAAAGAAGAAGAAGGAAGAAAGAAGAAGAGGAAGAAAGAAGAAGAAAAAGAAAAGTGCTTCACGCCGTGTGACAAGGAAGAATAAGTGATCAAGTGAGCTGTATTCAGGAGTAGCACAAGGGATGGAAATAACAGTTTAGGGTTAATGTCAAGTAAGCACTTTAAAAAGTGAAAGCTAAGTGAGGAAAGTAAGCAGAAGTGATATAGAACTAAGAAGAAAATGAATAAGTGAAGTGTAGGAAATTATTAACCAGGAAACAAGAAAATTAAGGGGGAAAATAAATTTTAGAATGGAATGGCCAATCTAAAATAGTAATGATCTTAGGCAAAGGAAAGTATAAGAGAATTTGGTGAAAATAAGAGAATCAAAAAGACGAAAGTTAAAAAGACAAGTTTGAACAAGGTTAATTAACTGTCGTCAAAGAACAAATAGCACATGTCAAAAATTATATGTAGAGAATCGCAGAGGGCTGTCACATGACAGAGGGGCTAGGGTCCAAGTTCATGGGCAGCCCAACATGTATATGCTTTGGTACTCAATAAAGTCATATTCATTTAGAGCTTGTCAAGTTGCTAGCTGTGGGATGTTAAAAAAATCATTCAAACTTTTGGCCATGCTTACTCTATGGCCGTCTGAAGGAAGTGATGAGTTTCCCCTGACTGGGCGGTATACATATTCTCCAGGCGGGAAGCAGGGCTAAATGGCACCAACCTAAGGGGAACTGGTATATGTGTATATATACCGTGTGGAAGGGAAGCCATTACATTAATTTAAACCAGTGGTGCATCTCGGTATTTGGAACATATTTTGTATCTTACACTTTTGTCTCCGACCATTTCCTATGGAGACATTTTAGTTTTATCGAAAACAAGCTGGCAACACTGCAGATTGTGTGGGTGGTCATGTTCCCTAGCTCAGCACATAAACAAATACCATAACGGTGCATTTTGAAAACAAACTCATACCCTGCCTTGTCTTTCTGTGTTTATTGTGACTGTGCAGGCCAATCACAAGCAGCTCCCAAAACATTATCGAAAGCAAAAGCAGTTTACATCCACAAACCAGTCAATTCCCTGACAACCTCAATGCGATGTTGTCAAGTTACGTCATCTCTGAAATAGCAGCTCAGAGTATTCCTTCACCTCTTTTAGGTGATTAATTATTTCCAAACCCTGTGTGATGTCCCATAGTAACTACCAAAACTGTCAGAAATAAGTTACTCTACGCGTCTTACAAGTAACAAACTGTTATCTTTACACATGCTTGTAGAATTATGCAACCAACTTGGATAATAAACTACTTATTTTTTCGAAATCAGCTGATCAAAGAACAGAATGCTATTCGACTTTTGTGTTTGTAATGCTTCTATGAAGCACATATTAGAAGGAATGTAATGACCTCCCTTCCACCTGTATATACACACACAAATGTAATACTTCTTGTGAATAAACAATCTAGTCTAATCTAATCTAATGTAATCTTAACCATGAAAATAAAAAGCTGGATAACTAATTAACTGACTGTTGGAAATATAGTCAATGATATATAGTCACTGGTGCTTCAAAATGCATTAAGAAATATCCAAAAATATGTGGTTGAGTTTCAGAGGCATTGTTGATATTTATGTGAGAGAGAGTGCCCTGCCCCTCTCCCTCACCAGTTAGTTACTACTGAGTGCTGAAGGACACCTCGCCACACTGCTGAGCAGCACTGGTTTCATCACAATTTTGGTGATTTTCAAAAGATATTGGTCGTATGATGTCTTAAAACTTCGGGCTTTGCAGCAATGGAATAATATCTAATCCATTCTGGATAAATGCTGGCAGATCCTGCTCATTTATTGAGGATTCAAACAGGCTCTTCCATATAGGACTCACTTTCTTTCATTCAATATAGCAAAATATTTAATTATTATTTAATTTATGCCAACAATCTAAAATAAGAATAAATTAGAAACCAAAAGCTTCACTTATCTTAGCAATATTGCAAGATTTTCCACAGCTGGCATGTTTCAAGTTGTAATCCAACTTATTTTCAAAGCTATACAAACAATTTGAAAGGTAGAGCTGGAACTTAAAAATTCAATGCCACAACTGGGATTTGAACCACAGACCATCCGCTTACCAGCGGCTGCTCTAACCATTGAGCTATTGTGACAAGCTGCCAGAATGGCATTAAATTCTCAAACCAGTTCATATTTCTCCTGGTAAACCACAAAGGCAGTCTCACATCAGAGACAAATCGCCCCAATGGTGACTTAATATTGTAAGTACTTTATGGCCAAGGATTAAATAACCTTCACATGGTAATTATTATTTATTTATGCCAACAAACTTACTGTTGGTGTTTTTAAACACACAAGCCGTGTGTGGGCAAAGTTTGAGAGGTAGAACTGGAACTTCAATGCCACAACTGAAGGTGGAAGGTCTGTGTTTCAAATCCCAGTTGTGGCATTGAATTTTTAAGTTCCAGTTCTACCTCTCAAACTTTGCCCACACACGGCTTGTGTGTTTAAAAACACCAACAGTAAGTTTGTTGGCATAAATTAAATAATAATTACCATCTAAAGGTTACTTACATCTGGGACATAAAGTACTTACAATTGTAAGTCGCCCTTGGGGTATTTATCTCTGATGTGAGATTTCCTTGTGGTTCACCGGGAAAGTATGAATTGGCAGGGGAACTTAATGTCATACTGGCAAGTTGGCCATGGTAGCTTAGTGGTTAAAGCAGTCACTCGATAAGAGGATGATACGTGGTTGAAATCCTGCATTGAATTTTTCAGTCCTGATTCCACCTCTATTTAATTATGTTTATTCATTTTGATCTTTACATTGTTATTACCTTTCACTACAAAGCCCCATGCTTTTTCTTTAGTAGTTATGTATTTTAGTAAGCTTAGTTGAAACAAGCTTCAAGAATAGTGAATATACAAAAGATGTGTGTGTGTGCGCGTGCGTGCGTGCGTGTGTGTGTGTGTGTGTGTGAGATATTAAAATATAAATATATATTTATATTTTGCTGAAAATGTGTTTACAGGAGACAGTAGAAAATTCTTTGATACATACATAAGAAGTATACTGGAAGGCAAGAATGAAAAATATGAAAAGCCAAAAATGTTCAAATTAACAAAGGCACAGCTTTTTCCAGAGAAGGATCTTGTATTTGGGTTCATTTATGATAAGAAGAATAATGGTTCTTGGGTTTCATGGACAGATACCATTCAACAACAGGAATTTCCACCCACTGCAATGGTAAGTTATAATACTGACCAAAAAGTACTGCATTCATTGCATAATCATTACTATCACATAATGTTTGCAACTTCCGTATGTGGGATTTGTGGTGGACAAAGTGGTGCCTGTGGGTTCTCCAGTTTCCCCCGCCATCTCATTCCATCGGTGCTCCATTTTCATTCCATGTATCATCAGTATCACCGCCTGTGGTGCCATATGTAGTAAACGCAGACGCTAAACACTAAAAAAAAAAAAAAAAAATCTGATGTGTTGCACTCACATAACTTTCTCTCCTCTTGTACTAACCATTCTTACAAACTCTTATTCCTATACCTTCTTCATGTTAGTTGAGATAAACATTTGTACAAATTGTCTTATTGCTTATTTCTTTATGAGTGCAAGGGGAATATTAGAATACAATAGGTTTTTAGCAATAGTTAAATCTTTTAAAGCTTTGAGATTCCATTCTCTTTGCACGCTCAACATTTAAAATTTAATCAAAATTGTTAGCCATTTTCAAGAAAATCAACATGTTTGAAACATTTTCCATGTAAAGGGTAATTTAGGGTGGGCTATTATCTTCAAAATGTTTGTGTCGCATCCTTGAAAGACATAAAACTTAAATACCAACTTTGGTAATTATTATTTATTTATGCCAACAAACTTACCAGGAAAAAATACGAACTAACTTGAGAATTTAATGCCATTCTGGCAGTTTGTCACAATAGCTCAGTGGTAGAGCGTCCGCCCGGCAAGCGGAAGGTCTGTGGTTCAAATCCCAGTTGTGGCATTGAATTTTTAAGTTCCAGTTCTACCTCTTAACCAACTTTGGTTTTTAACCAACTTTTCATTTTGAGTTATACTGCACACACACACACACACACACACACACACACACACACACACACACACACACACACACACACACACACACACACACACACACACACACACACACACACACACACACACACACACACACACACACACACACACACACACACACACACACACACACACACACACACACACACACACACACACACACACACACACACACACACACACACACACACACACACACACACACACACACACACACACACACACACACACACACACACACACACACACACACACACACACACACACACACACACACACACACACACACACACACACACACACACACACACACACACACACACACACACACACACACACACACACACACACACACACACACACACACACACACACACACACACACACACACACACACACACACACACACACACACACACACACACACACACACACACACACACACACACACACACACACACACACACACACACACACACACACACACACACACACACACACACACACACACACACACACACACACACACACACACACACACACACACACACACACACACACACACACACACACACACACACACACACACACACACACACACACACACACACACACACACACACACACACACACACACACACACACACACACACACACACACACACACACACACACACACACACACACACACACACACACACACACACACACACACACACACACACACACACACACACACACACACACACACACACACACACACACACACACACACACACACACACACACACACACACACACACACACACACACACACACACACACACACACACACACACACACACACACACACACACACACACACACACACACACACACACACACACACACACACACACACACACACACACACACACACACACACACACACACACACACACACACACACACACACACACACACACACACACACACACACACACACACACACACACACACACACACACACACACACACACACACACACACACACACACACACACACACACACACACACACACACACACACACACACACACACACACACACACACACACACACACACACACACACACACACACACACACACACACACACACACACACACACACACACACACACACACACACACACACACACACACACACACACACACACACACACACACACACACACACACACACACACACACACACACACACACACACACACACACACACACACACACACACACACACACACACACACACACACACACACACACACACACACACACACACACACACACACACACACACACACACACACACACACACACACACACACACACACACACCACACACACACACACACACACACACACACACACACACACACACACACACACACACACACACACACACACACACACACACACACACACACACACACACACACACACACACACACACACACACACACACACACACACACACACACACACACACACACACACACACACACACACACACACACACACACACACACACACACACACACACACACACACACACACACACACACACACACACACACACACACACACACACACACACACACACACACACACACACACACACACACACACACACACACACACACACACACACACACACACACACACACACACACACACACACACACACACACACACACACACACACACACACACACACACACACACACACACACACACACACACACACACACACACACACACACACACACACACACACACACACACACACACACACACACACACACACACACACACACACACACACACACACACACACACACACACACACACACACACACACACACACACACACACACACACACACACACACACACACACACACACACACACACACACACACACACACACACACACACACACACACACACACACACACACACACACACACACACACACACACACACACACACACACACACACACACACACACACACACACACACACACACACACACACACACACACACACACACACACACACACACACACACACACACACACACACACACACACACACACACACACACACACACACACACACACACACACACACACACACACACACACACACACACACACACACACACACACACACACACACACACACACACACACACACACACACACACACACACACACACACACACACACACACACACACACACACACACACACACACACACACACACACACACACACACACACACACACACACACACACACACACACACACACACACACACACACACACACACACACACACACACACACACACACACACACACACACACACACACACACACACACACACACACACACACACACACACACACACACACACACACACACACACACACACACACACACACACACACACACACACACACACACACACACACACACACACACACACACACACACACACACACACACACACACACACACACACACACACACACACACACACACACACACACACACACACACACACACACACACACACACACACACACACACACACACACACACACACACACACACACACACACACACACACACACACACACACACACACACACACACACACACACACACACACACACACACACACACACACACACACACACACACACACACACACACACACACACACACACACACACACACACACACACACACACACACACACACACACACACACACACACACACACACACACACACACACACACACACACACACACACACACACACACACACACACACACACACACACACACACACACACACACACACACACACACACACACACACACACACACACACACACACACACACACACACACACACACACACACACACACACACACACACACACACACACACACACACACACACACACACACACACACACACACACACACACACACACACACACACACACACACACACACACACACACACACACACACACACACACACACACACACACACACACACACACACACACACACACACACACACACACACACACACACACACACACACACACACACACACACACACACACACACACACACACACACACACACACACACACACACACACACACACACACACACACACACACACACACACACACACACACACACACACACACACACACACACACACACACACACACACACACACACACACACACACACACACACACACACACACACACACACACACACACACACACACACACACACACACACACACACACACACACACACACACACACACACACACACACACACACACACACACACACACACACACACACACACACACACACACACACACACACACACACACACACACACACACACACACACACACACACACACACACACACACACACACACACACACACACACACACACACACACACACACACACACACACACACACACACACACACACACACACACACACACACACACACACACACACACACACACACACACACACACACACACACACACACACACACACACACACACACACATTTTTTTAAAAATGCTTTTGTTGGATTCAGGGGGTCTCAAGACATATACCCCGAACTGTCCTTTACATGGAAAGTTTTGATTCTAATATTCCCCTTGTACCTACAAGGAAATAAACAATACAATAATTTGTACAAATGTTTATCTCAACTAACACAAAGAAGATATAAGAATAAGTGTTTGTAAGAATGGATAGTTTAAGAGTAGAGAAAGTCATGTGAGTGCAACACATCAGTTTTTGTTTTTATGTTAACCGTGTAAAGAGAACGGAATTTGATAGCTTTAAAAGATTTGACTATCCCTCAAAGCCTACTGTATTCTAATATTCCCCTTGTACCTACAAGGAAATAAGCAATAAGATAATTTCCGCAAATGATTACCTCAACTAACATGAAGAAGATATAACAATAAGTTTGTAGGAATAGAAGGGTAGAGAAAGTCATGTGAGTGTAGCACATCAGATTTTTTCCCAATACTATTTTCCATTATATTTAGCTTTTTCGATTAATCTTCAAACCTTCTCTCCTCTCCTCTGCTCTAATCTACTCCCTGTTTCTCCTATCCTCTATTCTCCCCTTCTCTCTTCTACTCTCCTATCCTTTTCCCTCCCCTCCCTTCCCCTCCACTCTGCTCTGCTGTCCTCTATTCTCTACTCCTTCCCTCTCCTCTCAACCTGACACCTCTCCTCCCATCCTCCCTCATCATCGCTCCCTTCTCTCTTCAGTTCCCCTCTCCTCACCTCACCTACCCTCCACTTCCTCTCCTGTTTTTCGGTTCAGATATAGACTTTTTTCTTGCTATAGTGAGAATGTATTTGTGGGTTGAATTATTAGAAGAATGTATATTTACAATATGACATTTGTTACAGGCAAGTGAACTGATTGTCAAGACATCAGTATCAGCAATTCAGTCGTACTTTCTGGAAATGTTTATGAAGGCTAAAATTCCTGTACTCTTTGTGGGGCCAACAGGAACTGGAAAATCTGCAATTGCACTTAATTATCTAGCAAGCCTTCCAAAGGAACACTTTATTCCAAATGTTGTCAATTTCTCAGCTCACACTTCAGCAAATCAAACTCAGAATGTTGTTATGTCAAAACTGGACAGGTACGTTTGAACTTAACTTTAAGTTATATAAAATATCAAGTAGCAGTAAAGCAGCACACCGAACTACAATTTTTTCGTTAAAGAAAATAATTACATTAAGTTAATCATCACTTATTATTTTAAAGGATGTTGTGTCACGTTGTATAAAAACTAAAGTACACATATCTGAATAAAGATAATAGTAAAAATCTTTTTCTTGCACCAAAATAAATTTTTACTATGAGTGACGCATTTGCTAATGCCTAATACTGAGATACCTTGAATTTCATTGATACATATGAATTCAGGTGAGTTTAGAGCCCAGTAAATATACAATTTGAAGTTAAAGAATGCTTAGAGATACACAAAATTGCATAATTATGAGAGTCGTTCAATAAGTTATCAATAAGTTGGTACTTTAGCAAAATCTACATTTTTTGCATAGTATGATTTGGTCTATCTCTAACAGTTTACCAGTTATACAAAAGTCATCCAGAGTAAATACAACTACAGAGACTATAGCCAGAAAATTCAAGATATACATTTCATTTGTCATCAAATATCTCAAACATATGACATTTTAATCAAAATCGTTAGAGCCGTTTTCAAGAAAATCAAAATTTTTTAAAAATATTCCTTGTAAAGGGTAGTTTAGGGTGGGGCTATTTTCTTTAGAATCTTTGTGTCACATCCTTGAAAGACATTAAACTTAAAATACCAACTTTGGTTTTAAACTACTTTTCATTTTTGAGTTATGCTGTCCACAGACAGACAGACAGACAGACAGACAGACAGACAGACAGACAGACACACACACACCACACACGCACACGCACGCGAGCACGCGCACGCACGCACGCAACACACCCATACACCACCACACACGCACACACCACCCCATACGCACACACCACCACATACGCACACACACACCACCACACACACACACCACCCCCCACACACACCACCCCACACACACACACCCCACCCCACACAGACCTTTTTCTAAAAATGCTTTTCTTGGATTCAAGAGGTCTCAGAACATATATTTCCAGTGAAATATCGATATCGAATGTTTTGGTGGAATACAATACTTCCCTTACTTACCAGTAGAGAAAGTAAAAATGAAGAACGATGTTCCATTTCATGAAAGTTTTAAGTTTTTCAAAACTGTCACAAATAACAAGGAACATCTCCAAAATGCTTCACTCTACAAAAAAATTATTTAGACATAAATTGTGTGTTTAAAAAATGGGCCTTAAATACTACAAAACAAAAGAATACACATATATGGTCTTTTTCTAAAAATGCCTTTTTAAGGATTCAGGGAGCCTCAAACTGGGACTTCTGCTGAAATCCTAATATGAGATTTTTGGTTACAGTGTAATACTTTCTCTACTACTGTAGGGGTCGGTCTGGTTGGCTCAGCTGGTTAGACATTAGACGCTGGCTTACTGATCCCAAGGTTGCGGGTTCAAATCCGGCCCAGACCGATGTTTTTTAAGTGTGCTTAAAAACGACAGCTCCATGTCAATAGACTTACTGACATGTAAAAGAACTGCGGTAGGAAATTTTGGCACACTGACGACGCTGATGTGATCCTGGCAATTGACAGCGTCGTTAAACAAAATATTCTTTTTTTACTTTTTACTACCGTAGGTTAAAAAATGTAAGCCATGCTAGAATCATGTTATTTAAAGTAACATTTATCATAAGAGGTAGAACTGGAACTTAAAAATTCAATGCCACAACTGGGATTTGAACCACAGACCTTCCGCTTGCCGGGCGGACGCTCTAACCACTGAGCTATTCTCAAGCCAGTTCGTATTTCTCCTGGTAAACCACACACACCCACACACGGCTTGTGTGTTTAAAAACACCAACAGTAAGTCTGTTGGCATAAATAAATAATAATTAACATTTATCATATTTTCTTGGCATTTGTTTTCCTTGTTTTTGTGAAATTGATAGAGAATTGACACATGGAATGATTTGTTGTTGTTCCACACAGGCGCAGAAAAGGAGTGTTTGGTCCATCCATGGGGAAGCAATGTGTGTTGTTTGTGGATGATCTCAGTATTCCACAGAAGGAGATTTATGGTGCACAGCCCCCCATTGAACTGCTGAGACAGTGGATTGATCATGGTTATTGGTATGACCTCAAAGATACCACAAAACTTGAACTTGTGGATATAGTAAGTAGATAGAGTAAGAAGAATAAAATTATTCTTGTGCAGCTTCTGTAAACTATTCTTATAACAGTTGACTTTTCTGTCTATTTGATATTAAAGTAGCAGAAAGTATGAATGTTGAGATCTTAGTTTCAGGGAGTTTGTTGCAGGAACAGATCAAGTTGAACAAAATGGTGCGGTCAAGGGTTAAAGTTCAGATTTTTTTCATTTTTATTTATGACTTAATTAACTAGGTAATTATTTCACAACTGGCTTTTGAAACCAGTGTCTGAAATTTTGGCTCACTTTCTTTGTGGAAATGGTTTTCAGATTCTTTTCCATATAAACCTTATCTTTGTGTCCCATTGATGGTAAATTGTTAGATTTCACTTTATTCTTGACCTTGTTGTTTTCAAATGGTGGGTTTGGCACTGAAGCTGTTAGAACTCTTGCTCTCCAATATTTCTCTGTTAGCATAAGTATAGCCATTTTTTACGTGGACACCAATTTTTTCCTTGTAATGATGATTACATCATCTACTCACGTAAACCGCCAGGATGTAAAACTGGATTAGTTATAAAGCAGGTTCAACTGTATACAGATCAAATTATATATAACTCACACTTCTCATTGTCTGTAGGGCTGGCTATATATAGTAATGAAATAAATCCAGAGGTTAAATTATTAAAACAATTAACTGGACCCATAGATTTAATGGCTTGGGAAAAGATTTGAAAAATAAGGACCACGTAATGAATTGGATCCTCTTCTGGATTGCTTCTTCATCTGACCACTCACCTTTGGCCTGTCCAGCCAGGGAGACCCTACCAGTAGCCATGCTACTGCTGTCTTAGCCCAAAGGATCATTGTGACACAGAAGGACCCCCCACCAACGACAAGATCATGCAGTCCCTAGGGAGCCTTATTCTTGATCTTCTATCCATGGAAATCAACTGTGGGTCACACTGTCTGGAGGGTCACACCACTGGTTGGTGAATTGGTCAATTGGACCTGGCCTAGAGAGGTTTCTAAGTCCATTGACTGATTTACATAATTCACATTTACACGTAAATTTTTGTAAGATTTGAAGCTTGATCCACACGTAAATTTTTGTAGGTCCTGGCAAAATGTAATTTAGAAACATGTTAATAAAACCTTATTTATATGTAATTTGCAGTTATACATATTAAATGTCAGTGAAATACAACTGAGTTTTAGGTAATTATAATAGCACACGGCACACGCTGTCTTAAAAGAAACTCAAGGCATATTTTCCTTATCTCTGTTGAAAAAGACCCAATAAGCGGGCAGCTTTCAGCACGACAATGTCGTAGCAACAAACCAGAAGTAAACAAACATTTTCGGTATCTAGTGTTTACTGTTGAACAGCGGTTTTGTCTTTCAGTTTTTAGTTGATTTTAATCAGTTATGGAGAATAGGAAAAGGAAATAGTACACACTAGATCGGAAAGTAAAATTCATACAAGAGGTAGAACTTAATCCACACGAAACCAAAATTTCTTCAGATTTAGGAATTGTTTATACCACGCTATGTAGTCATCAGTAACAAAATGAGGTGTATGCACTTAATGCAAGAAAAGTGAAACAAGCCAAATTAACTGATCTCTTTATAGGAAGACCAAGTTCAATATAATGTTTTCTTCATACATATCTATGTTGATAAACTTTTACACATATAGGTCCACTGTATTGCTTTTTTAAAAAAATATAATGCATTATCAAAATCTCAGTTGTAAGTAATTCTGAGTTATAATAAATCTTCCCTCTTCCCCTTGATATGTGCATAAATCAGGTTCAACTGTACATACAGAGTTATTCAAAATTACTGGTTTTCAAAAGTCATAATAAACAGTGCAATGAATATGAATGTTATTTTATTGCATACTGTAATTCATAAAGGTTTTAAACACACACTACTAAAGACAATATGTGTGCTCTTCCTGACACACCTCTTCCTACACAAGACCAACATGTCTGCATACAATAATTCAATTCCAGAATACATCATAATGTGCTGCCTCTTGTAGTTGACTTCATAGGGCTACAGAAATAAGTTTCCCTGATCTGAATATCTTCTGCTTCTGATACGGTGGGAAGCCCTCTATATAAAATGCCCATGTCCACAATAGTGTTGTCAGAGGGAGGGTCTTTCCTGTGTTATGTTGAAAAATGGTGCTAGACTATGGTAACAAACTGATGTGATAATAATCAAGGGTATTTTTTATCTTACTGGTGCCACCATTTTGTAAATACTGCTATAATTACCATGTGATGGTGACTGAGGTGGATACAGAACAAACTTCATCAATTTGTCTATCCATCACTTTATTCTTTATTCGTCACGTAACATTTACATCGTTGAACTAATGCTTTTAAATTGGTCAGATGTCAAGATTAGCATTACAAACTATGAGATTACATACAGTGGGTGTCCCAAAAAACACAGACAATGCTTAGTATGTTGTGCAAGACTACAAACTGATTCATTTTCAGATAGGAACCCCTGTCCAGAAATGTATGGTTAGGATGCTGGAGAGCGTCGAAGTTTGAGAACGAATGGTTGCAATAATTTGTTAACATTCATTTTGGTATCTCAATACGGAAGGTATGCAACATTTTAGCCATCTGTGTACTGCGATGAACGACCTGAGGATGATAACATTCCTGGGCATGCGCTAAATTGCTCCATAGAGTCCTTGGTGCCCATCCTACTGCGTCACTTGTGCAGTTTCCAGTACAGTAACGTTTTCTAACAACAGTGTGACATGTACTAGCTTCTGAAATGGCCACTTGAGCACACTTTGATGTAATTGTGCAGAATCAGCTCGTCACATGTGCATGTGATGGATTGATGGATTGGTAGAGGTGGACCAGTTACATAACCAGCAGGGTGGTCAGATCTGACACTTTGTGACTATTTTCTGTAGAGTTGTATGAAGAGTATGGTGTATGGCACCCCAGTAACGTCAGCGGAGGACCTTATGGTTTGAGTCCACGGAGTGATTGAAAATCTACAAAGACAATTGCACGTATTTGGTCATGTGCATGAGGCTCACCACCGTCAAAGTAGGCTCTGCAGTGATGTAGGAAGTACACAGTTCAAAGCCTATTTCTAATGTGGACAGCCCGATGTTGGGCTTATTGATGAACTCTGAATGTACCCCATCGCATACTTTGGTGTGCTACAGCATCCAAACCGTACATTTCTGGACAGGGGTTCCTATTTGAAAAGCAATCAGTTAGGCGTCTCGTATAACATAGTGTTGTCCGTGGTTTTTGGGACACTCTGTATACATGGATACATTCAGTATTGGACATGTCAAAATACATACACTTCCAGTCAAAGCTTAATGGCTAACACTTATATTTGAAATAACTGCAACAACAATGTATTCTATTACCTTTAAAAAATCTTAACACCTTACAATTATTTTAAATAACCCTGTATTTATATACAGTAGAACCCTGCTAATCCAAATTAATTGGGGTGTAGTTTGCTCAGATTTGGAAATGTTTGGATTATCCGAAAAACAAAAAACAAAAAAGAAAAGGTATATAAATTCAGCCATAGGATTAGCAGCTACTAGGTAACATAGCGTAGCGATGTGAGGAGGTGACAACGTTGTGATTACCATGCACAACATAATGACAATGTATTCAACATTACAACAATTTATTCTTCTGACCTGTGAACATAGCCCATCATATGTGATAGTAGCAGTATGTTTGTAGGTAGTTCAGTTTGTTAGTGGTCATTTTACAGTAATTTGTGCTTTTCACTCATAAATTAACACAGAACAGATGCTTGTTTGTGTTATACCGTGCGCTGCGATGTCAGCCAAATGAAAACAAACTGAAAGTGCTTAAGTGACTTGACAAGGGGAAAGTACTACAAAATTGGCTACTGAATTTGGTGTTGGGAAAGTCGCTATCAGTGACAAATAACAAGGAATATTTCCCAAATGGCTCACTCTACAAAAAAATGTATTTGGACATAAATAGTGTTTTAATGAGATCTACATTTTTTGTATAGTAAGATTTGGTCTATCTCTTACGTTTACCAGTTATACAAAAGTCATCTAGAGTAAACAGGACTACATGGGCTATAGCCAGAAAAATCGAAATACACATTTCATTTGTCATACAAATATCTGTTGTTAGCTAATGCTGGATTTCTGACAATGAAGTCATTAATCTTAAACACAAAATCATTAAAGCCATTTTCGAGAAAATCAAAATTTTTGAAAAATTTTCCATGCTCCTTAAAAGATATTAAACTTAAATACCAAATTTGGTTTTTAACCGACATTTCAGAAAAAAAATTGAGAGCTGCACAACTAATAAAAAAACATTGGAACAATGCCTGTAGTTTCAATAATGAGTTCATCAGTTCTATAATAAAAATGCCCTCTGTACACTACAAATAAGCTTTTTGTTATCTTTTAAATTATAGATTTTGTGTTCAGATTATCCAGAATTTCCGATTTGAGGAATCGGATCTATGGGGTTCTACTGTATATGCATGCATGTGTGTGTATGTGTGTTTGGAAATAAATTTATTCTATCTTATCTACAACATGTATAAAAGCCGAATTAATGGTATTTTTGTGTTGCAGTTGTTCATTTCTGCAATGTTGCCACCTGGAGGTGGCTCTAATGATGTTACAGGACGACTGTTGAGACATTTGTTTATTTTGGCCTTGGATTCTTTTGAAGACAAGACATTAGACAGAATTTTTTGTGCCATATTGGACTGGCATTTTGCCAAAGGATTTAATTCTGAGATTACCAGAATGAGTAAGGTATGCCATACTTTTATAATACTGGGTCTTAAGGATGTGATTTTTTTTTTGTGGTTTTAATGGGGTAGTCTTGCTGATGGTTTTGTGAAACCATCTGAAACCACTGGCTGACACTATGTGGAGTATATGTTGTATTCCTTGTTATATTCTTCTTTGCTGAGGAGAGGGTTCAGTAGTCTGTGTATTAAACTGTTGAAGACTGCAAATTGGTGGGATTCTGGACTGTTCATATTACTCCATCAGAAACCTCCATCATCAGTAGTATACCTGACAGAACATCTACTCAGGGTTGGGCAACTGGTGCTCAGAAAGTGCAGATTGCTCACAATCTTGACTGACAGCTGTATGTTTAGCAGGAAAAAAATATGAAGGTCGCTCAGAGTAACACGTGAGTCACCCAGTCCTGAACTACATCTATCAATCGGTTGATAGCTGGAAATGGGAATAAAGGTTCCCCAAAAAAGTCCTAATTTTCAAAAGTAATGGGGTAAATTAATTAATGTATTTAACCTCACTTGTTCAAAAAACTTCATATCCTTAGTGAATGCACCTTTATTAAAATTTTACATTCACATAATCATTCATAGTGAATGGTAAATTACTTAAAAGAATGAGTGAGAGGTAAAACTGGAACTTAAAAATTCAATGCCACAGCTGGGATTTGAACCACAGACCCTCCGCTTACCAGGCGGAAAAATACGAACTGGTTTGAGAATTCAATGTCATTCTGGCAGGTTGTCACAGTAGCTTAATGGTTAGAGCACCCACCTGGTAAGTGGAGGGTCTGTGGTTCAAATCCCAGCTGTGGCATTGAATTTTTAAGTTCCAGTTCTACCTCTCAAACATTGCCCACACACGGCTTGTGTGTTTAAAAACACCAACAGTAAATTTGTTGGCATAAATAAATAATACTTAAACGAATATTTATCAGAACTATCTTACATTTTTTGTGATTAAGTTCTTTAACATTATTTGGAAGGGATTGTATAAATTAATACGTTGACATGATATAGATTTAAGACATTGATAGGCTTTGAGTATAAAGGTGTATGTTACTACATATTCTTGTATTGTGATTACGTGAGAATGAGTTTGTTTAAAGCAATCAATGTAAGGGGTAGTGATCCGCCTCCTATATATAGCCTTTCCTACCCAATTCCCATCCTCATCCTGCCCGTGGTGCACCCTGCTTTTAACAGATGAGGCTCTAGGGACCAAATCACAGCGGTATAACTGTTTTATCTAAAATGGAGGAAATGCCATTTACATATGTGCTGCCCTATCACAGCACAACAGCGTCCCTCAGAGGCACATGAGGGGAAGGTCGGTGGATCTAAATACCATCTATTTGGTCATCCCGGCCAGGTCCGATGGACCCGTTGACCAACGATAGGTGTGGTCCTCCTTGCAAAATGGGGGTTTAAGTCGGGTGATGTAACTGCCACATTGTAAAACTGGTGCCCGTTAAGAAAACAGTTACATGAAAGCCACATACATTATCTTCATTATAATGGTTCGGGTACAAATCCTGACCTTCTAATGGTGTCATCTGACATAATTGACAATACAAAAAGAGAAATAATAGAAGACCCAGGTTCAGGCCACAGAATCACCATAAACTCCATAAGAGGTCTAATAAATAAAAGTAACAAACCAAAAATTAAAACTTCTTGGAATTTTAAAAAAGCAGATTGGTCCAGTTTCCAAAATGAGATAGAAGGGAAGTGTAATATACTGTTAGAACAGAGTTCAAGTCAACAGATGAAATGAATAAAAAAATTTGTGAAATATTATTGACAGCAGCCAAAACACATATCCCCAAAGGAAAGTTAAAGAAATATAGCTACTTTTGGTCTCCATCTTTATCTAAGTTAAAACACGAAAGAAATATAGCAAGAGTCAAGCCGAAAGAACCAAGTGTCCAGAAGATGTACAAAACTGGAGAAGAAAAGCAGCCATTTTTAAGAAAGAATTAATTACAGCAAAGAGGGCCAGTTTCACAAATTTTGTAGAACATCTGGACTATAGGAAAGATGGAAATAAAATATTGTACAAATTCCTTAATAAAACAAAATTATCAAAAAATACAACTGAACCATTAAAACATAATAACAAAAGCTTAACTACAGATAGGGAAATAGCAGAATCCCTTAACAAGTTTTATGCTCAGTCACAAAGAAATCCCCAAGCATATAAAAAACAAGATAAAGCTATCCAAAAAACTATCAGAGAAACTAATAAGCCAAAAGATATACGAAATGATATTTTTATTCAGGATTTTAACGAAACAGAACTAGATTTAGCAATAGAACAATTACAGAACAAAAAGTCTCCAGGACCTGACAAGATCCACCCAGAGTTTATTAAACACCTTAGCAGGAAAGGAAAAGAAATCCTACTTAAACTGTATAACACGTGTTGGAGAATGACTGTGCCTTCTGACTGGAAAAAAGCCATTATCATCCCGATTTTAAAGAAAAACAAACCCTCAAACAGTATTAATAGTTTCAGGCCAATATCTTTGACCAGTGTTATTGCAAAAGTGATGGAAAGAATGGTGGCATCTAGACTTAACTGGTTCCTAGAATATTACAACTTAATTAATAGTTCACAGACCGGCTTCAGACAGAATCATAGTACAAGTGAAAATGTACTCCTACTAAGCCAAGACATCAAGGAAGCTTTCAACAGAAAGGAGGATACCTTGGCAGTATTCATTGATTTTAAATCAGCATATGACTCAGTCTGGAGAAACAAATTAATTGAGAAGTTGCAATCAATAGGTGTGAAAAGTAACATGCTTAAGTGGATAACTCAGTTTTTTTCACAAAGATTTTGTGCCACAAAATATAATACCTACATTTCCAAATATAAACAAACACACCGAGGACTTCCACAAGGTGCTGTTCTGAGCACAACACTCTTTAACATATATATAAATGACCTTCCATCAATAATAAAAACCTTAGAAACCAAAATTGCTTTATTTGCTGACGATGTAGTCATTTGGACTCCAGGCTCTTCAGAAAAACCTGAATTTATTAAAGACAGAATAGAGACAGCCCTAAACAAAGTACATGAATGGAGCTCCCCAAACCTCATGACTATCAATGTGGAAAAAACAAATTATGAATTATTTACACTAAAATACAAACCAGTTAATATTAACATAGATTATAATGGTAAACCACTCAAAGCAGTTGATGATGCCAAATACTTAGGCGTCACTTTCGACAGAAAGCTAAGTTGGAAAAAACATATAACAAACATCTCAGAAAAGGTTGAAAAGAAACTGCAAATCCTGAAAAGGTTAGCTGGTGCTAAATGGGGCTGCTCAAGGAGAGTCCTTAACACAACATACAAAATGTATGTTAACCAAACCTCTTGTACTGTTCTGAAGCTTTAATAACAGCAGCAAATGCTAACATCACAATAAACTTGAACAAATACAAAATCAGGCTCTTTGCCTAATCACTGGAGCAGTTAAATCCACACCTATTGATGCCATGCTTGCCTTAACACGGACCCCATCAATAACAACAAAAATAGAAGAACAAGCATTGCTCCAACATGAGAAAATGTTACAGCTGCCAAACTCTAAATGGACAGAAGAGAACCTCCCCCCTTCAATCCTTAAAACTCATAGTTGTTGTTTTCTAGTGCCTTGCATCTGGCAATGAAGCCATTAGCATTCGTGCTTTCCAATACTTTTGAACTGTAGTTTCTTCTGATCTTAATGCTTCACAGGTCTTCAAGTGGTCTTCGTTCATTTCTGCTGGATCGTTACACAGGACACATGTATGTGGCTTTCATGTAACTGTTTTCTTAACGGGCACCAGTTTTACAATGTGGCAGTTACATCACCCGACTTAAACCCCCATTTTGCAAGGGGGACCACACCTATCGTTGGTCAACGGGTCCATCGGACCTAGCCGGGAGGACTAAATAGATGATATTTAGATCCACCGACCTTCCCCTCATGTGCCTCTGAGGGACGCTGTTGTGCTGTGATAGGCCAGCACATATGTAAATGACATTTCCTCCATCTTAGATGAAACAGTTATACCGCTGTGATTCGGTCCCCAGAGCCTCATCTGTTAAAAGCAGGGTGCACCACGGGCAGGATGAGGATGGGAATTGGGTAGGAGAGGCTATAGGAGGCGCATCACTACCCCTTACTACCCCTTAAAACTCATAGTAGTTTCCTAGAAAAGGTAACACAGATTAACCTCTTGAGCGACAGCCATTTAAAAGCTCTGCAGGCCGAGAACGGATACCCAATATCCAGCGCAGGGCATTTAAATTGTTAAATGCGCTAAAAGTGCTTCCTAAATACACAGCTGTATTTTGCGTAAATTTTAAGTTATTTTAATGAAACAAAAACTGGTATAAAACTCATTATATGCAGTATACATGTACATCATCAGCAATGTTGAGTTGTATTTACAAATCATTGAAATGGCACTATTTGTTTCACTGTGGTAAAAAGTTAACTTTGCTTTGTCGAACGCATCTCGGAAAGAAACAGTAGTGGACCCATTGTTTGTGTGAGCTATGCGTCAGCAAATCACAGCATAATGTGAAATAGAACACTACTGTATGCGTGGTTTATGAGTCATCAGAATAAAGCAGTTTTGCAATTTTTCCTTACACGTGTTTCGTAACTTGGATATAGCTTACAGGCTCCGTTTGTTTCTTTCTTGAAATGCATACATATACTTTCCTGCTTGTAGCTGAAGTGAGAAGCTATTGAGTGTTACATCTCAGAGCTAAAACATGGCATCAACAAGCAGTGTTGCACAAAGGTTAGCGAGTGGTGGAAGTGTAAGGGCTTCTGAAATTACACACGATAATGTGGAGGACTTCTTGCTGTGTGACAGCGATTTGGATATTGATGGCGAATTTTCCGAATTTGAGGGGGGTGTGGAGGATATAGGTACGAGTAGCAGTGAGGAAGAACGTGACCAACTTCCTTCACGTGTTCGTGAAGAGTCAGCATTGTGGAGTGCTGAAAACAATTGCAATACAAACAGGCACATCTTCACGAGCACAGGGTCTGGTGTTCAATCCCAGGCTCAGCTGACTTCTGACAGCCAACCAATTGACATTTTTACAAAATTTTTTACTACCGACTTAGTGTCTCTCATTGTTTCAGAAACAAATGTATATGCGAGTAAGGTGAAGGAAGACCTGCTCTCTAAAGGTGAATTAGGACCTAAGAGCAGAATTCAAAGGTGGACAGAAGTAACACTCAATGAGATTTACAGGCTAATTGGTCTAATTATACTTATGGGTGTTATTCGTAAACCTGCATTATACATGTATTGGTCCACAGATGACATGCTAGCTACTCCTTTTTTTGGAAAATGCATGTCAAATAACAGGTTTACGTCAATTTTGCGGTTCCTTCATTTCACCTGCACAGACAATGTAAATGACAAACTCCACAAAATTAGGCCTGTTTTCGATTATATTATTTCAAAATTTAAAGAAAATTATGTGCCTGGTGAAAAGGTCACTGTTGATGAAAGCCTAATGCTTTGGAAGGGCCGCTTAGGTTGGAAGCAATACATCAAAACAAAAAGGGCTAGATTTGGCATAAAGAGTTTTGATGTTTGTGAAAGTAAAACGGGATATCTTTACAATAGCTGCATTTACACTGGTCAAGGGACTGACAATACTGGAGACAAAGATTTGGGCTTATCTGGCTCCATAGTAATGCACCTAACGGAACCTGTGCTTGATCAGGGTAGGACTGTGTACTTAGATAACTGGTACAGCTCTCCTAAATTATTCATGGCCTTACACAAAAGAAAGACTAATGCAATTGGAACAGTACGTTCAAATCGTATTGGTTTGCCAAAAGATGTTAATACGAAGGCTCTAAGGAGAGGGGAAATGCAAGTGCGTCAGCTCCCACCTTTGACCTACCTTGCCTGGCAGGACAGGAGGGTAGTTACGGCATTATCCAATTGCAGCTCTAAGATTTTGATGATTGACACTGGAAAAACAGATGCCCATACCAAAATGTGCATTTTCAAGCCTGATGTTATCCAGGAATACAATATGCACATGAGCGGTGTCGATCTAGTAGATCAGGTATTGCAAGCATATCCCTCTTTATGAAAAACAGTGAAATGGTATAAAAAGGTATTTTTGCACCAGCTGGATATAACCATATACAATTGTTTGGTAATTTGGAGAGCTCTAAACCCACACAAGACAATGACCTACCTGGACTTTCGACTATCAATAGCTCGCAGCCTAATTGAACAATACCAGGTTGAGAGGCCTCTTCATACTGGGGGTAGAAAATCCAAAACCCCTGCACCCCTCAGACTTCAAGGAAAACATTATCCTAAAAGGATACCGTTAACAGCAAAGAAGTCCCGCCCATCTCGAAGGTGTTTCGTGTGCCGCAAGAAGGGAATCCGTAAGGAAACTGGGATGATCTGTGGCGAATGTGGAGATGTGTCCTTGTGTGTTTATCCCTGTTTTGAGGCATATCACTGCAGAAAGAACATATAAAGGTAAGCCAGTAAAGCATATAGAATTTAATTAAATGTTTCATAACGGGGGAAAATTAAAATAAGTTGAGTTAGATAGTGGATAAATAAGGGTTAAATGCACAAACGCACAGGACGTGTATACACATCCATATCGCTTGTCCGTCATTTTAAATGGACATGATTTCATGTCCATATCCCTCAAGAGGTTAAATCCAAATTGAACATTTCTAACACCAGAGAAAATCTACTTATAAGAGAAAATCCATTGGAATTATTGCAACCTACCTTCAGTTTGGAATTAATAGAGGAAATAGGTAAATCAGACACACCAAAAGAAATACAAAAACTTCTAGCTCTGGAAACAATCAATACTAGATATCCCACAGAAGAATGGCTGCACATATATACTGATGGATCCTCCAAGGAAAACCTTACTGGAGCTGGAGTTACGTGTTCACATTTTTCCTTTTATCATTCTGTTGGCAGAGACACAACAAATTATGATGGAGAAATAGAGACTGTATACATTGCTCTCCGAGAATTATTAAATCTTCCTTTAAAGAAATTTAACAAGGCAGTAATTCTTTCAGATTCTAAAGCTGCAATTCAGGGAATATGTTCAAATACTACAAAGAAGTCAACAAAAATTAGAGAATGCTACAAAATGTTAACACAACTCCAAAAGGTTAATAAGACTGTTCATCTCCAATGGATTCCAGCACACTGTGGAGTCATGGGGAATGAAGCTGCAGACTCACTTGCAAAGAAAGGCACAACAATAAAATAAAAGTCTAAATTCAATTTCTCATATTCCTCAATAAAACGCTTGATCATTAAAAAATTTTCTCATTCATACCTACAAGAAATAGAAACAAATGTCAAAGATAAAAATGGATTACACTACTTTCCAACCCAGATATAATCCCCCAGAGACCAAGGAAAACAGCGGTTGCAGCCTTCCAACTACTGACAAATCACAGCTGTTTAGCAAGTCATCTCTACAGAATAGGTATCTCAGCTTCACCAATATGTGTCCTGTGTAACGATCCAGCAGAAATGAATGAAGACCACTTGAAGACCTATGAAGCATTAAGATCAGAAGAAACTACAGTTCAAAAGTATTGGAAAGCACGAATGCTAACGGCTTCATTGCCAGATGCAAGGCACTAGAAAACAACAACAACTTTATCAAAATTGTTTTATTTCAGAGTTATGCAACTGATAATAGATCACACTTATTGAATATTTGTTATCAAAGATAAGCTATCTACAAAAATTATTTTATTGATTGAAAATTGCACAATGTGCAGAGAGAAATTACAAATGAATAACTATTCCAAAGTCAGTTTTATAATTGAGGTTTTCCTCATTTTGCAGTTTTGAGCATGGCATCTCTTGCAATGTTTTTTACACAACTCACAAACACAATCTTTGTTCGGTTGGTGAAATCTCTTGTTTTGGCAGAGTCTGCGGTGAAATCCATGTGTGGTGTAAGGTGTTACTACGTGCTGTAGCTCATAGTTTGCTTGTTTCCACTAGTCCATCATTATGGCATCTCTGGAGTAGAAATCAGGCCAGATGACTCTGCACTTCTCAATGAGGGTTTGACATGCATTCTCGTAGGGCTTGGTATTTGGCAACCAAAATTGCATTTTGATGTTGTCATTGAAGTAATTTTCCTTGGTTAATACATATGTTAGTCTTGAGGGTGCTGATTTCCCGATACCTAGAATCCTTTTCAGGTAGCGAGCTTTGACTTTTTCTATTGTTATCAGGTCACTTAGGGTGAGTTTTCCCATATGATGCTAATCCTGTAAAGACACGGCCAGGAAAAAAAATGTAACACCATCAAGGATTGCTTAAACTTTATACAGAATTAAGTGAGCGGTAATATGTCATGATAGTATCATATGATAACAAAATCAGCACAAATGATGTAGACATGTCACAAGGAGATATGTCCCAATGGCTGCATTAATAGTTGGTGTAATCCTCTTGGGCAGCAATACAGGCATGCATTCATGCTGGCAGGCAATCGTACAGGTGGCGAATGGCACCCTGTGATACACTGTCCTAAGCATCTTGCAACTGTTATCACAGTTTGACAATGGTTGTGGCTGGCCATGGAGACCCAATCACCTTCTTTCCCATCATGTCCCATACATGTTCAATTTGAGAGAGATCAGCGGACTGTGCTGGCCAGGGCAGTTGTTGTATACTATACAGAGCACGTTGCATTGCTGCAGCTGTGTGGGGATGTGCATTATCCTGTTAAAACAGCACATCACCTTCCTGTGGAAGAAATGGCAGTAACACAGGATTAATTACCTGCTGGATGTAGCTGACACTGGTTTCACATCCCTGCACAAGCACCAAAGGCGAGCACGAGTTGTAAGGGATGGCACCCCACACCATGATGCCAGGAGTTGGGCCTTTGCGTCATGGGTGAATGCACTCTGGACGAGTTTGCTCACCAGCTCTACGCCGTACGCAGACATGACCATCACTTGCATACAGGCAGAACCTGCTCTCATCACTGAAGACAACAGAGTGCCATTCCATTGTCCAATGAGCCCTTTCTCGACACCAGAGGAGATGTGCATGACGGTGTTGTGCTGTAAGAGGTACCTTGGCTAGGGGCACACGTGATTTGAGTCCTGCTGCAGCAAGACGGTTTCCAATAGTTAGTGCTGACACTCCAGGTGCTACCTAAGCCCATATCACCTCCCTGGATGCTGTTCGGCCACTCACTGATGCCCATACAATGTGTCAATCCAGACGCACGTCTGTAGAATGTGGTCGCCCAGAACCTGGTCTACAGGAGTGAGAATGTTCCACAGACCATTGCTGAAAGCACTGACACACCACCGATAGATACATTGTGCCCAAGATGTGCAGCAGTTTGTCAATAGGTCCATCCAGCTTTGTGAAGTCCAACAATTCGACCCCGTTCAAATAGCTCTAGCTGTGAGACAGGAGTACATGTGCATTGTTGTGGCATTGCTACACCCTAGAGTGTTGTTTGACACCACCGTTCAACTGTTAGGGTACCACAGTGACTGCCTGCACAGAAGGCATAGAGACACTGCTGTGCAGTGCCATCTGTTGTCCACTGACCATGACACATCAGTAACCTCTCAATATCCACATACTATGCCCATGTGTTGATAAACACAGTCCTTACTGGTGTTGCATTGGGAAAATGGCTGTCTTGAATAGTAACATTGCTGTATCCAGTGTTGGATACAACAATGTTGAAGCTATTGGATGTGGTAGATGGCTTTTATTGCTGTAGCAGCTCTTTCTTTAACATAGTTACCAAAGAATGACAAGGTGGTTTGCAGAGTGAGTCCAAGATACTTGAATTTTGGCACTACCTCTAAAGGTTTATTGTGCAGGGTCATTGTGTTACTGGAGGCATGTTTCCCTCCTTTCCTAAAAGTCATTTGTTTGGTTTTGCTGTGGTTTATTTGCAATCCATTTCTTTCTGCCTGTGATGTGAGCCTGTCGTCCACATAGAGAATAAGTGATGCTGAGGTGTCTCTGATTATGTCTGTGATGTCTGCAGTCATGATGTTGAATCATGATGAATCTACAAACATTCACAGTAGGGTTCAGGAGTATAACAGAAACAAAGTAACCAAGTTTAACAAATAAAGAGGTCACTACTTCAGCACAAACTATGTAAGATCATTTCTCCCAAAACATATTCAAAATTATTTTCCTAAATGTTAGCACAATAATAGACTCATTGTTGTACTGCTGTTGGAATGTTGCATGTCCCATTCAATTCATTCTGCACAGTTTGCAGCAATTTTCAATTCACTTTTATATTTATGCTACGGTCTGAATTTCACTTCCACCATAAACGAGTGCCTTGAGATGGTCTCAAAGACAAAAGCGTGTTAACAAGCATGCGTGTGAGACTAATGCTTAGGAACTGACATTGAAGTCATTCTCCTTCTAGTTTCCCAGTATTTGGTGACAATGTCAGGATACTACTTCAAAGCTTGGCATGATCCTAGATGTTCCATATCCTCTGGTACACGGTTTGGTGAGGTTGAAAGAGCTGGTGATTCAATCATGTCCAATTATGAGATGAAAGATGGTTACAGCTGATTTTTTTGGTAATTTTGAAATTATTTTAGAATTTTTTTGCAATCTTTAGCTACTTGGAATATTTATTTTCTTATGTTATTTTATTTTTATAGCTTTTATCTATTTTTCTTTTTACAATGAATTTGATTGATTCATAAGCAAATTGTGCAATAGTTTTTTGTTTAATTTGGGTTCCTTTTTTTGCCAAAAAATGTGCTTTTTGATTACCATCCACTCCACAATGTTAACATGTTAAGGCTGGGCAAGAAACTGATGCCACACAAACTATCCACTTACCAGGATATGCAACATTAAGATGTGTCCTGGCCTTGCATATCACACCTCACAAATGAAGATGTTTTAGATGGCCTAGATAATCTTTTTCGCATTATTTTGTAAAATATTTGTGTTTTCTGTGGAGAGTTAGAAAAAATGCAGATTCTAGATAAGTGTGGAAAATATACGCGAGTTTGGCTGTTTATAGAGGATGCCTTGGCCATTATAAGGTTCATTTGAACATTGTTATTATGCTAATTATTATTTATTTATGCCAAAAAACTTACTGCTTGACAAGTTGACCATGATAGCTTAGTAAAGCAGCTGCTTGATGCGGAAGATCCATGGTTCAAATCCTGGCTATCACATTGAATTTTTCAGTCCTGATTCCACCTCTTAAACATTGTTATTATGCTGCTTGGATTTCTTGTGAATCTTAATTTTTTCCAAATGTGAACTATATCCACCACACCTTTCCTTAACCAATTATTATCACCACCAAATATGATGAATGGAAAGCACAATAAAGTGTTTTTGACTTCACAGCCAACAGATCTATTTGTTTTTTGTGTAAATGTCCGTATTGAATTTTCTAATGCAGTTAACCTTTACACATTTTTGTTTTGTGTTACCTTTGTGCAGATCAGGAGTAGGCCTTCCCATATATTTTACAATCAGCTTGTCTTCTAGCAATAATGCAGAAAATGAGCTACTTAGTAAAAAACTCACTTTATTCATCGTACTTAAACAAAGCAAATGTAATCACTTATGCCTTCGACAGTGTTTGTGTTTACTGCTCCTATATCCTAGCAAACCTCTCATTCAAATGTATTGGGTTACTGGCAGTGCAGGCAGCGTTATAGAAAACATGGATTCATAGTATAAGTGTAAACAATGGAAAGTAAATGGCCATAATGATATAATATTTATTGCTTTTATGCTCTAGTAGTGATTAATGGCTTATTTCTTATTTCTCAATACAGCACAACTTGCTAAGTGTGTCATAAAGTAGGTGCAAATAAGTTGCATGTGCTGCCAGCAGTAGTCATGGCACAAATATGAGCTATTCCCTTTCCCCTACAGTCCAGTCCCCACTAGCACCCAGTGGCCCAGAACTGCTCCAGAACACTGTAAATCCAAGCCAGATATGGAGTGGCACACATCCATAGAATAATAATACAATAATGTTGCAAACTTGTAACTTGCTCTCACTTCCTTCACTTCTATGGTTTTCCATTGTCAGACAAGTCATTTCATTGTGCTTTTGTGAGTAATAAGAATAATGCTAAAGTAAAAACAAATTAGAAACTAAATGCTTCACTTCCCTTAGTACAAGTAATATCCCAAGCTCTTTGGTGCTAACAAGTTTTGAGTTGACTCCAACTCATTCTCAAAGCTAAGCAGGTTTTGTATAGCTTTGAGAATGAGTTGGAGTCAACTCAAAGCTTGTTAGCACCAAACAACTTGGAATATTACTAAGATAAGTGAAGCTTTTAGTTTCTAATTTTTTTTTACTTTAGATTCTTGTTGCTTCACTGTTAATAGCTTCATTATTTCCTTATTTAATAAGAATTATGCTTTTATTCTCGATGTAACCATGGAGCATACAATGCATGTATTTCTTAATTTTATTAAGGTAGTGCCTTGGTACAGAGCCACACCTGACACGAGGGAGCAATATCCCCAAAAGCCAGTTGCAAATGTTCAGACTTTTGCACTGCGTTAAACCACTTAAAAATTGTAAAAAATCATTGAGCAAAAATGCTCTCTTTCCAACTCCCTTACAAGGAGGATCCATTGTGCATTCAATTCAAGTGGCCCAACTTTCATTTTCTCACATCCAAAAATGTTCATAGTGACTGTTGTAAAACTCAAGAAGTGCAGAAGCAAACAGGGATATGACTGGGCCTCTGACACTATTAGAGGAGCATTTAGAATGAACATCAAAGTACATTGCTAAAGTAAGACTCCCATCACATTGGTGATGTTGTCTAAAGCAGGTTCCATGAAGACACAATTAAAAATGAACACCGTGTATTACATGCTTAGAACATTTGTTTTTGTCTTTCACAGTTTATAGTTGAAGCAACGCTTGAAATTTATAAGAATGCTATGGAGAATTTCTTACCGACTCCTGCCAAGTCACACTACACATTCAATCTTCGGGATTTCTCTCGTGTCATACAAGGGATACTCATGATACCATCTACTCACCTTAGTAGTGGCGAGAAGCTTACAAGGTTGTGGATCCATGAAACGTACAGAGTCTTCTACGACAGACTTATCAATGAAGAAGACAGGTACTGTAGAAGTCTACATGCTTCCCTTTATACTCAGTTACTTCTGTAGTTATGCTAGTAAGGAGCATCAAATCAAAGAGCATTATAATCTCAGCAGCATCAGGGAAACCTGATATAAACAAAAGACTGTGTGCAAAATACTGGCTTGCAATATTACTACATCCTGGGTGGAGCATATGCACTGTTTGAAGACAAGTGCTTCTGGTGTGAACTAATTAATTCACATACTCAAACCCAATTTCTTTCAGTAGAATACTACATTTAAATAAAAAATAAAACTAGTTCATCCTGACAGCAAGGTGCACATGTATGCTTGAAAGAGTTTCCATGGCAACAAATACTTTTACTGCCATGCAGTCCACTATTGTACTCAAATTTTCTCGCCATAAAATTGTTTTCAAAAGAAAAATTTTAAGGCAGTGTATCAGTGAAATTTGGTAAAAATTGCCAAACATTTTGAGTTTTACTTTTTGCACTTTTTATCATGTTTATACTTTGTACTTTAATGGCACACTTTAGTTTTCTGAATATCAGCCATTTTTAAAGCTCCAGGAGGGCATTCAAATGTGCTAGTGCAGGTGAGCATTCCTCGCTAAACCTCATCACTACAGTTTTGAAATGCATTTTTAATTTTTACTGGCTCTGATTTTGGTCTCTTGCAGGGAATTTTGCTTCAGAAAGGTTGTGAGTTGGCTGTGCTGAAATGAATTTGATATTCGAGCCAAAATGCCACAAATCTGGCATGTTTTGCTTCCAAACACAGAAGTGCAGTCAGTGTTCTGTAATTCTATAATCTTGCCAGATTATTTCAGTGTTCTAGTTATATATTAGACATTATTTAGATAGTAGATTTTAAGTTTCTAAAGTATGAGCAAAATTAGATTCTTGTTATATTCCTTTCATAGAAGTTTGAAAACAGTGTTGTTGTAATTAATTTAATTTAATTAGATTCTTGTTCACTGTTAATGGCTTCATTATTTCCTTAATTAGATTTTAGTTATTTGCTAGTCTATAGTAAAGCTGTAACAAGCAGATATTTTATGAAATTTGTGTATAAATTTGCAAAAGAGCATAGTGTAGAGGTTAGCTAAGAACAACAAATTTCTAAATTTTGTGAACAATGTGAAGGTGAAAGGAAATTTTTCATATTAAAAAACAACCAAGCAAACTTAAAATTCTCAAAAAATGCTACTGAGGCCAATAAGAAAGCAAGGCCTTTAATATCCCGGCTTATTTGTTGAAATTGGGCCGTTAACAGAGAAGTTATGGCCAAAATAAGGTTTCGACTAATTGTGACTGTTACGCGTAAAATCACATTTTTTCAGGAATTACACCTAATATAAACTTAATAAGCAAAACCCTGTCTGAATACAAAATTAGATCGAAATCGTTAGAGCTGTTTCCAAGTTGCGCAGAATATATATACAAGAATTGCTTGTTTAGATATATAAGATAAATATATACGATAATTGATAAATCAATACACGTGTAAAATGGTTTCAAATGTTTGTGTATATACTATTTCTCAAATTAATGAAACAAAAGAGCTTTAACAGACAAAGGAACAGATGCATATATCTCTTAAAACAATTTCTGTCATAAGTTTGGTGGAAAGCAAATTTTAACACTGATAATTTTCATCATCACTGGTGGGGTGTTATCAGCACCCCAGCGATTAAATTTTGTGGTGCACATTGTTGCATATCTCTAAAACACAAAGGTTTTGCAACAATGTGCATCCATTTGAACAAAGGGAACAAGTCGCTCAACAGTGTGACCAACATGCTTCCCTAAATACCAGTAAACTTCTACATCCGGCGTGTTGTAAACACTTCACATCCCCATTTAAAGGCCAATCAACTTACCTTTGAGAATTTAATTGATTACAACACTGTTTTCAATACTTCCAAGAAAGAAGATACTCTACAGATTCTAAAGTAAGAAACAAATTAGAAACTAAAAACTTCACTTATCTTAGTAATGTTGCAGTTCTTTTTGCAAAAAACTGACCCTGGGTTTCAAGTTGTCTCCAACTCATTCTCAAAGCTACACAACTTGAAACCCAGGGTCAGTTTTTTGTAAAAATAACTGCAACATTACTAAGATAAGTGAAGTTTTTAGTAATGGAAAAATTGAAGCTATTAACAGTGAAGCAACAAGATTCTAAAGTAAGAACAAATTAGAAACTAAAAACTTCACTTACCTTATTATTTTGGTGCTGACCCTGGGGTTTAAAGCTATATCCAGCTCATTCTCAAAGCCAACTCTTTGAGAATGAGCTGGATATAGCTTGAAACCCCAGGGTCAGTACCAAAATAATAAGATAAGTGAAGTTTTTAGTTTCTAATTTGTTTCTTATTTTACTCTACAGATGTTTACTTCAAATTTAATTATACAACAATTTTTTTGTTTAGGCAGCGCATGTTTGCATTAGTGTCAGATTCATGTTATGCAAATCTGAGACAGCCAATGGAGAAAGTTCTGGCACATTTATTGGCAAATGAAGATGATCAGCTAAAGGATTCAGATGTAAGAAAATTAATTTTTGGGAACTACATGGAACCTGATGCTGACCCTAAAATTTATGATGAGGTGAGTAGATGAATATGATTTCTAAGCCAAAGAAATACTCATGCCCCAATTTATCTTGTGACCTAAACATAGTTTGGCAAAATGCACATACATTGGTTGCTTTTATTGCATGCAACCCTTGAGATATGTGAAAGCCGAAGGACCTTACAATACAAGTTGTAGTAGATGTTGCCATTGTACAGGTAGTGGAATGCACAATGTTTGTGATGCATGCATGTCTGCAGTTTAGCTCTGCACAGTTGGTTAAAGTGCAAATTATTCTCCTACTTTTTAAGATATTCAAATTAATCAAAAAAACACATGCTTATTGAAACTATAATCACTAAGGATAAATCTAAATTGAAAAGTATATCAATATTTCCAAACACATTCTGTTTCAACTTATTTGTAATAATGTTAATCACAGGGCTAGCTTCGGAGAGGGTCCTCTCTATCATTCAGCTGTTGACTGACTGGTTGAGCATCTGGTTACTGCCTCCCCCTTCTCTTGTTGGCTAGTCGTACCACATCATCTATGATTGGTATGTCAAAATTCATCAGATGATCTCAATCCTGTTGTTGTTGTTGTTTGTTGTTGTTGTTGTTTGCTAGTGCCTTGCATCTGGCAATGAAGCCATTAGCATTCGTGCTTTCCAATACTTTTGAACTGTAGTTTCTTCTGATCTTAATGCTTCACAGGTTTTCAAGTGGTCTGTGGCGTTCATGTAACTGTTTTCTTAACGGGCACCAGTTTTACAATGTGGCAGTTACCCGACTTAAACCCCCATTTTGCAAGGGGGACCACACCTATCGTTGGTCAACGGGTCCATCGGACCTGGCCGGACGGACTAAATAGGTAGTATTTAGATCCACCGACCTTCCCCTCATGTGCCTCTGAGGGACGCTGTTGTGCTGTGATAGGCCAGCACATATGTAAATGACATTTCCTCCATTTTAGATGAAACAGTTATACCGCTGTGATTCGGTCCCCAGAGCCTCATCTGTTAAAAGCAGGGTGCACCACGGGCAGGATGAGGATGGGAATTGGGTAGGAGAGGCTATAGGAGGTGCATCACTACCCCTTACTACCCCTGATCTCAATCCTTAATGATGTAAATATTGTCCCACAATGTTAACTCCTAATAACTTTTTACTGATTTAAAAAGTTGGATATTTAGGTTGATATTATGATTACAAGGACAAAAGTGGAGAGTTATGGCTGATTTATCTGTTTCTTTGTGTTTGTTGTTTCTGATGTGTTCTTTCATTCTGGTTTCCAAATTTCTTTTGTTTTGCCAATATACATCTTATGGCAGTCTTCAAGTTGATACGGTAGATTCCTGATAATTTAATACTTGGAGTTGTGTTATTAAGAGGATGATTGAATAACTTTCTAACACTATACTTGCTTTGCAGAGCTAGTTTTATGTTATAATTCTTAAAAATTTTGTTGAAAAATTTTGGATGATACATAAATTTACATCTTTTTGGGTATAACTAATTTTTACTTTCTCTACTGGTAAGTAGGGGAAGTATTGTATTCCACCCAAAAATTCGAAGTCGAGATTTCACCGGAAATATATGTTTTGAGGCCCCCTGAATCCAAAAAAAGCATTTTTAGAAAAAAGTCTGTGTGTCAGTCTGTGGACAGCATAACTCAAAAACAAAAAGTCAGTTAAAAACCAAAGTTGGTATTTAAGTTTAATGTCTTTGAAGGATGTGACACGAAGATTTTGAAGAAAATAGTCCCACCCTAAGCTACCCTTTACATGGAACATTTTTCAAAAATTTTGATTTTCTTGAAAATGGATCTAACGATTTTGATTAAAATGCCATATGTTTGAGATATTTTGATGACAAATGAAATGTATATCTTGAATTTTCTGGCTATAGTCCCTGTAGTCGTATTTACTGTGGACGACTTTTGCATAACTGGTAAACCATTGGAGATAGACCAAATCATACTATACAAAAAATGTTGTTAGCTAATGCTGGATTTCTGACAATGAAGTCATTAATCCTCTTGCTCTCCAATATTTTTCACTGATATTGAAGAGAGCAATAGCAGTAATAGTAACCGCTTTTTAGAGAGCACCATATTTTTATGTTTTGGTGGTCACATCGCTCTCTCACAACCCCCAGAATGTCTGGAGGACCACACCTGTCGTTGGTTTACGGGTCTCACCGACCTGACCGAGAGAATTATCAAAATAAATTCACCGACCATATCCTCTGATTACCAATCAGAGGACGTATTACATGCCATGACAGGTCAGCATGTTAGGGGTTAAGGTTTTATAGAGAAATTAGAGAAATGGAGAGGTTGAAAAATAAAGACTCCCTAGCCCTCGGAAACCCTAATAGCATCGTATACCAATATACCAATGTATATTTTAAGTAGCTCTCTTAATGAACCCACCATGTTCTTTAACTTTTTTGCTAATCAAAACATTGCATTTATGTAATGTTGTGATAGATTCATATTAGTAATCCATATATTTTTATATTATAGATAGATTTTATATTAACCAATGTAAATAAGTACAATATAATGCCCAAAATACCCCAACTGTACATGTAAAATCAATGGGTGTAGTGCAAATGTGCAACCTCATGGAGAAATGCCCTGCTACTAATATGGTCATCGATGTATATTCTCAGGATGTTCTGAACCAAGATGTTGTATGCTCCAGTCATTATGAACTAGCCTTATATTCCAAGTGAGTGAGATACAAAAAATGTAGATCTTGCTAAAATGCACAATTTATGTCTCAATAAATTTTCTTGTAGGGTGAACCATTTCGGAGATATTCCTTGTTATGTGTGTGAGTTCCGGAAAACTTAGAAGTTTCGTGAAATGGGTCATCGCTGTTCATTTTTTTATGTGTTAAGTGTGCAAAGACAACAGAATCTCAAACATTTGACTATCACACAAAACCTACTGTATTCTAACATTCCCCTTGCACCTACAAGGAAATAAGCAATAAGATAATTTGTACAAATGTTTATTTCAACTAACAAGAAAGAAGATATAGGAATAAGAGTTTGTAAGAATGGTTAGTACAAGAGTAGAGAAAGTCATGTGAGTGCAACACATCAGATTTTTAATTTGCTGACATCCTTGATAGCTTTTAACCTTCTGTGTTTGTCTAATAATCTAGCTACAAAATCAGCTTTAAATCCATTTAAATTCACAACAAGTTTAATATGCTCAAATAAAAAAACCTACTAAAGCTTTGGTATTGATTGCAGCTGCATTTGATACTGGCAAAAGCAATTTTATTTAGTTTTCTTCTCTTTTCTATTTTTTTTAATTAGATAGTTAATTTGGGTTCAATATACAGGGAAAACATACATTTAAACAGATGATATGGTGTTGGTATCAAGATTAATAGACTACCTACTGACAGCAATAAACAGACAAGCAGAATGGGCAGAAAACAGCAAACTAATACTGAACAGAGAAAAAACTGTAATGATGATCTAAAGTAAGAACAAATTAAAAACTAAAATCTTCACTTATCTTAGTAATATTGTAAGATTTTATGCAGCTGACACATTTCAAGTTGACTCCAACTCATTCTCAAAGTTATACAAACAAAGTTACCACAGCTACTGATGCTCATTTTAATCACCAATCTCTGAAAACAAAAACCTATAAATACAATCTATTGGAGGGATTTCAAAATTCATAATACGGTTCCTGTTAATAGCTTCATTATTTTCTTATTTACTGTAATGATGACTTTCAAGAGAGGAGGAAGACATGCAATTCGAGATACCATAAAGCTACAGGACGAACTGCTGAAAATGGTAAACAACTTCAAATACTTGGGTATAAAGCTACAGACACAAGGAACCACGTTCACATAGCACATAAAGGACAAAGCAGAAAAATACGAACTGGTTGGAGAATTCAATGTTATTCTGGCAGGTTGTCACAGTAGCTTAATGGGCAGAGCACCCACCTGGTAAGCGGAGGGTCTGTGGTTCAAATCCCAGCTGTGGCATTGAATTTTTAAGTTCCGGTTCTACCTCTCAAACATTGCCCACACATAGCTTGTGTGTTTAAACACCAACAGTAAGTTTGTTGGCATAAATAAATAATAATTACCATCTGAAGGTTAATTAATCCCGGAACATAAAGTACTTACAATAGTAAGTCACCATTGGGGTAATTGTCTCTGATGTGAGACTGCCTTTGTGGTTTACCGGGAAAAATACGAACAGGTTTGAGAATTCAATGTCATTCTGGCAGGTCGTCACTGTAGCTCAAAGGTTAGAGCATCTGCCTGTTAAGCAGAGGGTCTGTGGTTCAAATCCCAGCTGTTGCACTGAATTTTTAAGTACCAGTTCTATCTCTTAAAGTATACAGTTTAAAAAGTGTTTCTCAGATTAGTAAATGATAAATAACTAAGCAGTGCTGTTGGTGTTTTGCAGGTAACAGATTTGGACTCTTTAACAGAGAAGATGAATTACTATTTGAATGATTACAACATGCTTTCTCAGCAGCCTATGTCACTGGTTATGTTTCAATTTGCAATTGAGCACATATCTCGTGTAAGCCGAGTGTTGCAACAGCATAGTGGGCATGTGCTGCTGGTGGGTATTGGAGGATCTGGACGGCAAAGCTGCTCCAAACTTGCCAGTTCTATGGCAGAGTACCAAGTTTTCATGGTAAGTCTTTCTACTTTTGCTACTGCTTACTTACCAAAATTCATAATTCTTTCCTTTGGTTTTTATAAGGTGGATATTTTCCCAAACTGAGAGCTCAGTTGGTATCTTGCTATCCTGAGATGGTTGGCATCATGATGGTTATTCCAAATTATGAATTTTTATTTCCCAGCTTAGCAAGTTCATATCACCATCACCAGGGACTTATACCATCAATAGTATACCAGACAACACAACATCTACATCTATTAGTCAGTCAGTTGTTAGCTGAAGATGGTATACTTGAATTAACGTAACTTAGGTATTCTGACAGTTCCCCCGGCATGCACTACGCATGTGATAGGGAAGTTGCACAGTGGTCTGTTGTCATGACAACCAGGTTTTACCTTGAAGTGGCCAATAGACTTTGTGACGGGATTGCATGGCCACTAAGTCTTTTGGCTACTTCAAGGTCAGACCTAGTTGTCATGACAACAGACTGCTGTGCCACTCCCCTATCATGTGTGTAGCACACGCCAAGGGAGCTGTCAGAATACCCAAGTTGTGCTAATTGAAGCATAACAATTGTTTCTGAAGCATGTCCTAATTTTCTAATGTAAGTTGTTGTTGTTGTTGTTGTAGTTGTTAGCTAATGCTGGACTTGCTCTCCAATATTTTTCATTGATGGATGGGAAGGGCGCTAGAAATGGCCGGGCATATTTTAAGGTGGTCTTGGTCCATTCCCTCTTGCAGATCACATAGAGGACAGAGTGGTGAAGAATATATCTCAATTCTATTCAAATGTTTTGTCAGAGAATCATGTTCTGTAATCAACCTGAAGGTTCCAACTGCCATTTTTTGAGGACACTCAGAAATTACTGTTTGAATGTTTGGTAGTTCCCATCTTTTATTCTTTGATTTTTCGTAGTAATATTTTGCATTAATTTTTTTGAATTCAGGGTGACTAATCTTTTAGCTGCATACCATGGTAGATTAACTATAGATTTTTGCACATTGCTGGTACCCTTTTTTATAAGAAAATCATCTTTGCCATTACCACTCAGTCCACAGTGAGCCGGTATCCATTGGAAGACTAGGTGTTTTTGAAGTGCAGTTAGATGGGTAAGGATTTTCCAACATTCTATAATTGTTTGGTTTTTTTGTGACAACTTGGAAGAAATTGCTATAATTGCCACTGGAATCTGAGAGAATATGTAACTGCTTGATGAAAATGTGAAGTTCCATACTAAAGATTTTGTAGATTCTAATGTAAGTGAGATATAGTGTTAGTAAAACTTACCTTGAATATTAGAGTGTTTAACCTCACTTGTTCAAAACACTTCCTAATTATTATATAATACCTTACCTATATTACATTGTATATCCTTTCTTTATTATCAGAGTCACCTCAGCTATAATGGCACCCTGGCCTTTGCTCTTATCAATTCTACAACCTTTATTTACTTTCCCGTTTCTTTCTTGTATTCTTCACATTCCTTTCCAGTGTTCTTTTACTTTCTGTAAGAACCCGACTATACCTCTGATCTTACATTACTGTAATAATATTATTACATTTTAAATGCAGAAATTTGCTGGTGTGTCTGTTATCACATTCATAAACTTACTAGTGAAAGAAAAATATTTCTGTTGTACAACAATTGTGAAACTGGCCTGTCATGGCATAGAAAACTGTTCCACAGGTGGTGATTGTGAGAAAAGCCAATGGACTTCAAAACCCCTCTCGGCCAGGTTCAATGGACCCATTAACCAACAACAGGTGTGGCCCTCCAGATATACTGGGGTTTTACGTGAGTGGACGATATAACCATCATTAACAGCAAAAAATTGGTGTCCATTTAAAAAAACGGTTATTCTTATGCTTTCTTTCCAAAGTTCAAGACATCAAGAAGAATGTAGACCTTCCTAATTTAAAGGAAAACGTCATATATATATAGTCAATCCGACACAAGCATTAGACATCACATATTATTTACACCTGATAAAACAAGTTAAGAAAAGTGATACTCCAACTAGTGTTCTAAAATTATTGGCATTAGAGACAATCCATACTAGATTTCCGGAACACGAATGGCTCCATATTTATACTGATGGATCATTGATATCAAACCAAGATGGAGCAGGTGCTGGAGTCACATGTCATCTCTTTTCATATTACAAATCTTTAAGTTATGGAACTACAAACATTGATGAGAAATTGAAGCAATTCGAATGGCCCTTCAAAATCTTTTGTATAGAATTTCACATTTTCAGCAAGCAGCTATTCTCTCAGATTCCAGGGTGGCAATTATAGCAATTACTTCTAAGTTGTCACCAAAAAACCAAACAATTATAGAATGTTGGAAAATCCTTACCCATCTAACAGCACTTCAAAAACACCTATAATCGCTCCACTGTTAGATCCGCCCTTGATGTAAACACAAGCCATCAACAATGAACTCGCAATACGCCGGAACCAAAGCACACCATAAAATATAGTACCTTAAATATCAGCGATTATCTGTGAGTTTTGAAGATGTAGGATAACCCTGGTAAAGACTACTTAAATGTAATGCGATATTTCTAAAATTCCTGAGTAAATATCGTTCTGTTGCAACATAAATACGAGGTATGAGTCCACATGGTGTTTGTTTTGTGTTAGTCGCAGGTGATAACATCAGGTTATCGCGGAGGGATACAAGGGGCGGATCTAAGGCTGGATGGAGTATAGTCTTATAATGGTTACCAGCTCACTGTGGACTGAGTGGTAATGATAAAGCTGATTTTCTTGCAAAAAAGGGTACCAGCAGTATACAGAGATTTCAACCTTCTATATGGAATAGATACATTTCAAAATGCTGTCATACTCTCTGATTCTAAAGCAGCACTATATGCAATAAATGCATATAAAATGTCAATCGAAATTAAAGAATGTCATAAAATGATCCAACAACTCCAAA
Source organism: Tenodera sinensis (assembly GCA_030765045.1). Taxonomy (NCBI): domain Eukaryota; kingdom Metazoa; phylum Arthropoda; class Insecta; order Mantodea; family Mantidae; genus Tenodera; species Tenodera sinensis. The sequence continues at coordinate 6,326,363 of CM060972.1, forward strand.
ATTTATAGAAAAGAATTCATTTACAATAGATATCTAAACATTGCAGAATTGCTGGAAATGAAACTGCTGATATTCTTGCCAAAAATATTCAAATTTAGTTCTAAATACAGATAAAGCTTACCTTTTACATCTATAAAAGACTAATTAAAAACAAATATAAAATCAAGCAAACTCAAACGCTATGTAACAAAGCAAAAGATAAAAAAGTGGAAGATTTTAATTAAAAAATCAGAGATTATTCCAGAAATCCCTAAAAATACTGCAGTAGGAAATTTAGATTACTTACCAAACATGATTTGTCCATACACTTACATAAAATAGGAATTAACACAAATCCAAATTGTCCTCTATGCAACAAAGAAGAAGAAATTACTGACAACAGGTACAACTTCACAGATCATCACTGTGAAGTTGGACATGTTGGATCCCTACAGAGAAATATTGGAGAGCAAGAGTGCTAATGGCTTCATTGCCAGAGCCCGGCATTTGATAACACCAACAACAAAATGAATGTGGAACCTTCTGATTCCCAAAGAACATAAACTAATCCGTAATTACGTCCAGTGCTAATGTTAAATGGTGATGTAACAAGATGACCTACAAATTTTACTGTGGACTCTGAAACATATTGGGCTTTGGAGATAGTTTAGAGGTTAAGGCTTGGATAGAGCTGACGCAAAATCACCAGCCCAGAGCCAGAATTGAACCATGGACCCTCAGCATGAAAGCTGCAAATGAAACTGCTGAGCTACCCCAGTGTCCGCATATAATAATGTTGTTGTTGTTGTTTTCTAGTGCCTTGCATCTGGCAATGAAGCCATTAGCATTCGTGCTTTCCAATACTTTTGAACTGTAGTTTCTTCTGATCTTAACGCTTCACAGGTCTTCAAGTGGTCTTCGTTCATTTCTGCATATAATAATGTTAATTAGTAACAAATACATTAGGTAAAGCCATTCTGAATCCATTTCCTGGTTCAGTTTGCATAGTGGGCAATTTGGGGACTTGCTGCACCATAGCCAAGTGGTTAGACCATTTGCTTCTCACCAAAGTGGCCCAGGTTTGATCCCAGGCAACTGCATGTGGGATTTGTGGTGGATGAAGCAGTGCTGGGGCAGTTTTCCTCCAGGTTCTCTGGTTTCCCCCGCCATCTCATTCCACCAGTACTCCAGCTTCATTCCATTTATCATCAGTGTCACCACCTGTGGTGCTGTATGTAGTAAAAGTGGGTGTTAAACACTACAAAAAAGACAGAAAAAAAGATTGAAGACTGGTATATTCCAATTCTGTGTAGATGTTCAGCCAGTCATGACCTAAATAAGGAAAATTGAAGCTATTAACAGTGAAGCAACAAGATTCTAAAGTAAGAACAAATTAGAAACTAAAAGCTTCACTTATCTTAGTAATGTTGCACATTCTTTTTGCACAAACTGACCCAGGGTTTCAAGTTGAGAATGAGTTGGAGACAACTTGAAACCCTGGGTCAGTTTGTGCAAAAAGAACGTGCAACATTACTAAGATAAGTGAAGTTTTTAGTTTTTAATTTGTTCTTACTTTAGAACAGTCATGACCTGTTTGTTAACCTCTTCAGGGATATGGACGTGAAATCACGTCCATTTAAAATGACGGACGAGCGATATGGACGTGTATACACGTCCTGTGCGTTTGTGCATTTAACCCTTATTTATCCTCTATCTAACTCAACTTATTTTAATTTTCCCCCGTTATGAAACATTTAATTAAATTCTATATGCTTTACTGGCTTACCTTTATATGTTCCTTCTGCAGTGATATGCCTCAAAACAGGGATAAACACACAAGGGCACATCTCCACATTCGCCACAGATCATCCCAGTTTCCTTATGGATTCCCTTCTTGCGGCACACGAAACACCTTCGAGATGGACGGGACTTCTTTGCTGTTGACGTTATCCTTTTAGGATAGTGTTTTCCTTGAAGTCTGAGGGGTGCAGGGGTTTTGGATTTTCTACCCCCAGTATGAAGAGGCCTCTCAACCTGGTATTGTTCAATTAGGCTGCGAACTATTGATAGTCGAAAGTCCAGGTAGGTCATTGTCTTGTGTGGGTTTAGAGCTCTCCAAATTACCAAACAATTGTATATGGTTATATCCAGCTGGTGCAAAAATACCTTTTTATACCATTTCACTGTTTTTCGTAAAGAGGGATATGCTTGCAATACCTGATCTACTAGATCGACACCGCTCATGTGCATATTGTATTCCTGGATAACATCAGGCTTGAAAATGCACATTTTGGTATGGGCATCTGTTTTTCCAGTGTCAATCATCAAAATCTTAGAGCTGCAATTGGATAATGCCGTAACTACCCTCCTGTCCTGCCAGGCAAGGTAGGTCAAAGGTGGGAGCTGACGCACTTCCATTTCCCCTCTCCTTAGAGCCTTCGTATTCACATCTTTTGGCAAACCAATATGATTTGAACGTACTGTTCCAATTGCATTAGTCTTTCTTTTGTGTAAGGCCATGAATAATTTAGGAGAGCTGTACCAGTTATCTAAGTACACAGTCCTACCCTGATCAAGCACAGGTTCCATTAGGTGCATTACTATGGAGCCAGATAAGCCCAAATCTTTGTCTCCAGTGTTGTCAGTCCCTTGACCAGTGTAAATGCAGCTATTGTAAAGATATCCCGTTTTACTTTCACAAACATCAAAACTCTTTATGCCAAATCTAGCCCTTTTTGTTTTGATGTATTGCTTCCAACCTAAGCGGCCCTTCCAAAGCATTAGGCTTTCATCAACAGTGATCTTTTCACCAGGCACATAATTTTCTTTAAATTTTGAAATAATATAATCGAAAACAAGCCTAATTTTGTGGAGTTTGTCATTTACATTCTCTGTGCAGGTGAAATGAAGGAACCGCAAAATTGACGTAAACCTGTTATTTGACATGCATTTTCCAAAAAAAGGAGTAGCTAGCATGTCATCTGTGGATCAATACATGTATAATGCAGGTTTACGAATAACACCCATAAGTATAATTAGACCAATTAGCCTGTAAATCTCATTGAGTGTTACTTCTGTCCACCTTTGAATTCTGCCCTTAGGCCCTAATTTACCTTTAGAGAACAGGTCTTCCTTCACCTTACACGCATATACATTTGTTTCCGAAACAATGAGAGACACTAAGTCGGCAGTAAAAAATTTTGTAAAATTGTCAGTTGGTTGGCTGTCAGAAGTTAGCTGAGCCTGGGATTGAACACCAGACCCTGTGCTTGTGAAGATGTGCCTGTTTGTATTGCAATTGTTTTCAGCACTCCACAATGCTGACTCTTCACGAACATGTGAAGGAAGTAGGTCACATTCTTCCTCACTGCTACTCGTACCTATATCCTCCACACCCCCCTCAAATTCGGAAAATTTGCCATCAATATCCAAATCGCTGTCACACAGCAAGAAGTCCTCCACATTATCGTGTGTAATTTCAGAAGCCCTTACACTTCCACCACTCGCTAACCTTTGTGCAACATTGCTTGTTGATGCCATGTTTTAGCTCTGAGATGTAACACTCAAAAGCTTCTCACTTCAGCTACAAGCACGAAAGTATACGTATGCATTTCAAGAAAGAAACAAACGGAGCCTGTAAGCTATATCCAAGTTACGAAACACGTGTAAGGAAAAATTGCAAACCTGCTTTATTCTGATGACTCATAAACCAAGCATACAGTAGTGTTCTATTTCACATTGTACTGTGATTTGCTGACGCATAGCTCACACATACAATGGGTCCACTACTGTTTCTTTCTGAGAAATTATATTAGGCACCTTCGACAAAGCAAAGTTAACTTTTTACCACAGTGAAACAAATAGTGTCATTTCAATGATTTGTAAATGCAACTCAACATTGCTGTACATGTATACTGCATATAATGAGTTTTATACCAGTTTTTGTTTCATTAAAATAACTTAAAATTTACGCAAAATACAGCTGTGTATTTAGGAAGCACTTTTAGTGCATTTAACAATTTAAATGCCTTGCGCTGGATATTGGGTATCCATTCTCGGCCTGCGGGGCTTTTAAATGGCTGTCGCTCAAAAGGATATCAATCTAAATGCAGCTACAGACGATTTGTGTGGAAGGCCTGGAATTAACTGTAGATTTTGAAGGAGAGGATACCATTTTTTTCCCTTTGGATTGTGTTATCAAATTTTTTCTGTTGATGTTTATATACATTGATTTGATAAATCTTTTGACAGAGTAATACGTAGTTTTAGTGGCAGTTCAAAACTGAGTGCAAGAAGACTAATGACTTTATTGTCAAATGTCTGGCATTAGAAAACAACTATAGGTCATCATTTTATTAGTATTTATAAGGTTTATTATTTACACCACTCAAACCTTTGAGTTTTTATTATTTATGCCGACTAACTTACTGCTGGTGAATTTGAGAGGTAGAACTGGAAGTTAAAAATCCAAAGCCACAGCTGGGATTTGAACCACAGACTCTCCGCTTACCAGCAGCTGCTCTAACCATTAAGCTACTGTGACAACCAGCCAGAATGACATTGAATTCTCCAACCAGTTTGTATTTCTCCCGGTAAACCATAAAGGCAGTCTCACATCAGAGACAATTACCCCAATGGTGACTTATTATTGCAAGTACTTTATATCCCAGGATTAAATAACCTTCAGATGGTAATTATTATTTATTTATGTCGACAAACTTACTGTTGGTGTTTTTAAACACACAAGCCATGTGTGGGCAATGTTTGAGAGGTAGAATCGGAACGGAGAAGCTCAATGCCACAGCTGGGATTTGAACCACTAGTTGTCACAGTAGCTCAGTGGTTAGAGCAACTGTGCATGAAGCATAGGTCTGTGGTTCAAATCCCAGCTGTGGCACTGAATTTTTCAGATGTGATTTTACCTCTCTCCCTGTGTCTTTCTGGGGTAATCAAACTCAGAGGCCAGGCTTTACAAGATACTAACACTTAAAAGTACTGCAAATTTATTTAGGCTTTATTTACTCTTTTCAGGTTCATACGTGACTGAGATTAATTTTTCTGGAGGTTACAACATGAATGTAGCAGAAATGATCTTGATCTTTGAGCTTCCTTCATAGCTATGCTTCAATGGCTTGAAATTATCATTATTTCTTTAATTTTCAGATTGAAATAGGGCGTACTTATGGCATGAATGAATGGAGAGATGACATAAAGAGGTTATTTAAGTTGGCTGGAGGACAAGGAAAACCAACAACTTTCATCTTTTGTGATACACAAATCAGAGATGAAAATTTTGTTGAGGACATTAGTATGCTGCTCAACACAAGTGATCTACCAAATCTGTATGCTCCAGATGAAAAGGCTGAAATACTGGACTTGATGCAGAACGTTGCTAGAATATTAGTAAGTATGTCCTTTAAAGAGAGGTAAAACCTGCACTAGCAATCTGTAGAGTAATAGCATTTCTTGCTTGCGTGCATGTATGTGCATGTGTGGATGTGGGTGGCTGGTGCTGTGTGTGGTGTATGTGATGGTGGTGTGTGTGTTGTTGGTGGTGTGTGGGGTGGTGGTGTGTGGTGTTGTTGGTGGTGGTGTGGTGGTGGTGGTGTGTGGGTTGGTGGTGTGGTGGTGTGTGTTGGTGGTGGTGTGTGTGTTGTTGGTGGTGTGTGGGGTAGTGGTATGGTGGTGGTGTGTGGGATGGTGGTGTGTGTTGGTGGTGGTGTGTTGTTGGTGTTTGTGTGGGGTGGTGGTGTGTGTATGTGGTGGTGGTGGTGGTGTGTGTATGTGTTGGATGGATGGAGTTTAGGGGCCAGTCGACAACTAGGTCATTTGAGGTATGTGGTGGTGGTGTGTGGTGGTGGTGGTGGTGGTGTGTGTGTTGTTGGTGTTTGTGTGGGTTGGTGGTGTGTGTATGTGGTGGTGGTGGTGTATGGTGTGGTGGTGGTGGTGGTGTGGTGGTGTTGTGTGTGTTGGTGGTGGTGGTGGTGTGTGTATGTGTGTGTGTGTGTGTGTGTGTGGTGTTGTGTGTGGCGTTATGTGGTGGTTTTGTGTGTGTATGTGTGTGTGTGTTGTGTATGTTGTGTTGTTGTGTTGTGTGTGTCTGTGTGTATGTTGTGTTGTGTATGTGTGTGTGCATGAGTGTGCATGCGAGTCTGCATAAGTAGACAAAGTGTTGTATATCATCCAAAAATTTGATGTCATATTTCACAAAAAAATACAGGTTTCAAGGCTCTTTGAACCTCTTAAAAGCATTTTTGCCTTTTCCACTGGTAGGTGTAGGAAGTATTGTACTCCACTAAAAAATTCGATGTTGAGATTTCACTGAAAAAATACTTTTGAGACCCTCTGAATCCAAAAAAAAGCTTTTCTAGAAAAAGGTATGTGTGTGTGGCATTATGATTGACTTTGGGCATAATTCATTTCGATGAAATTACACACACAGACCTTTTTCTAAAAATTTTTTGGTTTCAGGGTGTCTCAAAACATATATTTCCGGTGAAATCTTGACATCAAATTTTTGGGTGGAATACAATACTTCCACTACTTACCAATAACTAGACCAATTTTGTGAGTCAATAATTCACATAGCAACATCTGTTGTCATTTTGAATGCTACGTGAGAAGATTTTTACTTTTAACCCTTTACAGACGTAGTTCTGGGAAGAAATTTCCGTAGCCTGGACGTAGCTTTAAAGTTGCTGCTAGAGCTACGCAAATGGGAGCAAAACTTCATGCAAAAGTGGTCTGTGTTACTGTACTTACCTACACCGCAGATGATTATCAAATGTAGCTGAGCTAAACGGAGAATTGTTGATGCACTGGAACAGTTTGTGCTGCTTACTCTGTCCACTAATATGGAGTTTTTTTAATTGTTTTAAGTTTGTAAACACTTTAGACCGAGATAAAGTATCAATGTCATAAAAAACACATAGCAATGAAAAAGCACTCGGCCATAAATAGTAATGTATATAAAATTTAAACAGACACACAAAAACTATGTACACATATACACATCACACACTGCTCATTATGACAGAACAATTACTTTATGTAATTGACAAGCATGTGATAGTGCTCGAAACATTTGCCGATACACATGGCCGGTTTATTTGCACACGTGTTGCAGTAGAAATGCGTTTCTTTTCTCACCCCCTTGAGTTTTCGATTGCTGCAAACAATACAGTCTTTGTAATTATTATTTATTTATGTTGGCATAAATAAATAATAATTACCATCTGAAGGTTATTTAATCCTGGGATATAAAGTACTTACAATAGTAAGTCACCATTGGGGTAGTTTGTCTCTGATGTGAGACTGCCTTTGTGGTTTACCAGGAGAAATACAAACTGGTTTGGGAATTTAATACCATTCTGGCAGTTTGTCACAATAGCTCAGTGGTAGAGCAGCCGCCCGGTAAGTGGAATGTCTGTGGTTCAAATCCCAGTTGTGGCATTGAATTTTTAAGTTCCAGTTCTACCTCTCAAACAGTCTTTGTGTTTTTTCCCTCAAAGTGGCATATAAAATGTGGTGCATTGTTTAGCCTTTCCTCTCTCTCTCAGCCGTACTGGGGTGTGACCTTGGCCTTGGCACCAGAAAAATAATTTGCGCCACCACTTCAACTATTTTTGCATAAAAGCATATATTGCACAATAATGGTCACTGTGATCCACGCCTCCCATTAATTTGGTATAAACAAGCACACACAGTGGCTTTTCTACATATTTTCTTGTTCCTCCCTTCAAAATTGTTGTAGTATTCTGCATAGAGGTATCATGGAATGTAGAAATCATCAAGACTACCCTTTTGTCTTTCCACCCCATAACCAACACGTTGCCATTCCAGTAAGAACTGGTTTTGCCACATTTTAGCTTTCTTAAAACTCCCTGCTTCACAGGTTTTGGGTTGCCTACCCTACCAGCAATTATAGTGCTGGTAGCTTGGCATTCACGCCTGTCTAACTCCTGTGCTAAATCTACACTACTATAATAGCGATCTGTAAATAAGTGATAGCCACTAACTCCAAAAGCACAAAGTCCAAGGCGATTTATCAGAGATAGTACAATTCTCGTACTGAATTGCTTTTCAGGATACGATAAATTTGTGTTGTGTACTTTACATAGTAGGGAATAAGACTCTGAACATAGCCAGTATCGCTATCTGCCAAAACAAAAATCCTGATACCCCATTTTGTGGGTTTTTTAGGGTCGTACGTTTTAAAACTTATTTTGCCCTTGAATCCCACAGTAGATTCATCTACAGCAATATTTTTGCCTGGTAAAAAGTGCTCCTGAAATTTTTTTTCCAGAATTTCAATTACACTATGAACCTTTTTCGTTCTTCTAAGGGATGGAGCAGTGATATTCTGTGAATTATTCCCTACATGTAGCATCCAAAAAATCTGCAAAAATCTATCCCGAGTCATAACATCACAGAAAAACTTTATTTCAGTTGTCCTATCAGTGGACCAGCAATCCTTTAGTTCTGGAAGTGAAACAAGCCCCATGTTCAATATTATCCCCAAAAACCCTTTCATTTCTACTACAGACACATCAGCCCAAGTTTTCCAAATAGAGTGTGGGGACAATTGTAATGCGGCAATTTTTTCTCTCGCATATCTATTTGTTTCCTTAGCAATTTGAGATATTAACTCATCAGTAAAAAATAAACTAAAGTATTCAATTGGCTGAGTATCGAAGGCAAGATTCAGTTTTGGACCTACATTCTTGAAAAAGGTATATTCTTTGGCTTTCTGGTCAGTTTTGCCTATCAATTTCCATGTATCAGCACATGCAACATTCGCAGCACTTGTGTCGCTTTCACTCTCACTGACGGACTCCTCAGCACCAGATAGTTCCACATCATTCTCCTCTTCAAATTCATTGTCCACATTGTCATCACTCACAGCATTCAACTCAGATTGAATCATTAACCTTAATTCTTCCACATCTTCATTGCACAACACATCAAACTTTCGTTTTCTAGTTCCAGAAGGACCTGGTTTATACGCTCTCGAAGCCAATGCAAAATACTGTGCAACCCAGACAGAAATATTTCCACTGTATGTTGAAATAGTTAAAATAATTTCTGAACAGATGGCAGTATAGGCTGGGTAAAGCTTCCATGAACACTATGATGCCTGTAATATGCTGCCAGAAACGTTACTTCTTGTAACTAAGACGAGAAAATGTGAAAAGCTTTGCTGTGGATCATATGTCAACATACGACCGTACAGGCATTACTGTCATGTCGATCATATATCGATATACGACCGCAAAGGGTTAAACCTTTACTACTGTGGCTGCTTCTGCACAGTGAAAATAGTAAACAGTCTGTCTTACTGACATTTGGAGAGATATTGTATATGTTGTTGTTAGCTAATGCTGGATTTCTGACAATGAAGTCATTAATCCTCTTGCTCTCCAATATTTTTCACTGATGGATGGGGAGGGCGCTAGAAGTGGCTGGGCATATTTGAAGGTGGTCTTGGTTCATTTCCTCAGATCACATAGAGGACAGAGTGGTGAAGAATATATGCCAATTCTGTACTAATGTTTTGCCAGACAATCATGTCCTATAATCATCCTGAAGGTTGCAACTGCCGTTTTTCGAGGATACTCAGGAATTACTGTTTGAATTTATTTTTTGAAAGGTGAATTAATTAATAACACTGAACAACACTTACAAAATATTTTTCCAGGACGCGTTTCGAAGGTTAACTTTCCTCCATTATCAACCGGACAATAACTGGGTTTCCATGGTGTTTCGTGGTGCGGATGGTGATGCTTCTTCTGATGTTTCTTCTGGTAATGGTTCAAGAAACATCAGAAGAAGCATCACCATCCGCACCACGAAACACCATGGAAACCCAGTTATTGTCTGGTTGATAATGGAGGAAAGTTAACCTTCGAAACACGTCCCGGAAAAATATTTTGTAAGTGTTGTTCATTGTTATTAATTAACTCACCTTTTAAAAAATAAATTAATTACAACAACACTGTTTTCAAACTTCTATGAAAGGAAGATACTGTTTGAATGTTTGGTAGTTCCCATCTTTTATTTTTTGATTTTTCATAGTAATGTTTTACAATAAGTTTTTTGAATTCAGAGTTGAATAATCTTTTAGCTGCATAAAATGGTAGATTAACTATAGATTTCTGTGCACTGCTATTACCCTTTTTTGCAAGAAAATCAGCTTTGTCATTACCACTCAGTCCACACTGAGCTGGTATCCAGTAGAAGACTAGGTGTATTTGAAGTGCTGTTAGATGGGTAAGGATTTTACAACACTCTATAATTGTTTGGTTTTTTGGTGACAACTTGGAAGTAATTGCTATAATTGCCGTCCTGGAATCTGAGAGAATAACTGCTTGCTGAAAATGTGAAATTCTATACAAAAGATTTTGTAGGGCCATTCGAATTGCTTCAATTTCTCCATCAAAGTTTGTAGTTCCGTAACTTAAAGATTTGTAATAGGAAAAGAGGTGACACGTGACTCCAGCCCTTGCTCCATCTTGGTTTGATATCAATGATCCATCAGTATAAATATTTCATGTTCAAGAAATCTAGTATGGATTATCTCTAATGCCAGTAATTTTAGAACATTAGTTGGAGTATCACTTTTCTTAACTTCTTCTGTCAAGTGTAAATAATGTTTAATGTGATGTCTAATGTCTGTGTCAGATTGACTTTATATATGAAGTTTTCCTTTGAATTAGGAAGGTCTACGTTCTTCTTGATGTCTTAAATTTTGGAAAGAAAGCTCTCCTGAGTCTTTAGTGTATGTGTAAAATTTCTCTTGTGCCATGTATTGAATGGGAGTCTCTTCAACTTTTCATGTTGAATAAGAGCCGCTTTTTCTATTTCACATTCAATGAGGTATTGGTTGGTTAGCATTTCCATAGCTGGTATTGATGTGGTTTGATAGCACCTGTAAAATTAGTCTCAGACTTTTGTTTTGAAAGATTTGAAATTTTTTTTGTATTTGCTGTTACAAGAACTTGCTACTGTAAGTTATTGTATATGTGAAAATAATTTTCCAAGCTTAGCAGTACATCAATAAATTGCTTATCAAATAGAAGTTTTAAATTACGATTACTGTACTAGTATTTGCTCCTCCTACAAGCTGATAAACCAAATTAACTTGAATGTTTCAGAACAAGACTATAGAGTCTACTCCACTAGCCCTGTATAACTTCTTCATTGAACGAATTAAACAGAATTTACATGTGGCACTTGCATTCTCACCAATTGGAGGAGATTTTCGGAACAGGCTACGCATGTTTCCATCGCTCATTAACTGTTGCACAATTGACTGGTAAGAAATGTCAAATTTAACTATTTATTATTCATTTATAACAGGTGATCCAAAAGACTGTGAACTGGCTGCACTGTGTTTTGTCTGTACAGGTCCTTTGTGACCATCACGAACTGCTGCTGTCATAGAACAGCATGGATAAAACAATACAACACTTTTAAAACTACTTTTAAGGGCTTTACTTACCAATATAATTACAGCAGATGCTGAAACTGGCCGCCGTCATTGTCCGTACATTTTTGGCACCACTTTAGGAAATTATCCATCACTTGTCGTAGTTTACGTTGAGAAATGCTGGCAGTTTCTTGAAGGATATTTTGTTTCAATTCTTCCAGGGCGTGTGGGTTTGTCTTGAACACTTTATGTTTTAAGTTACCCCAAGGATAGAAATCACAGGCGATTAGGTCGGAGACTGAGGGGGCCATAAATTTCTACTAATAATTCTGTCCTGAAACACACTTTCAATTGTTCTCATTAAAAGTCTGGCTCTATGAGCTGTTGCAGAGTCTTGTTGAAAAAAAACAAAATCATGTTCCCTGTCTGTTAATTCTTTAAAAAAAGGTTGCAAAATTGTATTCACGTATGTTCGGGCATCATATGTTGACTCAAAAAAAATTGGGCCTATAACTCTTTCTCTATTAATGGCGCCACATGCACCTGACGAGCTGACTGAGTTAACACATACGAATCATAAATAAGTACATGCTGTGCAGTGGAAAACAAAAGCAGAGCCATAATACACTTTGTGACTAGGTGCAGGACTGAATAATAAAGCACACTGGTAATAATGCAGCCGCACAATATCACGTCAACTCAATACTGATTGTGAGCAGAGCAGAGAAAAACAAGTGATACTTGTGACCTGTGTATATCAGTTGCTGGTGACATGTTTCTGCATGCGCAGTGGAAAAACACTGTGTAGCGGTCCACGCATATTTGGTTCTCTGTATTACAAGAAGGTCCCTGTGGACTAGGGTTCACGAATGGGACAATACATTAGTGAGATAATGGGGATGTACAGAGGAATATCAAGTATAAAATAATCAGTACACATGCAATATCATTTCACAGGATGTCTGCTGATACTAAAATTACTGGAAATATATTTGAACTTTACTTTCTCTACCATGTACAGGCGGCGCCGTGGCCGAGCGGTTAGCGCGCTCGCCTACCACCTAGGCGGCCCGGGTTCGATCCCAGGGACCCGCAAGTGGTATTCGTGGTGGACGAAGTGGCGTCAGGGAGGGTTTTCTCCGGGTTCTCCGGTTTCCCCCGCCATTTCATTCCACCAGTGCTCCATCTTCATTCCCTGTATCATCAGTGTCACCGCCTGCGGTGCCGTAGTAGTAAAAGCAGGCGTTAAACACTACAACAACAACTACCATGTACAGAGTAGATAGAGAAGGAAATGAATGAAAGAATGAATGCACTTAAATTCATTTCCATTATATACAACTTATTTGGAAGTGAATTACATATCCTTATTACATGTACATACACCTATTCTTCGTTTGTAATATACAATATAAATACACTTAAGTTACACTTGGTACAAATATAGATAAACACAGTAGTTATTAATACATTATACACCAGGTTCACAATCTGCCTATTTGTAATACTCTGTTTTAATTAAATATACCAATTTCCCTGATAGGCATCCTTGCAAATGACACAATTTTATAATTTTAAAATGCCTCTCTTGTATTTTTCTTTAGTCTTTCCTAATAATTCATCCAACCTCCTAATCTCATCTGTATTAAATAAGAAAATAATGAAGCTATTAACAGTGAAGCAACAAGAATCTAAAGTAAGAACAAATTAGAAACTAAAAGCTTCACTTATCTTAGTAATATTGTAAGATTTTATGCAGCTAACATGGTCTATAGCCTTGTCCTGGTCATTCATCCAGTTAGAAATGAAAATGGCCATGAAAGCTTACTCTGCAGTTTATGTTTAGCTTTGAAAAATTAAGCCAACTTATGAACCTATTATTAAGTTGTAATAAAATTCTAAGATAATCAAATTACTCATGAAAATCTTAAATTTTTGTAAAAGTTGCTACACCTTGTAATTACTTCAAATTTTGGAATAATGTTTTATATTTATTTATCTATTTTGTTATGAAACCGAAAATCTTATTAATTACACTTTTTTATTTTTGTTTTGAACAGGTTTACAGCTTGGCCTGAAGATGCACTGGAACGTGTAGGTGACATGTTTCTGTCCCAAGTGGAGGCAATAAGTGAGGATGTAAGAAATAAGTGTGTGACTTTGTGTAAACATTTCCACACCACTGTCACCAATGAATCCGAGAGGTATTTCACTTAGTATAAAGAAATACTGTTACAAAACTTAAGCAGATTCACCATTTGCATACATTTGAATCAACTAGTAGCAGCGATGTGAAACTAAATGATTATAAAAATTGAATCGGTGTTGAAACACTTAACATCAAATACATGTAAATATTTCTCTTGACCGGTTTCAAGAACTTAAATTGCTCTCATCATCAGAATTGCCCAATTGATTCTTCTGGATGTTGTCTGATGTGTGGTTGTTTGAGTTGACATCTTGTGGTGAACTGATGAACTTCCTTGCTGGATTTGGCAGTGGCAAACCATAATTCACTTAGGGGAGTTTGTTTTTCATGATAAGAATCTTCTCCCAAGTATCCAACTCTGCAGCATGTTTTGTAGCTTTTAAAAGTGTTGTGTTTGGCATGATGATGTGATTTGAGGTTCAAAAATGGTGTGCCATACAGATTCAAATTTTTTAATAATTGAAGGAGTCTCTTCCGGCTGGTATCTCCCGTCACCAGTATGAAGGGAATCTTCTGCTCGTCGTCACTTTGAAGGGTCGGTATGATGAATTCTTTTCTCGTATAAAAGATCCGGCTAACTCTTTCGATGAACTGCGATGACTCTTTCTCTCCTATCTTGGTCGTGGTACGGGTATGAAGTATGTTCACAATTTACAGCTGATAATTTTCCTTGAGACGCGACCCCCGTGAAAATTATATGTTACGTCGATGTATTAACTTTTAGTCTTTCTAATGAGATAGTCTTCTTTGCTCTGGAGGCCACAATTGAAATAATATTACTGTATTTATTATCACAATTTTATTCGTTAATATATATAACATTTACAATGAAGACAAAAGATAATCGCACTAGGCCAACTGCAAACGATATAATGCAAACAATCAAACAATGGGAAACAAAACACTCCAACACAACACCTACCATATCTAATAACACTGCATCAAATGCCCCTCATCACAGTATATGCAACTAATTCTATTTTGGGAAAATTGTTTTTAGCCATACAATGTTGCATGTACTGTGATGATCTCCCCACAACAATGTAATTGTACAACAATATAACAACCGTGTTGAAAAACGTGTCATCGTTGAATACAAAAATATTTTCTCTTGACAATGTTTCGATTTTTTGGCAACTTTCAGGGGTTCTATGCCCCTCCCCACTAAAATTTGTTTTATGATTTTTCTTATAATTTGTACTATGATTTCTCGGATCGTAGCTTCCATTCCACCTACGATTGTAATTTCTGTAAAACCGGATGTGATTAATTTGACTGGTTCTTCCACACCCTCTGGTATCGCCACCATAATCATGATTACGTCTCTCGTATCGCGGATTTTGTCTGTCTCGCGGTATAGGACCTCTGTAATTCGATCTTACATCAGGACGTCTATTTGTTCTGTAGTTTTCACCATTATTTTGGTGTGTTTCATCTCTCACACCATTTCCCTGGTTCTCATTCGTTGTTGGAAAATTATTTCTAAGACGTTCTAATTGCGTTCCTTGATTCCTACCTTGGCCACCTACAGCGCGCTGTCCATTTTCATATCGCTGACTGGAGTTAGTCTCTTGGTAATTATTCTGTGCCTCGAACTCTGCCAATAATTCAATTACGTCCGAAAAATCAACCGGTTTCGCCACGATCAGATTATTTCTTATGTGCGGTGGATAATGGCGAATAAGTGCTTCAATAACCTCCTGTTCACTCAACTGAGGTTGGAGTAGTTTCGATTTGTTCGCCAGTTTCAAAAAATACTCCATCATTGAAATACCACGTTTACTGTCATAATGTCCGGTAGCCAGTTCGACTTTAATCTGGTTTTGACGTCCCGGTCCCCAAAATCTATTTATAAAAAGGTTTCGAAACATACTATATGTTTCGTGAGACGCCAAAGTTAGTCTTAACCATTCCAATGCGTTTTTCTTAAGACAGCGTTTAACCACCATCATTCGTATCTCGTTCGGAATTCGTTTGATCCTAAAATAATCCTCCAGTTCTTTTATGAAAATTTTTGGATTGTCACCGGCTTCTTCGTCAAATGACGGAGGGGTTAGGTCATGGAACAAGTGACTAGCGTGACAATTATGGTTTTGACTAGGGGAGTGCATTGGCATAGCTAAATCATTCTCCTGAAAGTCCGCCATATTACTGTTATTGTCAAGTGCATCAGTATTGGTCATATTTTTGCATTCACTCACAAATTGATCATGATTGTCATTAACTCTATCAGCCTGTAGAGCAATCACAACTTGGGAAAGCCTTCCTGTAAATTCTTTTTCCTTTGTAACCGTTTCATTTATTCTATTTACATTTACATTGGCTTCCTCCTTTACTTTATTCAATTCTTCTCGCTGTGACTGCATCTCAGCGCTTATACCCTTTACAACATTTTCTAAACTATCAATTTTTACATCAATGTCATTTTGTTTTGACCTAATTCCATCTTGATACATTTTACAACTCTGTTCTACCACGACTATCTCTGTTCTCAATTCATCTCCTACCTTTGCAATTTTTGCATTCTGTTCTGCTAGTTTTTCATCAAATTCTTTACTTAATTCAGCTTTCATTTCTACCACTGTCTTCTCCTGTCCTAACTTAACTTCATTTATCAATTCTCCTAGCCTAGCTATTTCTACTGCGTTTGATTCCTGTCCTAATTTTATCACGCTTACTAACTCACCTAATTTAGCTATATCATTGTTACTTGATTCAATTCTTTCTGTACATTCCTTCTTACATAATTCAATTTCTTGTGACAATTTATTTATATTTCTGGCATTATCCTCCTTCAAATCTGCTACATTTCTAACACTATCCTCTCTTAGTTTTGCTACATCTGCTTTTAGTTCTGTTACATTTCTAACAAAATCTGCTTTTATATCTGCTGTATTTTTGTTCATCGCTTCCAATATTTCTTTCAATCCTATTTCAGATTCCTTACATACTACATTCTTTCTACCTTCTACTGATAACTTATCACTCACTTCCCTCTCTACACTATCATTATCTTTCTCAACTTTTTCCATCTTCTGTACAATTTTCTTATTGCGTAGTATCATAAATTAGTACTAGTCTTACTTGAATTCTGGAGCACAAGAAAAAGGATACTCCGTCAAAATGTCTTCTTTTCACTCTTTGTCCAGGTACATATTTTTACTCTATATGCCTGTATTCGAGCTGTCGCGCGTCTGGGCGCCAGTATGAAGGAGTCTCTTCCGGCTGGTATCTCCCGTCACCAGTATGAAGGGAATCTTCTGCTCGTCGTCACTTTGAAGGGTCGGTATGATGAATTCTTTTCTCGTATAAAAGATCCGGCTAACTCTTTCGATGAACTGCGATGACTCTTTCTCTCCTATCTCGGTCGTGGTACGGGTATGAAGTATGTTCACAATTTACAGCTGATAATTTTCCTTGAGACGCGACCCCCGTGAAAATTATATGTTACGTCGATGTATTAACTTTTAGTCTTTCTAATGAGATAGTCTTCTTTGCTCTGGAGGCCACAATTGAAATAATATTACTGTATTTATTATCACAATTTTATTCGTTAATATATATAACATTTACAATGAAGACAAAAGATAATCGCACTAGGCCAACTGCAAACGATATAATGCAAACAATCAAACAATGGGAAACAAAACACTCCAACACAACACCTACCATATCTAATAATACTGCATCATAATTTAGATTCACCATATTATTTACAACTTCCTTGTTTTTCTAGATAAAAAGTTGCTATTTGGGAAGAAGATATTAGATATTTAATCTAATTGGAGATATTACATGCTTTATAACAGTATTTTGAAGAATTTTGAAAGAACTGCTAGAAGATGAATATAAGACGAGAGAAGCAGAACAACAATCTGAATTTTGAGCACAAAGACTTTAAATCAAATAACTGAAAATTTGTAGGAATAAATTAAAAATTACATATTTTATTTGTCAATTTGGAAAATATATCCATCAACTTCATGAATGAAATTGACAATTTATGTAGTAAAATCTAAAATAAAAGCAAACTTAGAGACTAAAAGCTTCACTTCTCTTAGTAATGCTGTAAGTTCTTTAAAATTACAGACTATTTTTGAGAGGTAGAATTGGAACTGAACAATTCAATGCCACAGCTGGGATTTGAATCACAGACCCTCTGCTTACGAGGCAGGTGCTCTAACCATTAAGCTGCTGTGACAACCTGCCAGAATGATATTCAATTCTCCAACCAATTTGCATTTCTCCCGGTAAACCAAGCTTATTCTGTCACTTCAATTAGACAAGCTCTAGACACAATTGGCAAAATGTTTAATTTTGTTAGGGAATCTAATAAGCGGTCTTCACTCTTGAAACAAAAATTTAGTGAAGTGTGCTCTCAGTATAAGAAAACTAAACTGGTATCGTTGTGTGAAACTAGGTGGATAGAACGACATGATGCTGCTTTACAGTTTAAGGAAATTTCCCGTGCAATAGTATCATTCCTACAAGAGGCAGGTTCTTTTAATAAATCTAAACACATTTTGCTCAACTGTATCCTAAAGTTTGAGTTCATAATTTCACTAGTTAACGTAGCTGAAATATTGAGAATGACTCTGCCTCTTTCCCGGCAGCTCCAAAATCCAAGTTTGAGTTCATAATTTCACTAGTTAACGTAGCTGAAATATTGAAAATGACTGCCTCTTTCCCGGCAGCTCCAAAATCCAACTCTTGATCTCATTCAGTGTTACGGAATTATTGAACCAATTAAAGATACACTAAAAGAGTGTCTAATAACCAAACCTTTCATTCTGTTATGAGAATGCTATCACAGTAGCTAAAAATGTTGTAGAAGTTAGTGTTCCTCGAATAGCATCCAGGCAAGCTCATCGAAGTAACATTCCTACAGCTTCTCCAGAAGATCATTATCGCATCAATGCTTTCCTCCCATTCTTGGATTACCTATTCAATGAATTATCCACCATATTGTCTCATGACAAACACAAGCAAATCCTTAAACTTCAGAGCTTGATTCCTGGTCTTGAAAGTGATCTTACTTCCAATGTTGACGATATAGTAAAAGCTGCAAGCATTTACGAATAAGACTTGCCTGGCACCATTACAGAGCTTTGAGGGGAATTAAACATATGGTTTAACTTAATTAAAGAAATTGAAGCTATTAACAGTGAAGCAACAAGATTCTAAAGTAAGAACAAAAGGTAATTGTTTTTTTAAAAAGTTACCATCCATGGGCCAATAAAAAATTTACAATGATTTTTAAAGAATATGGAATAAATATGGTCCCTC
The DNA here is from genome assembly GCA_030765045.1 of Tenodera sinensis. Taxonomy (NCBI): domain Eukaryota; kingdom Metazoa; phylum Arthropoda; class Insecta; order Mantodea; family Mantidae; genus Tenodera; species Tenodera sinensis. The sequence continues at coordinate 6,345,265 of CM060972.1, forward strand.
AAAATAAATTTAATATACAAAATTTACTAAATTTTTCTAAAAATGATAAAATACCAAATTATAAAAAATCTGGCATTTATCAATTTAGCTGTTTGGATTGTGATAAGGTTTATATTGGTAAAACTAAAGGTCATTTAGAAACCAGAATGAAAGAGTATTTTAGAAATATTAAATATAAACAAACTGAGAAATCAGCTGTGGCAGATCATTTTTGGTCATTTAATCATAAATTAATCCAGAAGTTAAATTATTAAAACAATTAAGTGGACCTATAGATTTAATGGTTTGGGAAAAAATATTTATTTTAAAAAACAGGAACCATGTTATGAACTTTGAATTACCTCCTATAGATTGTATTTATAGGTTTTTGTTTTCAGAGATTAGTGATTAAAATGAACATCTGTAGCTTTGGTAACAAATTTGTTTGTATAGCTTTGAGAATGAGTTGGAGTCAACTCGAAACTTTAGTCAGCTTTGCACCAAGAACTTGCAACATTACTAAGATAAGTGAAGTTTTTAGCTTCTAATTTGTTCTTATTTTAGAATATGGTTTAACTTTTGGAAAACTCAACAAAATAAACCAAACACTGCTATTGAAACATTTATCCTAACCAGAAATAACTTCTGTCCTAACATCAAGGAACTATTGAATATTTCTAGATACGCGCCTGTCTAACTTCCTAACATTTTTGGCATTATATTTCAAATAACCCTTAAAATTGTATACATTAAATCAAAATATGATAGTTAACAATTATGACACTGCTAAGCAAACAATATTCCCAACAATTGAAGAATGAAGTAACACAAAGTTAATTATAAACAGAAAATAAGTCAAATTCATAATGTACTTAATATATTTTGGGGGCAAACCATATATTCTGTTTCACAACAATATTGTCATCAACTTCAAGATTATTAGTATACTGACAATATTATTTATTTCTCCTAGATATTTTGCTGAACTGAAGAGAAGGAATTATGTTACTCCTACTTCATATCTGGAATTGATCACAGCCTTCAAGACTTTATTCTATAAGAAAGTTGATCAGATCACAACACAGGCAAACAGGTACCTAGTTGGACTGGACAAGTTGGACTTTGCAGCAAGTCAGGTAGGAATAACATATTCTACCATGAAGCTATCTTCATCTTAAGTTGTCCAACTGGCTCATTTGGTTAAGCACTGGTCTACTGATCCTAAGGTTGTGGCTTCAAATCCATTGCAGAAGAATGGTTTATAAGTGTGTTTAAAAGTGACAGCTTATGTCAGTAGATTTACTGGCATATAAAAGAACTTCTACAGGATGAAATTCTGACACACTGGTGGCATTGATAATATGATCTTGACAAATAACAGCATTGTTAACAAGCAAAAAGAGATGTTATAAACTTTTTATCATCTTAGAAGATAAAGTATATCTTCTTTTTCATCAAGCACTCTCTTTGCAAAAATATCTTCTTCTTTTTATTTATGTATTTTTTTTAAGTTTAACATTCTTTAACCTGGTAGATGTTAGACGATAAATGAATGAAATGAAGTTTGTTGGCATAAATAAATAATATTTACTGTATTACTGAAATGAGGATCCTTCTATTTTATTTTCATATCATTGTCTGTGTTGATATCTCTGTAGTCAACTCTGAATTCAAAAAAATTATTGCAAAATATTACTATGAAAAATCCAAAAATAAAAGATGGGAACTACCAAACATTCGAACAGTAATTCCTGAGTATCCTCGAAAAACAGCAGTTGCAACCTTCAGGTTGATTACAGGACATGATTGTCTGGCAAAACATTTAAACAGAATTGGGATATATTCTTCACCACTCTGTCCTCTATGTGATCTGCAAGAGGACATGGACCAAGACCACCTTCAAATATGCCCAGCCACTTCTAGCACCCCATCCATCAGTGAAAAATATTGGAGAGCAAGAGAGTTAATGGCTTCATTGTCAGAAATCCAGCTTTAGCTAACAACAACATATCTCTGTTATAACCAGGGCTCAGATTTTGATGACCTAAAAATACTTTAAAAATGAGCTATAATATGACTGCAAAAATAACCAAATGGTGGCTAAAAGCTAGAAAAAATGACTCCAAAATTTGTATGAAAATACTAGTTTATCAGATTTGTGCGTGTTCTAAATGTATGTTGTTAGCCTAATTATTATAGACTACCAATTACATATCATGAAATTCATGCACTGCCTTTCTATATTTAAAGTTATAACAAGAATGAGACAATTTAGAGATGCAGACAGTTATTGTTACTTTCAGTCCTTTGATGTATACAATGTATGTGAAACAGTTCTTGCAAGATACGTAATAAGAAGGGAACAGCTGGAAGGGGAAAAAGAAAACTACCGTTAGATAACTTAATTATGTACATTATTAATGTACAGTCTGGTGCACAGAAATGCGCTGATATAAGAAACAGCTGTTTAAGTACAGTGTACTCAGTGTAAGGATGAACAATGAAAGCATTCAACAACTAGAAACTACCACATTTTTGGGAATCATTTTGGACAAAAATATAACATTTAAAATGCATATTGATTATATCTTCAATACAATTAGTTCCTATACTCTGTACATCAAGAAGGAGACATAAACAAAGCCATGTGCGTTTTGACCACAGCGTGACGCTTTTGCCGTCTAAATAGTCCCTTGAAAAAATACTGACACTAAGGTCTGAAATCCCAATGTTTGCTAAAGCACGAACTAGAGTACTAAGCATTGTTGAATTGTAAGAATACACAGTTAAGTGAATCTGTAAGTCATTCAGTGTGCACATCATTCACTATGAAAGTAACATGGCGGAACAAGTGAGTGTTGTGAAATATAAGTGCGGGAAACCATTGCAAAGTGGTGAAAAGACAATAATACTGAACGTGTTTAACAAGTTCTGCGATAAATACCCCGAGCTTGCTATACATAGACAGCTTGCTGAAATTATCATCCAAGTTTGCCGGTGTGTTAGTTTCAAATATTTACAGTGTAAGCAAAGAAAAATATTCAGTTGGTGAAGTCAGAAATCCCGACAAGAAGAGAATGTGTGCCAGGAAAGTGTCGGATGTAGTTTGTGACGAATTTGTGACATCTACAATCCGTCCAAATGTTCACCAGCTCTTTGTTAACAATGAACCTTAAACAAAGTGCTGTTGGCAGCAACTTTGATCCATGAGTTTATTATTATTATTATTATTATTATTATTATTATTATTATTATTATTATTATTATTATTATTATTATTATTATTATTATTATTATTATTATTATTATTATTATTATTATTATTATTATTATTATTATTATTATTATTACTATTACTATTACTATTACTATTACTATTACTATTACTATTACTATTACTATTACTATTACTATTACTATTACTATTACTATTACTATTACTATTACTATTACTATTACTATTACTATTACTATTACTATTACTATTACTATTACTATTACTATTACTATTACTATTACTATTACTATTACTATTACTATTACTATTACTATTACTATTACTATTACTATTATTATTATTATTATTATTATTATTATTATTATTATTATTATTATTATTATTATTATTATTATTATTGTTGTTGTTGTTGTTGTTGGTATTGTTGTTAGTATTGTTAGTGTTACTATTACTATTATTATTGTTGTTATTGTTTTTGTTAGTATTGTTAGTGTTACTATTTCTATTATTATTGTTCTTGTTGTTGTTGTTATTATTATTGTTCTTGTTATTATTATTATTATTATTATTATTATTATTATTATTGTTGTTGTTGTTGTTACTCTTACCATTGTTGTTATTTATTAAAGTTGATAGGTGAAAGGCATGTCCCCAGTTCAAACCCCTGTCACTTATAGCGAGGCTTGATTGGTAACATGCACTTGCTCTTTGTCTCACAATGGCAGAGGCAACTCAGAGGCCCAGATAGTTTTAGAGGTATTGAAATATATAATTAAGAATGAACCTCAACTTAATGTGATTATATTATCAGCAGTTGTAGAGGAAAGAAGCAAAAGCCAGATTGCCAATCCCTTTTGATTAATGAAAAATGCTCAGTTTTGTGTTTTTTGGGGGAAAGGGATGAGGCATGAAGAAAATTTATCTGTTTTACCTTATACATGCTAACTTAAACTCCATGTTGCACATATTTATTTAGAATCATATCATTTTATTACAAAAGAAGTCACTGTAAATTAAAGCTCAAGGTATACAAAATATATTAAGCATACAAAAACATTCCTAAAGCATGTTTTTGTTAAGTAGACAAACATAAGGTAGTATGGAGTACATATGATGAAAAGGTTCTGCCAACATTAAATAAAGAAACATACTAAAAGACACTAACACATTGCACATTTCTGTGCACCCATGCTGTACCTATGCTCTGTACATCAACAGGTTAAAGGAGACTTAAGCAAAACCATATGTGTTTTGACTTGACGCTTTTGCCGTCTAAATAGACCCTTGAAAAAATACTTATACTAAGGTCTGAAATCTCACTTAATGTTTGCTAAAGCACGAACTAAGTGTACTAAGCATAGTTGAAGTGTAAGAATACACAGTTAAGTGGATCTGTAACCAGCTTAACTCATGCAGCACGTGCATCATTCAGTATGAAAGTAACAAGGCAGAAGAAGTGAGTGTTGTGAAACATAAGTGCAGGAAACCGTTGCGAAGTGGTGAAAAGACTGGTTTGAGAATTTAATGCCATTCTGGCAGTTTGTCACAATATCTCAGTGGTAGAGCAGCCGCCCGGTAAGCGGAAGGTCTGTGCTTCAAATCCCAGTTGTGGCATTGAATTTTTAAGTTCCAGTTCTACCTCTCAAAATATTGAATGTGTTTAACAAGTTCTGCAAGAAATATTCTGAACCTGCTATCGATGTGATGAAATTAACATCCGAGTTTACCGGTGTGTCAGTTTCAAGTATATACAGCATGTGCCAGGCAAATGTTGGGTGTTATTTGTGACAAATTTATGAGATCTGCAATCCGTCGAAAAGTTCACCAGTTCTTTGTTAACAATGAACCCCCCACCTTAAATAAAGTGCTGTTGGCAGTTAACTCTGATGTTTCTGCTTTAAAACGAACTTCCCTCCATAAGCTGCTTCTGAAGATTGGTTTCGAGTTTGTGAGCAGAAAACAAAAAAAGTGTTTTTGTGGACAGGGATGACATAAGTAGCAGTTAATTTCCATATACTGCATGTTATTTAGATTGAGTAAATATATCCTTTTAGTGGCATAAAATGCATATTATACTTACGATTAGCAGTAACTGTGTTCCGGCATTGCGAATGCACGTGGCCATGGAGTGATAACAAACTGGTGATTTGTTTACGTCTCCTTTAATCTCTTGATGTACAGAGTATATATAGATTACTTCATTAAAGTAGATGATGAAGACACCATTCAGATTTATGTTAAGAAAGCAGTGTTAGTTGCTTGCTATGTATGTATTCATGCTTTTTGTCCATAGATTGGAGTAATGTCAGAAGAATTAGTTGCTTTGCAGCCACAGCTCATTGAGACTTCTGAGCAAACTGACAAACTGATGGTTAAGATTGAGCAAGATACAGTTGTGGTGGAAGCAAAAAAGGAGGTAAATTACTCACAGTTATAGATTATGGATTAAATCCTTAAAACTTTGATTCAGTTCATTTTACTGAAGGACACAACATTTTAGATAGCTTGTGTAGCATTTTATTTATTTAACATTTCATAATGTTACGACTGCCAAACTCTAAATGGACAGAACAGAACCTCCCCCCTTCAATCCTTAAAACTCATAGTAGTTTCCTAGAAAAGGTAACACAGATTAAATCCAAATTGAACATTCCTAACACCAGAGAAAATCTACTTATTAGAGAAAATCCATTGGAATTATTGCAACCTACCTTCAATTTGGAATTAATAGAGGAAATAAGTAAATCAGACACACCAAAAGAAATACAAAAACTTCTAGCTCTGGAAACAATCAATACTAGGTATCCCACAGAAGAATGGCTGCACATATATACTGATGGATCCTCGAAGGAAAACCTTACTGGAGCTGGAGTTACATGTTCACATTTTTCCTTTTATCATTCTGTTGGCAGAGACACAACAAATTATGATGGAGAAATAGAGGCTATATACATTGCTCTCCGACAATTATTAAATCTTCCCTTAAATAAATTTAACAAGGCAGTAATTCTTTCGGATTCTAAAGCTGCAATTCAGGGAATATGTTCAAATACTACAAAGAAGTCAACAAAAATTAGAGAATGCTACAAAATGTTAACACAACTCCAAAAAGTTAATAAGACTGTTCATCTCCAATGGATTCCAGCACACTGTGGAGTCATGGGGAACGAAGCTGCAGACTCACTTGCAAAGAAAGCCACAACAATAACACAAAAGTCTAAATTCAATTTCTCATATTCCTCAATAAAACGCTTGATCATTAAAAATTTTTGTCATTCATACCTACAAGAAATAGAAACAAATGCCAAAGATAAAAAATGGATTACACTACTTTCCAATCCAGATATAATCCCCCAGGGACCAAGGAAAACAGCTGTTGCAGCCTTCCGACTATTGACAAATCATGACTGCTTGGCAAGTCATCTCTACAGAATAGGTATCTCAGCCTCACCGATATGTGTCCTGTGTAACGATCCAGCAGAAATGAATGAAGAACACTTGAAGACCTGTGAAGCATTAAGATCAGAAGAAACTACAGTTCAAAAGTATTGGAAAGCACGAATGCTAATGGCTTCATTGCCAGATGCAAGGCACTAGAAAACAACAACAACAACATTTCATAATAACTTAAATAGTTTACACTAACCTCATAAAACATCTTTTCAATTTAAAATAATAATAATTTAAGTTTTTTTTTTTTTTTTTTTTGGTTCAAATTATCAGATTAAAACAGAATAAAGAAAGTACACGTTATAAAAAGTGAAGTCTAATTGAAAAGGTAGCATCAGCCTGAAAAATTTAATGCCATAGCCAAGATTTGAACCATGGATCTTTTGGTTTCTATAAACCAAACCAGTAACTTGTTTGAATAGCTTTGAGAATAAGTTGAATGCAACTTGAAACTATAGTCAGCATTATAACACCTTGCAATATTAATAAGATAAATGAAACTTTTAGTTTCTAATTTGTTCTTAATTTAGATTCTGTTGCTTCGCTGTTATTAGCTTCAATGTTTCCTTAAATCAATTCACTGTTTAACATGTTTCTGAAACTACCGTCTGAAGCAATTCATATTATTCCCACGGCAAAGTTATTCTTTTAGTTGCTTCTGAATAGTAGCCTAAATGATGTCACCTTCACAGTAATGTTTCATTTTACTTTCCTTAGCATGTACTTACATCCATAATACATAATACATTATTTCTTCTCTGGGCAATTACTAGCAAATTGTTTGCTCTTCTTGTCATTTAGTGTTATTAAAGCATTTTCTGCATTATTGCAATGCACATCTACCATAAATTGCACACAATTACTCTCTGTTCTATACAACTTTAAGATCACAACTGCATTGCAAAAGATTGACTATTTATTCGCATTGGTTATGGAGCCTAGCAATGATTGTTTTCTTATAATTTATACTCATGATCAATGTTGGCCATGTTCTATATTATTGACACAATATTGGTGAACATAAAGTACACACAATAAATACTAAATCCCAGCTGCTGTAAGTTTGCACTTGACAGCTCGCAGGATTTGCGTCAAGTTGGCTATTCTGTGCTTGTGACATTATCAAAGTTGCTAACACACAGTAGCAGATGACGTAGCTTTCTATTGCATCACAAAACCACATAAACAATGTACGTAAGCTATGAACGTAGAAGGACAATAAATGCAGGTATTTTATCACGGTGTCTCCGCATTGACCCATATTTCGTCCAGCCACACAATTTTGTGGAGGCCTTTGACTAGGATTTTATGCAAAAACACATTTTGCACCACTACTATGTGTCTTTTCCAGCAGCACTTTTCGTCCATTTACCTTTTTATATTGGAAGTCAATCTCTGTCAACAAGGCTTTCTGCTATGCTTTGCCTCGTTGAAAAGTAATTTCTTTACAGTTGGGCACTCCTTTCTACCATTGTAGGTGTAAATATGCCTTCGAATGGTGTCTATTTCATCAAGCTCTGTTCCGCAGTAATAAGCTTAGAGAAGTGAAAGAACTTCCGATAAAATGGGTAACTTCCTGTCGCACATCTCGCCGCGAGGAGGTTAGTTTGGCTCGATTAACAATAGGACACGGCAATTTTTCGCATGGTTACCTATTTATAGTGGACAAAGTTTATTGGCAGTTCCCAGGAGTTCAAAATGGCCAACATTACACTAAACAGCTGACGGGAGTATCACAAAAAGCAGTCCTGCCGACGTACATAATAAAGCCATTTCTAACCTCAAAGACTACAGTGTTAAAGTAACATGCTTTCAAACGATAATAATGCTTGAATATCGTCACCACACAACACATGATGAACGTACTCACCTTCGGCAATAACACTTTTGATAAAACCACTTCCAGGCACTAAATATCGTAATATATACGAGATGTATTACTGTGTAGCGAATACAAAAATAAGAACAGTAACTATAATTGCATATACTGTTCTAAAATAATTCAAGACAAAATCACACAAAAATGAGCAATACGTCCACTGATTGATAATTAATTAATATGGCGTCTAAACAAAATCTTGTTTTAAAATCTATCGGTTGGCCTTCCTGCAACATGTTCATAAAAAAGTGCTTCTGTGGTAACATAACAGACGCAATAACACCAACAATGGCCATAGCTTTACCATGGTTATATGTTACGAACAACTGGTGGCACTAACACAACCTAACGGATGGGATATCACCAAATATAACCAGAGTGCACCATAATGGGGGAAAATGTCAAAGTTATTTTTTGGGGTATCTCAATAAGCTGCGCCGACTATACAAGGGACCCTGCCCCTCTATGTCCGCTGTGTGAGAACCTTTTGTCTGTCCATCACGTGCTGCTAGACTGTTCCTCTCTAGCACACCTTTGAGATTCCCTGCAGCTGCCTGCCAGACTTGCAGAGGTCTTCGCGGATGACAAAACAGCGGTTGATAGAGTTTTTAAGTTTTTAGCAGATTGTAATATCAATTTGAGGATTTAAAATTTTAGATATTTGTTTATGCTTTTTGACATATCTACTTTGTTGTTTTATATCTGGCTATTGCCACTGTTTTTTAGTGAGTGAGTGAGTGATTAGGGTTTAAGGGCCCGTCGACAGCTAGGTCATTAGAGCCCCCCCACTGTTTTTTACATTTATGTGTTTATGTTTACTAGTGATTTTATTTTTGATTCAAATTTATATCTGGCTATTGCCATGAATTTTTTAAGGGTGCTGATGACCTAGAAGTTGAGCGCCCTTAAACCCACAAAATCAAAATCAGTCAAGCTCTGTGACCGGATGAATATGGTTTCTTTTCTTCTCTGGAGTTGACAAAAATACCTGCTGCATTCCAGATGGTCCAGCAACCTTGTCTTCCGTCTCTTGAAGCACTACTCCCTTGCTGATTACAGTTCTTCTACTTAATCCAAGTGTTCTTGTAGTCCGCTCTATAACTTTATCAGCAGGAATAGGGGGATGCCCATGGATATCAACGTTTTCCCTCTCTTTTTCATAAAATTACCTCGTTCTTAATAACTCCATTGCTTGGCTATTCAGTGGCACACCTCAATGTATAGGATTTTCACTTTGTGAATCACTTGTTGAACGGCATCTCTTCCGAGGCACCATTTGGCACGTTAAATTTTGTGTATATAAGTATACAAATGTATACAAGTAATTTATATAAACATTATACAAAATAAAGAATAGATATAAATAAAAACCAACACTATCAACCATAACAATAGAAATAACTAATATAATAAACAAGTTGCGAAGACCAACTAGATGCATGTGACAGAAATGACAAACTTAAGCACGTGGCTGGAAGCAACAGAGTGTCTCCCTCTCCCATTTCCACCTTGTGACCGATTGACTGGAATGCTGCCCTGTGATTGGCTCAGGAAGTTTTACGGACGGCGCTTTTCATCTGTTATTCTGCAAGTGCACCAACTTAACTGCTAGCTGTCAAGTGCAAACTTACAGTGGCCGGGATATGGCATGAATCAACATCTATTTCTGGTTTTCCTAGATTAAGTGTTCTGGGATTACAATTTCCCCTACATAAGTATTCAATATGGTAATTACAATTAAGAGTTTAAGATTCATGTTACAAATGCTGGCTATGGCAATGAATTTTTCAGTTTTGATTCTATCTTAGAAAATACTCTTGACATTTTTAATTTTTTTATTACATAACATTGTTTCTTAATATTTTGTTACAAATTCTAACTCAAAAATGAAATCTAATTGAAACGCAACACAGTTTCTATCTTCTGTACTCAAGTGATATTAACAGATAATTATTTTTCTGCAGATAGTTGGTGCTGATGAGGCATTAGCCAATGAAGCAGCAGCAATTGCCCAAGCAATTAAAGATGATTGTGAGAGTGATCTGGCTGAAGCCATTCCAGCACTAGAAGCTGCCCTGCAGGCCCTTGACACCCTGAAACCTGCAGACATCACCATTGTCAAGTCCATGAAGAATCCTCCAGCTGGAGTAAAGCTAGTACGCAACTTAAACTGTGTTGTCCTTAATTTCCAGTTAACTTGTTATGGTAATGTAGAGCTGTAACAAGCACATATTTTATGAATTTTATGTATAAATTTGTGAAAGTGCATTGTGTAGAGGTTAGCTAAGAATGACAAATTTCTAAATTTGTGAACAATGAGAATGTAAAAGGAAAGTTTTCATATTAAGAAACAACCAAGCAAGCTTAAAATTCTCAAAAAATGCAACTGAGGCCAAGAAGAAAGCAACAGAGCGTCCCACATGTGGTGCTAGGGAACGTTAAGTTGATTGGATTTAGATAAAGAACGAAGACATAATGTTAAACTTTAAAGTTCATTTTTCTCGTTTCTTTTCTTTTTTCTTTTTTTTTCCCACCATTTTTCACTATTCAAAATGCTCCTTGGACCTTAGTTTATAACTTATTGGCTTGAAATTTTCAGGAGACCTTCAGAGATTAAGCTATTAAAATTTGTTGTGCGCTAGTTAAAAAATATTAAATAATTGAAACAAAATTAAATATTGTTCATAACTTATACTTAAAAAATTGTAAATATTGATAAATAGTATACAAAACATATTTTTCTCTTAAACTAATTAAATCTAAGCAATTTTTCTATGATAATTTCTTTATATTTGTATGCTGAACTTAAATTAAAAATTTAGGAGGGATACAATAAACTGTAGGGTCCAAGGGTCATTCCATATGAGCATATCAAAAAGTGATTTATTATTAATAAATATATTAATAATTTAAAAATGGTTTGACATATGACATTGAAATTTTGTATGTACTATTTACTTTAGGTTTTGAGTGTGTGGAAAAAAATTCAAAGCAATCTGAAGAAAACTGTGAATTTTTTAATTTTCACAGATACATTGCCGTAAGCTTAAATGTGAAACTGGGATGTAGTGTTTGTTTTCCATATAAAAACCTTTGACATGAATGTAATGTGTTTTGCAGGTTATGGAGGCTGTGTGTGTGATGAAAGGCATCAAACCAGAAAGAAAACCAGATCCTAGTGGAAGTGGCAAGATGGTTGAGGATTACTGGGGACCCTCCACTAAACTTCTTGCTGATTTTAAATTTCTTGATTCACTTAAAACTTACAACAAGGATGCAATTCCTCCTGCTGTCATGAAAAAAATTAGAGACAAGTAATTGGCTTTAATTTTAATTGTAATATTTTACATAAAAAGCAATTATTACCAATGCTCAAATTAAAAAATCTATCCTTGTTTCCAGAAGTTGATGACAATTATACCTTTAAGTTGAGTGTCAGTAAAAATGGTAACTTATTTGGATAGCTTTGAAAATAACTTAGATGTAACTTAAAGAGGAACAGTGATCAATGATCCAGTTTTTGTGGTTGAAAGGTGTATCAGGGGCCAAAATCCTTCAAAGACTTTTGGCACAATATGGGAACAGTGCCTTTCTTGCCACAGCGAAGTGTCTACGAATGGATTGACAAATTAAAAAATGGTCACATAAGGAAGGAGCCGGATGACCAGCTAGTCACAACTCATGACAATATTGAGCTTGCAGGTGATATGGTTCTGTGAGACAGACAAGTGGCTATTGATGAAGTGGTACATAGTCTGCAATAATGTCCACAATCGCCCAGCACGAAAAAGTTCAAAACCCAATCAACACTGATCATTGTTCCTCTTTGGTGCAAAGTACTAATGGAGTGGCCATGATCTATCTGCAACAAAAGGAAGACAAATGGTGGAATAACAATCAAATTTTCATAGCAGAACCGCAACATCATAACAATCAAATATCCTTAGACAGAATTCAGCATGTCCAATGTAAGAAAGGTTATAGTTCCGTTGTGGATAATTCTTTACTTACCCTCGTACACATGATCACAGTCTGCACAATCAATTCAATAAATACCTAGCTTTCAATTGGGAGATTCTGTCTTTTAAGGATGTGCAGAGTAAATCTTATATGCTGTATCTGTTTGGTGATGCTAGAATGATGTTCTGTTTTCTGAATATTTTCTTAAATCTCTGGTCTGCCCAAGGATGATTGTAAATTTCCTGCATTGGAGAATTTCTTTTCGGGGTTTTAATGTGGCAGTCCCACTGATGGCTTTCAAGTTTTTTGTGTTTGTTGATCTTTTTTTGTGCAGTGTTAGGTCTGAAACTGTTGACTGATGCTATGTGGAGTATCTGTATGTTCCTTATTGCTGAGGGGAGTGTTAAATAGGCTGTATATTAAACTGTTAAAGACTACAAGTTGGTGATAGTTTGGATTGAAATTATCATTCTTTATGTAGTTATTTGTGTGTGTGGGTTTCCTGCATATTCCAAAAGTGGGTTTCTGGTTCTGTCTGATGAGATCCAAAAAAGGTAAATAGTCATCATTCTCAATCTCCATTGTAAAATGTATAGATCTGTATTGAATGTTGAGCATTTTCAATGTACAAGTGTTGAATGAAAAGTACTGTCTCCAGCTTCATAACTCCTCAACATAAGGTAGCACTGGTGTGCAGCAGGTGCTGTCTTGTTCAGTAGACTCTCCTCTACAGTTCCAGTTGGTGGGAAGCCTTAGCATTGAGTGTTGTTAAAGTGCAAAGTATGGAACCCTCCGCAGATGGTCAGTCAATGCGATTTAAGCAATGTCCAGTCATGGAATTCTTGGCAGCAGAAGGTGCCCCCCCAAAGGAGATTCATCAGAAAATGCAAGCTGTTTATGGTGAGTGTGTTGAGTATTGTGCGTTGTTGGGCGAGTAAATTAAAGATGTTCAGGTGGAATTATCAGATTTGCATGACAAACAAAGAGTTGGACATCCACCAACAGCAACCATGGAGTTTCACAAGCAAAAGGCTGAGAAATTTCAAATAATCAGCATGTCACAAGCATTGTGCAGCATGACAATGCCAGACCACACACTGCACATGCCACCACAGCTGTATATCACAACCATAGAACATCCTCCACACAGTCCAGATTTAGCACAGTCTGACTGCCATCTGTTCCCAACAATCTGCAGAGACATCATTATGCTTCTGATGAAGATGTTGAGAGAACTGTGAGATGCTGGTTGTGGAAACAGAGTGTTGACTTGAGAAAACTTGTTCATCGTTAGCAGAAATATATCCAATTGTCTGGTGATTATGCAAAAAAATGAATAATGGTAATCAAAGAGCACACTCTAAGGTTTATTTCTGCATTTGGTTTATTAAAATATTCCCATCCAAACCCAAGTAACGAAGGTGGAGGCATTACCTTTCATTCAACCCTTGTATATTATGTTTATCTGGCATATAATAACAATTGCCCATTTGTGTATAAATGCAGGGCAATTTGATGAGCTACACTTGATGTTGAAGCAATTCGAATGGCCCTACAAAATCTTTTGTACAGAATTTCACATTTTCAGCAAGCAGTTATTCTCTCAGATTCCAGGGCAGCAATTATAGCAGTTACTTCCAAGTTGTCACCAAAAAACCAAACTATTGTAGAATGTTGGAAAATCCTTACCCATCTAACCGCACTTCAGAAACACCTAGTCTTCCAATGGATACCAACTCACTGTGGACTGAGTGGTAATGAGAAAGCTGATTTTCTTGCAAAAAAGGGTACCGGCAATGTGCACAAATCATTAGTTAATCTACCATTTTATGCAGCTAAAAGATTAGTCAACTCTGAATTCAAAAAAATTATTGAAAAATATTACTATGAAAAATCAAAAAATAAAAGATGGGAGCTACCAAACATTCAAACAGTAGTTCCTGAGTATCCTCGAAAAACAGCAGTTGCAACCTTCAGGTTGATTACAGGACATGATTGTCTGGCAAAACATTTAAACAGAATTGGGATATATTCTTCACCACTCTGTCCTCTATGTGATCTGCAAGAGGAAATGGACCGAGACCACCTTCAAATATGCCCGGCCACTTCTAATGCCCTTCCCATCCATCAGTGAAAAATATTGGAGAGCAAGAGGATTAATGAGTTCATTGTCAGAAATCCAGCATTGGTAACAACAACAACAACTTGATGTTCTATGTATGTTTCAGGTATATTCCTGACAGAGACTTTGACCCCGCTATCATACACAATGTCTCTACGGCCTGTGAAGGGCTGTGCAAATGGGTGAGGGCTATGGAGGTGTATGATAGAGTAATCAAGATAGTTGCTCCAAAGAAGGAAAAGCTGGCTGAGGCTGAAGCTGAACTTGCAGGACAAATGGAGAAGCTTAATGAGAAACGAGCTCAGCTGCAGTTGGTACTGTTCAAAAAATTTTTTCTAACTTTAGTTTTAAGCAAAAGCTTTAACATGTTAAGGACTTGAGTGGTCTCTGAGGCTTGCTGTATGCAATTCTCTGACTGCTGCATGTTCCTGATTATCACATAGGAATGTTTGAGAGGTAGAACTGGAACTGAAAATTCAATGCCACAGCTGGGACTTGAACCACAAACCCTCCACTTACTAGGCAGGTGCTCTAACCATTAAGCTACTGTAGGCTGTGGTCTAGAAGGCATTTTAGATACTAACGTTTTGGCAAGTGTTGCACTTGGCATCTGCAGGGTAAGAGGATCCGTTGTCTGCACTGGGCAGAGTTCGAATATGGAAGCAGAGAGAGAAGGGGGAGAGATTTGGAAGAAATTACCGTTAATGGCCATTGGCGCTCTATATGGTGTGGATGGGTGGGGCATTGTTATGCTGACTAAGGTGGTGATTAGCTCACATTGGTTGGCAGGGTTTTATTGCAGCTGTTGTGTGTGTTTGTAAGGTTATCTAAGACCAGTATCCATGCTTTCTGCACATGTCACAGTAACTTAATGGTTAGAGCACCTGCCTAGTAAGCGGAGGGTCTGTGGTTCAAATCCCAGCTGTGGCATTGAATTTTTAAGTTCCAATTCTACCTTTCAAACCTTGTCCACACACGGCTTGTGTGTTTAGAAACACCAACACTAAGTTTATTGGCATAAATAGATAATAATTACCATCTGAAGGTTATTTAATCCTGGGATATAAAGTACTTACAATGGTAAGTCACCATTGAGGTAATTTGTCTCTGATGTGAGACTGCCTTTGTGGTTTACCAGGAGAAATACGAACTGGTTTGAGAATGTAATGCCATTCTGGCAGGTTGTCACAGTAGCTTAATGGTTAGAGCAGCTGCCTGGTAAGCGGAAGGTTTGTGGTTCAAATCCCAGTTGTGGCATTGAATTTTTAAGTTCCAGTTCTACCTCTCAAACTTTGCCCACACACGGCTTGTGTGTTTAAAAACACCAACAGTAAGTTTTTTTGGCATAAATAAATAATACTTAACAGTAAATTGCTTCAAGTCAAAACAAAGAAAATTTTGAAGAAATGGAGCTTATAGGTGCATACCCCAACTTTTTACTGCCACAGAAAATGCATCCTGTTTTAGGGACTAATACTGGCAAATACAGTATTCCTATTAAATTTTATTGTAAAAACTTAGAAGTAGGATAAGAATATTTTCAAAAAGTGTACAGAAACAGCATTTATGTTTAAAATATGTTTCCTTTATTCATCCTTTTAGAACATATACATAGAAATGCATTCTGTGAGACGGTTTTCTGTCACAACACAGATTATATCAATGTTGTGGCTTCATGAAAATATATAGTAAAATTTTTGTGAATAACTAAAAGTAAAAGAAGATTTTTCTGATTTTAGGTTACAGACAAACTTCAAGCACTGAATGATGAATTTGCAGCCATGACAAAGAAAAAGAAAAATTTGGAGGATGAGATAGAATTGTGTTCTCAAAAGCTAGAGCGAGCTGAAAAGCTAATCGGTAAGTTCTCTCTCTGTCTCTCTCTCTCTCTCTCTCAGTCTCTCTCTCTGTCTGTCTCTCTCTCTCTCTCTCTCTCCCCCTTTTTACTTTATCTAGCATGTACTTAAAGTAGAACAAGTACTGAATCCCACCCAAAAATTCAATGCCAAGAATGGAAATACACATTTTGAGAACTCCCTGAATCCAAAAGAAGCATTTTTATTTTCTGTACTATGTATGAGAAGTAAGCAGTAATTGTTCATTCTATAGTTTCATAATTTTGTAATTGATAACATATCATTTTGTAGTTTTATGTTTATAATTTTGTAGTTCAGTAGTAGAGTGCCTGCCTCTAGTTTGGAGGACCTGAGTTCAATCCCCAATGCCAGCATGGGGATTTTGTCTCATGTGCTGGGATGTCTCATATGGGGTGCACTCAGCCTTGCTAGGCCCCTTAGGAGCTACTTGATATAAGAAGTAGTGTCTCCAGTTAGTGAAGACCACATAACTAGCCGGGAGTGACCAGGACACTGACCACGTCCCACCTCCAGTTCTGCTCCCCCGATGACACCTGTAGTGAGTAGACGTGGGGGACGCAGTGGCTCGGTGGTAGAATTTGGTCTGGAAAGGGCTGTTGCATTGGGGTTTAATTAGTTTAATTTTGTAGTTAATAACTGTATCTAACTTTGGCCATGTCAGATAGCTGTATTGGCTCCATTGACAGCAACAAAGAAGTTGAAGTTGAAAGGGAAGTATTCCATTCACCCAAAAATTCAATAACAAGATCTCACCAGAAATACATGTTTTGGGACCCGCTGAATCTATAAAAAAGTGTTTTTTAGAAAAATGTCCACACGTGTGTGTAGTTAAAAATGAAAAATTGGTTAAATTCCAAATTTGATATTCAAATTCAGCATCTTCCAAGGATGCGACAAAGAAATCTTCAAGAAAATCTCCCACCTGAGCCTATCCTTTACATGGAACATTTTTATTTTCCAAAAATAGCACTAATTGTTTTAATTGACGTACCATATGTTTAAGATACTTTTGAGATAAATCAAATGCTTATGTTGAATTTTCTGGGAATGTCTTTGGAAGTTCTCTTTCATACTGGATGACTTTTGCATAGCTGGTAAACCGTAAGAGATTAAAACAATCTTACTGCACAAGAAATAATCTTGTTAGCTAATCTTGGATTTCTGACAATGAAGTCATTAATCTTCTTGCTCTCCAATATTTTTGCACTGATGGATTGGAAGGGCGCTATATTGGACACAGTTTATTGGCGGTCCCCAGGAGTTCAACATGGCCGACATTACACTAAACAGCTGACAGAAGTATCACAAAAAGCAGTTCTGCCAACATACATAATAAAGCATTTCTAACCTCAAATATCACAGGGTTAAAGTAACTTGCTTTCAAACGATAATAATACTTGAACTTCATTACCACACAACACATGATGAACCTACTCATCTTCAGCAAATCTTGTTCTGCAATAACACTATTGGATAAAATTACTTCCAAGGGCTAAATATCATAATATATACGAGATGCACTATTCTGTAGCAAACACAAAAATAACAACAGTAACTATAATTGCATATACTGTTCTAAAATAATTCAAGACAAAATCACGCAAAAATGAGCAATACGTCCACTGATTGATATTAATTATTATGGCGTCTAAACAGAATCTTGGTTTAAAATCTATCAGTTGGCCTTCCTGCAACACGTTCATAAACAAGGGCTTCTGTGGCAACATAACAGATATAATAACACCAACAATGGCTATAGCTTTACCATAGTTATATGTTACAAACAGTTGGCGGCGCTAATGCAACCCAATGAATGGGATATCATCAAATGTAACCAGACTGCACCATAATGGGGGAAAATTGTCAAGGTTGTTTTTTGGGATATCTCAATAAGCTGTGCCTACTATAGAAGTGGCCGGGCATATTTGAAGGTGGTCTTGGTCCATGTCCTCTTGCAGATCACATAGAGGACAGAGTGGTGAAGAATATATCCCAATTCTGTTCAAATGTTTTGGCAGACAATCGTGTCCCATAGGCAACCTGAAGGTTGCAACTGCTGTTTTTCGAGGATACTCAGGATGTGTAAAGAGAACAATAGCAGTAATAGTAACTGCTTTTAGAGAGCACCATATTTTTATGTGCTCTCTCACAACCCCCAGAATGACTGGGAGTCCACACCTGTCATTGGTTTACAGGTCTCACCGACCTGACCCGAAGAATTATCAAAATAAACTCACCAAGCATATCCTCTGATTACCCATCTGAGGGCATCTTACATGCCATAACAGGTCAGCATGTTAAGGGTTGAGGTTTTATAGAGAAATTAGAGAAATGGAAAGGTTGGAAAAATAAAGACTCCCTAGCCCTTGGGAAGCCTAATAGCATCGGGGTCAGAAGAGAACATGACATGGCCAAGGTAAGGTCATAAGGTCAGATAGAAAAGCTACAGTTAGGAGAAAACACCAGTAAGTTGAAATAATGCTCTACTCAGCTTGGGTACCTTGTGGTCACCATTCACATATCCCCTCGACACCATTAAGTGGAAGTAATGTTCTGCTCAGCTTGGGTACCTTGTGGTCACTATCCACATATCCCCTAGACACCAGTAAGTAGAAGTATTGTTCAGCTCAGCTTGGGTACCTTGTGGTCACTATCCACATATCCCCTAGACACCAGTAAGTGGAAGTAATGTTCAGCTCAGCTTGAGTAGCTTGTGGTCACTACCTACATATCCCCTAGACAGCAGTAAGTGGAAGTAATGTTCTGCTCAGCTTGGGTACCTTGTGGTCGTCATCCACATATCCCCTAGACACCAGTAAGTGGAAGTAATGTTCTGCTCAGCTTGGGTACCTTGTGGTCACTATCCACATATCCTCTAGACACCAGTAAGTGGAAGTAATGTTCTGCTCAGCTTGGGTACCTTGTGGTGCTATCCACATATCCCCTAGACACCAGTAAGTGGAAGTAATGTTCTGCTCAGCTTGGGTACCTTGTGGTGCTATCCACATATCCCCTCGACACCATTAAGTGGAAGTAATGTTCTGCTCAGCTTGGGTACCTTGTGGTGCTATCCACATATCCCCTCGACACCATTAAGTGGAAGTAATGTTCTGCTCAGCTTGGGTACCTTGTGGTGCTATCCACATATCCCCTCGACACCATTAAGTGGAAGTAATGTTCTGCTGAGCTTGGGTACCTTGTGGTGCTATCCTTATATCCCCTCAACACCATTAAGTGGAAGTAATGTTCTGCTCAGCTTGGGTACCTTGTGGTGCTATCCACATATCCCCTAGACACCAGTAAGTGGAAGTAATGTTCTGCTCAGCTTGGGTACCTTGTGGTGCTATCCACATATCCCCTAGACACCAGTAAGTGGAAGTAATGTTCTGCTCAGCTTGAGCACCTTGTGGTGCTATCCACATATCCCCTAGACACCAGTAAGTGGAAGTAATGTTCTGCTCAGCTTGGGTACCTTGTGGTCACTATCCACATATCCCCTAGACACCAGTAAGTAGAAGTAATGTTCTGCTCAGCTTGGGTACCTTGTGGTCGCTATCCACATATCCCCTAGACACCAGTAAGTGGAAGTAATGTTCTGCTCAACTTGGGTACCTTGTGGTGTTATCCACATATCCCCTAGACACCAGTAAGTGGAAGTAATGTTCTGCTCAGCTTGGGTACCTTGTGGTCGCCATCCACATATCCCCTAGACACCAGTAAGTGGAAGTAATGTTCTGCTCAGCTTGGGTACCTTGTGGTCGCCATCCACATATCTCCTAGATGGGACCCCTGAGGGTATGTTGTAAAATATGGAGCACTTTTATAAGTTTACATGACAAAAATATATTGAAGTTCCATTTCAAGAATTCCTTAATCATAATAATAGAAAATGTCATATAAAATACAGCAAAACATAAAATCTGAGTTTCCCTGTTTTCTAATGGTGTACTCATAAATAATTTTGTTTGCAATAATACAATACGTACTGTGTTTGCTTTTAGGTGGACTAGGAGGTGAAAAATCTCGCTGGAGTGATGCAGCAATATATCTGAAAGGAACTCTAAATAATGTGGTTGGAGATGTGTTGCTTGCAGCGGGTGAAATTGCTTATCTAGGTCCTTTCACTGTGGATTTTAGAAACGTATGTATAACTATGTCAGAGAATCAGTACAAAATTTCAAATTGGGAAGTGATCTACGTTTTGGTGCTTGTGGAGTGATTACTAAATTTACCCTTGATTTATTCTGACATTTTAAATTGCAATTAAGTGTTTTAGAAGATATTGGTGTACAAATTATCCATGATTTGTACATTTTACACAGTCATCTGTATACTACACTAAATTAAATAAATAAATAATTCTAAATGGTTAGCTGTCCTATTTCCAAATTTTATATGATTTTGTACTTTATTACAGTTTAGTTATCAAATATTTTTACATTATAAGTCTTTTTATTCTTTATCATTCATATTTAAAATTGTCGTTTTCTGCAGATCTATTAGCAGACGTGTCTTTATGAGAACCCTAAAATAGCACAGATATCCAACTACTGGATTTTCTCTTTCATTCAGCAAAACTTGAACTTTAGACATTTAAATATATAGGGTGTAAGTGAAATGATCCGTCAGACTTTAACACGAATGGTTCATACGTACATCTTACAGACGATATTGAAACTGCATGTGCTCACCACTTGTGTAAGTGTTAGAAACAAGCTATCTTACTATTTATTGTGAACATGAATATCGTGTTAGGTCCCTGTAATTCAGTAAATAAAGGGAATAAGACAACTCACTTTTCCTCAGCATGCATGCGCAGTAAGTAGACATGGACTTAACATATGTTCATTTCATGTCAAGTGAATTTATGTATTTCTGACTGATTAGAGCATATTTAAAGTTTCTTTTTGAATGTTTTTATCATATTTATGATGTCCTAATACTGCAACTGCTGTCGGAAGTTAGTAAATAATTTTGCACAGCATTTAAAAGAAGAATCCAATTCCAAGTGAGGCTGTTACCTCATCATGTCATAAGCCTCTCAAATAGAACAGGCCAGATGTTCAAACCTTTAAATACCAAATAAAATATCTTCCTTTCTTAGAAGTTTGAAAAGTGTTGTTATAATCAATTAAATTTAAAAGGTGAATCAATTAATAACACTAAACAACACTTACATTTATAATTTTCTGAAGTGTGTTCTGGAAAATTAAAAATGCAAGTGTTGTTTAGTGTTATTAATTGACTCAGCTTTTAAATTAAACCAAGTAAAATATTTGTAATTATGCGGAAATGCAAGACTTGAGGTAATGTTTTCATACAGCACAAATAGCCATAAACTTAAATAAGGAAATAATGAAGATTTTAGTTTCTAACTTGTTCTTATTTTAGAGCCATAAACTTACTTTTTTACATAACTTTCTGGTGTCTGGCGCACTGTGACAAAACATCTGAGTTCAATACAGGGCTAACATTACTTAAATGGTTTTTATAGAGCATTAGAATAGTTCATTGATTTCCTAATTGAAGCTGGGTACCCATCAACAGGCTGTGCCATGTTGCCACACACTCTCGCCTTTATACACGATTATCTAGTTAATTTGCATTTAATTAAAAAAGTTATTGGAATTTTTTGTTAGTTTGCATCCATTCTCTCACCTCCTTCAGTCTGGCAGATTATTTCACTTCCACTCTGCATATATATACACAGAGAGATACTAGATTTCACTTACTTATCTCATTCTAAAATGAAATATGCCATAACATCATCAGACTTCAAAACTGTTTGTTTTGGTTGCCATCATTACAGACATAATTAGTAGGTGACATAATTTTTATCCTATTACCAACCACTGAAAGCAAAATAAATTTGCTAACAGAATCGATTGACAGTGTTTCAAAATTCATTATGTGGTCCTTATTTATCAAAATGAATATGTTTTCCCAAACCATTAAACCTATGAGTCCATTTAAGTGTTTTAACAATTTAACCTCTGGATTTATTTCATGATTAAATAACCAAATTCAATTCAATTTTATTCATCCAAAATAACATATACATGTTGTGGATTCGTCCAGTGTTTTAAAAGTTCAATTATAATATTATAAAAGTTAAACAACAATTACTTAAAAACTATACTACACATGTAGATTAAACTTATACATTGTTAATAAATACAAGTGAATACTTTATTAAGGCAAATACTCATCAGTTGAGTAATAGCACTTTTCAATTAAAAATTGCTTGAGATGTTTTTTGAAACGGTGAATGGAATTTATATTTTTTACTTCAATAGGTAATTTATTGTAAAATTTAATGCCTCTATAGTAAAAACTATTTTCAAACAATTTTTTGTTATGTGGGGTTATATGTAATTTTGCTGTATCTCTTGTGTTATGACAGTGAATTTCAGAATTTGTGGTAAAATCTTTGATGTGTGTTTGCATTAGTACAATTGTTTCATATAAGTATATACAGGGCAATGGCAAAATGTTTAGTTATTTAAAGAATGGTTTGCAGCTGACAATAGAAGGTAAACTGAGAATAATTCTAATGACCCTTTTTTGTAATATGAATATTTTAATAGCTACACTACTATTTCCCCTCAAGGATATGCCATATGAAATTAAGGAGTGAAATTTGGAGAAATACATGAACCTAGGTGTGGTTTTACTCACCGTATGTTTCAAAATGTTAATGTGGAAGCAGATTTGACCCAGTTTTTTTAATTAATTCGTTAATATGAGGTTTCCTACTGAGATTTTCATCAATACATATTCCTAAAAATGTTGCCTTATTTCAATATTTTATGTTTGTTCCTTCTAGCTGTATGGTAGGAAAGTTTAATGTTTTGTTGTTTGTGTGATGAAAACCTACAACTAAACACTTCTCCTTATTTAGACATAGACTATTTTCTTTAAACCAAGAAGCTGTGTGTAATGTGATCTGCCACAGCTGATTTATGAATCTGTTTAATCTTAATATTTCTAAAATGTTCTTTTATTGTGGTTTCCAAATGGTGTTTAGTTTTACCAATATAAACCTCGTTACAATCCAAACAGCTAAATTGACAAATGCCAGATCATTATAATGATCTTAAAGATACATTATCATCTAATCTCTCACAGTAGTTGCACCCAACATATGACACAACTATCATCACAATCTTACGTGTAGAACCACCCTTGATGTTAGATCAGGAATGCACTTTCCAACTCTCTTATATAGTCACTAATATTTTCTGAGAGTGCTAGAATATTTGGGAGGCAAGGAGAAGGGAAACTTTCAGAAGATTCTGGTGTTCTCCTCGTAGAGATCTTTTATTGAAGGGAGTGTTGAGATTCTAAAGTAAAAACAAATTAGAAACTAAAAGCTTCACTTATCTTAGTAATATTGCAAGTTCTTTGGTGCTGACAAGTTTCGAGTTGACTCCAACTCATCCTCAAAGCTGTAAAAACAAATTAGTTACCACAGCTACTGATGCTCACTTTAATCATCACTCTCTGAAAACAAAAACCTATAAATACAGTCTATTGGAGGGATTTAAAAATTCATAACATGGTTTAAAATAAATATCTTTTCCCAAACCATTAAATCTCTAGGTCCACTTAATTGTTTTAATAATTTAGTCTCTGGATTAATTTCATGATGATCTGTCACCAAAGATGATCTGTCACAGCTGATTTATCAGTTTGTTTATATTTAATATTTCTAAAATTCTCTTTTATTCTGGCTTCTAAATTATGTTTAGTTTTACCAATATAAACCCTATCACAATCCAAACAGCTAAATTGATAAATGCCAGATTTTTTATAATTTGGAATTTTATCTTTTTTAGAAAAATTTAGTAAATTGTGTATATTAAGAGAGGTAGAACTGGAACTTAAAAATTCAATGCCACAACTGGGATTTGAACCACAGACCTTCCGCTTACCGGGTGGCTGCTCTAACCACTGAGCTATAAGTTCCAGTTCTACCTCTCAAACTTTGCCCACACACGGTTTGTGTGTTTAAAAACACCAACAGTAAGTTTGTTGGCATAAATAAATAATAATTACCATATGTATATTAAATTTATTTTGAGGGACCAAATTTATTGCATATTCTTTAAAAATTTTTGTAAATTTTTTATCACCCACGGATGGTAAGTAAACTTTTTAAAACTACAATTATCTTTTTTTTTTGAGGGTAGAAACCTCTTTAACCGCCTTTTGATAGTTAAATTTTTCTCTCTCTTAATGTATAAAATCTGTATTAAAACCAATTGTAATTGTCTCTAATGTGAGACTGCCTTTATGGTTTACCGGGAAAAAATAGGAACTGGTTTGAGAATTCAATGTCATTCTGGCAGGTTGTCACAGTAGCTTAATGGTTAGAGCATCCGCCAAGTAAGCGGAGGGTCTGTGGTTCAAATCCCAGCTGTGGCATTGAATTTTTAAGTTCCAGTTCTACCTCTCAAAGATTTGTAAGTTTTACAAAATCATCTATTAATTTTTTTTTAATTCTAAAGAATTTAACGATGTTTTTAAAAAAAAATCAAAAGCATTTTTCTAGGAATACTAGGAAATAAAGCATGAAATAAAGCATTTACATCAAAAGAAACGAGTTTATCATTATCACACTATATTATATTGCTAATCTTTTCTACTAATTCAAAAGAATTTTTAATACTTAAACTTCCAAACTGATCAAAGGTACTGAATTTTTTAACCATTTCGCTAAATTATACGTAGGTGAATTTATACAATTTGTAATTGGTCTTATTTTATTTCCTGGTTTGGAAGTTTTAGGTAGTGCATACAATCTGGGTAAAACTGGATTATTAATTCTAAAGTAATAACAAATTAGAAACTAAAAACTTTACTCGAGTCAGTGTTTGAAAAAATAACTTGCAACATTACTAAGATAAGTGAAGTTTTTAGTTTCTAATTTGTTATTACTTTAGAATCTTGTTGCTTCACTGTTAATAGCTTCATTTTCCTTAATTAACTGGATTATTAACTTTTAAAATACCTTTTTCTTTGTTAGTTATCATTTTCACGTCATTTAGAATTTTATTATAAGTTGAAATGCATGAGTTTAAAGGATCATTATCAATTTTTAAATAGTCTTCAGTTTCAAGAAGTTCTACTCTGTTAATATAATCAGATTGACCTAAAATTACAATTTTATTGCCTTTGTCAGATCTTTTTTTTTTTTTTTTTTTTTTTCAGGATCATATTTAGCAGGTAACAGATTTTTTCTCCAATATAAAGTCTGAATTCTGTCAAAATTAATTTAATTTAATTTCAGGTAACATATCTTAAAACATTATCACACTTTTTAAACATATTCTTGAGGCCAATGTCCGAAACTATTCGAGATATCATCTTGACAAAGTTCTATTTTCTATTTGTCTCTTACGTGAAGTCCAAAATGGCATCACTTTTATAACCTTTGGATTTGCTTTCACTGCCACATATTTATATCTGTGGTTATTTATTTCACTCTGTTTCTTCACTATGCAATCACTATCACGTTGTTTGGTGTTTCTTCTTTTGATTTCAGATCACCAGCACATTTTCCAATTGATATATCATGCACATGCTAATATTTGCATGAAATTAGATGTCTATACAATTTGACTTCTATATTATGACTGTAGTGAAAAAGGTTCCTTATTTTATTCTTCTTGGTTACGGAGCTTAGCAACCGTTGTCTTTCATTTGTCTTATTTCATGATTTTTACTTATACTTAACCAGTGTTAGTCATGTTGCACTTTACCACAACATATAGTTTCATACTCAACAATAGAGCTTGCAAAATAAAAATGTTGTTATTGTTAGCTAATGCTGGATTTCTGACAATGAAGTTATTAATCCTCTTGCTCTCCAATATTTTTTACTGATGATATTGAAGAGAGCAATAGCAGTAATAGTAACCGCTTTTTAGAGAGCACCATATTTTTATGTTTTGGCAGTCGCATCACTCTCTCACAACCCCCAGAATGTCTGGAGGACTACACCTGTCATTGGTTTACGGGTCTCACCGACCTGACCGAGAGAGTTATCAAAATAAATTCACTGACCATATCCTCTGATTACCAATCAGAGGACATATTACATGCCATGACAGGTCAGCATGTTAGGGGTTAAGAGGTTATAGAGAAATTATAGAAATGGAGAGGTTGGAAAAATAAAGACTCCCTAGCCCTCGGGAACCCTAATAGCATCGGGGTCGGAAGAGAACAAGAGATGACCAAGGTAAGGTCAGATAGAAAAGTCACAGTGAGGAGCAAAACACCAGTAAGTGGAAGTAATGTTCTGCTCAGCTTGGGTACCTTGTGGTTGCCATTCACTTATCCCCTGGACGGAGACCCCTGAGTCAACATTCAAATGTTTGGACTGCTATTCGCAGATCAAGTTAACAGGTGGAATCAATAAACAAGTATTCTGAAATATACAACGTGAATATGAACTAAACTGTAATTAATACAGTGAAAAATCTGAAGCTGCCGTAATATAAGTTGATAAATATTAATAAATATTATTTCACTTATCTAAAATAAAAATGTAACATTTATGTAACTAAAAATTAATATATTTTTGGCTCTGAACAATAGTCAAATCTTTTAAAGCTTTCAAATTCTGTTCTCTTTGCACGGCTAACATATAAAACATGAATAATGATGTTCCACTTGACGAAAGCTGAAGTTTTCCAAACCTCACACAAACAATAAAGAATATCTCCAAAATGGTTCACTCTACAAAAAATGTATTTAGATATAAATTGGTGTTTTAGCAAGATCTACATTTTTTGTACAGTAAGATTTGGTCTATCTTTTATGGTTTACCAGTTATGTAAAAGTCGTCCAGAGTAAACAGGACTACATAGGCTATAGCCAGAGAATTCAAAATATACATTTCATTTAAAAGATGGAATCAGGACTGAAAAATTCAATGCCACAGCTGGGATTTGAACCATGGATCTACTGCTTATCTAGCGGCTGCTTTAACCAGGCAGAAGCTCTAACAGTAAAGCTACTGTGACAATGTGCCAGAATGACATTGAATCCTCCAACCAGTTCATATTTCTCGCGGTAAATCACAAAGGCAGTCTCACATCAGAGACAAATTACCCCAATGGTGAATTACTATTGCAAGTACTTTATGTCCCGGGATTAAATAACCTTCATATGGTAATTATTATTTATTTATGCCAAAAAACTTACTGTTGGTGTTTTTAAACACACAAGCCGTGTGTGGGCAATGCTTACCCTCCTGGTAAGTGGAGGGTCTGTGTTTCAAATCCCAGCTGTGGCATTGAATTTTTCAGTTCCAATTCTACCTCTCAAATACTGTTAAATCTGCTCTCTTGGCCCTTAAAAATATTTTGCACCCCTCAATCTTGGAGTTGATTTTTTGGGCACTTGCTGTAGTAAAAAATGTGAAAATAATGTTTCAGAAATTGATGGATGACTGGACCAATTTGTGTGGGTCACTTGGTATCCCTTGTGGAGAAAAGTTTTCTTTGGTAGGCACTCTTGGTGAACCAGTGGTGATTAGAGCTTGGATGATCTGGGGCCTTCCGGTAGATAACTTTTCTATAGATAATGGGATTATTGTAACAAATGCCCGACGATGGCCCCTTATGATAGATCCTCAAGGTATGTAGTAGTAATATACCATTTGTCAGTTTTTAAAGTGGAACTACATGAAGGTGTTTATTATGGTGCCACATAAATCAATTAACCTAAATATAATTTTATTATTTTCTGTAACTAACAACAATTATACAAAAAACAACCATAGAAATTGTTCAGAATTGTCTCCACTATTGTCTAAGTATGAACAATGATTTGCAAATGGCATTACACAATTACCCATTATTAGCAAAAGAGCTTTCAAGTTCCTCTTCAATCATATTCTGTAGATTTAGAGACTTTGTACTGGAGCTTCGTCCTTCAAAATCTCCTACATTGAAAAAATACTTGATATGACAGTTAGTAGTGTCTTGGAAATCATTTAATTAAAATATATATATTGTGCCTTAGATATTGCTTTCAAAATAATTTCATTTGCAGCTGTCATCATTTTTAAATCCAGGACATTGAAAATGTTTTTGGAGGTAAAAGAATCAAGAAAGCCATTGTGTATGGAATCATGTTTTAATTGTTTCTATATAAATCAATTTTACAATTAAAATAATATTGTGCAGAATACCACATTATGTAAGTGACAGTTTGACTTTACTAATACTTATACTCTGTACATCAAGAGATTAGATGAGGTGTAAACAAGGTTTGTATCACTTCACGGCCACGTGCATTCACAATGACACAACACTGTTACTGCTAAGCATTGGTATAATATGCATTTTATGCTACTAAAAGGATATATTTACTTGATCCAAATATTATGTAGCACATGGAAATTAACTGCTACTTACATGACTCTGTCCACAATAACACTTTTTCATTTCCTGCTCACAAACTTGAAACCAATCTCCAGAAGCAGCTTATGGAGGGAAGTTCGCTAGAAATCTGGAAGATCGGGATCAGAGTTAACTGCCAACAGCACTTTGTTTAAGGTGGGGATACATTGTTAACAAAGAACTGGTGAACTTTTTGACGAATTGCAGATCTCACAAATTCGTCGCAAACTACATCCAACATTTGTCTGGCACCTGCTCGGTTTTTACCGGGAATTCTGACTTCACCAACTAGGATTTTTCTTTGCGTGTGCTGTAAATACTTGCAACTGACACACCGGTGAACTCGGATGTTAATTTCATCACGTCTTCAATAGCAAGTTTGGGATATTTCTCGCAGAACTTGTTAAACACGTTCAATATTATTGTCTTTTCACCACTTCGCAATGCTGTGCCGTGCTTATGTTTCACAACACACACTTGCGTGCAGAATGAATTAGGTTGATTACAGATTCACTTAACTGCGTATTCTTACACTTTAACTATGCTTAGCACACTTAGTTCATGCTTTAGCAAACATTAAGTGAGCTGTCAGACCTTAGTGTCAGTATTTCTTCAAGGGACTATTTACACGGCGAAAGCATCAAGAGGGTGCGCTGTGGCCAAAACGCACGTGGCTTTGTTTACGTCTCCTCTAATCTCTTGATGTACAGAGTATATACAACTGTATATCTGTTTTTCTACAGGCCAAGCTAATAAGTGGGTAAAAAATATGGAAAAAGACAATGGCTTAAAAGTCATAAAACTCAGTGATTCCAATTATCTTAGAGTTGTAGAAACTGCTATTCAAATAGGAATACCAGTTCTTCTGGAAAATATCTTGGAAACAATCGATGCTACCTTAGGTAAGACCTTTTCCTTATTCTGATACATCTCTTATGCTCACATAAAATTGCTTTAGCTGCCTACAGCTTTGCTTAGGGCCTGTATTACGATCTCCGGTTAAGGTTTTGGTTAACAGTTAACTTGAAGTTATACCCAGATGTCAGTATTACGACCTTTGGTTAAGGGCTAAATGAGAATTACTTCTGGAGGTACTTTAACCGCAACCATAAGTAGGGGTTAGTGTGTTAACTTGGAGTTTACTCATGTTTCACACACAAAAATGGTGTACCTTCTATCACAATTGTATGTCGACAGCGATTCTGAAGATGAAATGCTGGCCCAGTGTTTATTTAAGAAGTGTTTCAGAATGCCCAAAGATAATTTCGAGGAGTGGAACGAGGAAGAGTTCCGACAAAGATACAGGTTATCAAAAGCTAGGACATCTAAAATTTTAGCAGAAATAAGGTATCAAATAAAATTTACAACAGAATGGCAGTTTTCAGCATGTATGTAACATTATACCAGCATAGTTGTATATTCCTGACATTCTTAAAATGAAATAAAATAAACCAACATAAATTGTAGGTATATCTTGATGGCCATTAGGTTATGGAAATATAATTCTAGAGCCCCATAAGTGTAATGGGTTGATACTAACAATACAATGTTTTGTGCGATTATTTTTACATTGGCACCACATTTTAACGAACCCAAATGTAATAAACGGAGCATGGCAAATTACACATTTTGCAAACAGAAAATACACGGAAAAGTACACAATATGTAGCTACACACAAGTTCAAAACAACACGGAACAAGATCATTATCTTTAACTAGTATACGTTGCATTTTATTCATTGTGGGCAGAACAATTATCTTTTAAATATGTTGTTAGCTAATGCTGGATTTCTGACAATGAAGTCATTAATCCTCTTGCTCTCCAGTATTTTTCACTGATGGATGGGGCATTAGAAGTGGCCGGGCATATTTGAAGGTGGTCTTGATCCATTTCCTCTTGCAGATCACATAGGGGACAGAGTGGTGAAGAATATATCCCAATTCTGTTTAAATGTTTTGCCAGACAATCATGTCCTGTAATCAACCTGAAGGTTGCAACTGCTGTTTTTCGAGGGTACTCAGGAATTACTGTGTGAATGTTTGGTAGTTCAATACTAAACGTTGCATTTTATTCATTGTGGACACGACAATTTTGCACTTCTTCAAAGCATTACAAGGCTCTGAATGAATAGTGAATAAAATAGAAGATATTTTTGGGTTATACAATGTTACAAATCTCCAAACCATCACACATATCTGTGATGTGGTTAACCTAAATGATTGCTTCACCCATGAGATAACATTGTAGACATAGCGAAAGCCTAGTGAAAAATGTTACCAACTGCTTGCATGGCATCATAATCCTCAGGGTAACAAACCTACAGTCAAATTTAGTTTGTAATACAAGGCACCAAGCCTAACCATGAGCGATAACTGAAAGGTAACAAACTGTTGCTAGTAACCAGAGATTGTAATACAGGCCCTTAGACAATCAACAGTACTTCTGCAGTATTTCCTCATAGAAGTGCCATCAGGATTTAGTACAAAGTTCCAAATACACAATTTACTTAAGAATGCAAATCCCATCCATAGGAATATTAAAAACTCAAGTAATATGCATTGTATACAAAATTTTAAATAAAATGACATTATTAAACTTTAATTTTATACTTAACTAGCTCTCATACCAGCATTGAATTGGTACATTCTCTAAGCACAGGGTGTAACATAAGAGTTGAGAAATATGAGTATGGCTAGCTTTTTGAAGTTGCATGGTATCATATAAGTTCTAATGTAACTTGAGATTTTGCCAAATTCTATTGCATAATTGTGTCATATTTTGACCACACCGTTTAAATGGTATATAGTCCTACAAAAGGGGTTGGAAATATGGTAGGGGTAGTTTTTTAGAGTTGTGAGATAGTTTATGATTTCCTTTTGGTCATGTTGTACAAACTTTCAACTCTGTACAAATTTATTGCAATTGCAATTCAATATGGCGTTATATACAATTGAATCCAGTCAGAATAAGGATGATACATATAAATACACAAATAGTAAAATAAAATAGGTATATAATACATACAAAGAACTGTTAACCAAATAGTAAATAATATATGCAATGCGCTTAGTGCTGTTTTCTATATTAAAGTTTTGTAGTTATTATTTAGGAATCTTATATTTTGCAATACTGTAAAGTCATTTGGTGCAATCTTTATTTATTTCTCAGCAGTCAGCGGTGAGCAATGAGAACTCTTCACTACATCTCGGGTCGTAGTTACGGAATAAAGCAGACTCGGAATCCCAGTTAAATTTGTGATGTTATTTTGTTTGCACATTTATAAAATATCACAATTATTTAGCCATTATATTGTTACAACACTTTCTTCAATATTTTATGCTGTTTGGCATGTTGTTAGCTAATGCTGGATTTCTGACAATGAAGTCATTAATCCTCTTGCTCTCCAATATTTTTCACCAATTGCATGTTCAAAACTATATAATTTACAATTTTTAGGCGTATTGCCAAATAATGGCTCCTATCTTGTGTGAATGCATTAATCCTAAAGTATTTTGAAAATTATCTTATATGTTACCATGACAATGTCGCACAGCTATTGTCTCCCTTAAAAGTACCTTCTTATGCTGTCATCATGATGATGTCATACATCACTATAATGCATGCTATAATTATTTCAGACATGCCAGAAAATATCATCCATTTACATTTTAAAACCCTTAACATGATATGACACAAAATAATTATTAATTATATAAACATAATTGAAATGTCAAAGTTAACAATAATTACTATTTCAATAAATTGAAAACATGCCAGATAACAAAAGAAGAATACCAAATTAATAAAATCAGCTGATGTTTTGTTTAAATATTCCTTGGGAGACATAATAACTGTTTCAAATTGTTAAAAA
Organism: Tenodera sinensis; assembly: GCA_030765045.1. Lineage (NCBI taxonomy): Eukaryota > Metazoa > Arthropoda > Insecta > Mantodea > Mantidae > Tenodera > Tenodera sinensis. Next base: position 6,378,055 of record CM060972.1, read on the forward strand.
CAAGTAAAACAATTTATAATTGGATTTAATAAAAGTTATAGAATACAAATCACAAAGTAGTCCAGTAAATGGAGTTAAAATATTTCAACTTAGTTACTACTTCCTATTAATTATATACACAGGTATTCGTCAATATGTAGAAAGTTCACTAAGGGAAGTGCAAAAGTCGAAGGCATATGAAGGCAAGTAATACCATTGACTAGTGAATCTTGTACTTGACGTCCTATCAGCGACAACAAGTATGGGCACATTCATCTTACACACCCAGACCAAAAATAGTACCTGCATTAATTACACTTAGATAAATTGTGTAGAGGCCCAGTAACATTATCTGTATTTGACACAATACAGCTAAAAAACAAATTCTGGCTTGACAAATGTAATGAATTTCCACACAAACTTGCAGTCCTAAACAGTTTATCTTATAAATTGGTTTTTACTCCATTATGAGAAGAAGAATACAAAAAAGAATACAAACACATAGTCAGCACTGCAATTAATAATGGATTCAACAAACAAATCATTGATAAGAAAATTGCACAATTCAGAAAACAGAAACACTTGAAAGAGATCAGTAAACTCTCTCACCAAAAAGCAATATGATTTTCAAAAAATTCAGTTACCATCCAAGTAAGCACTACAAATTCCACATCTTCAAAAAATACAACATTATCTTGGCCCCACAAAATAATTTCAGTATAGAGAAATTATTGTGCAACAAGTCAAAGGACCAGATACCACAGAACAAAAAAGCAGGAATCTATCAAATCAGTTGCCCAGATTGTGACCAGATTTACATAGGGAAAACCAAGAGCAATTTAGAAACTAGGCTAAAAGAACACATGAGATGCATCAAATACAAACAGATGGATAAATCTGCAGTTGCACACCATTTTTGGACATCCAACCACAACATTACACTGAACATAAAACTTTTATAAGCTACAAAACACTCTGCACAGTTAGGTGCTTGGGAAAAAATTCATATAGTAAAAAACAAGCTGCACATAATGAACTTTGATTTGCCTCCACAAAACCCTTTATGGAAGTTTATTGACTCGCCACTAGATGTCATCTCAACCAACCATTCATCAAACAATATCAACAAGAACCAGTTGTTTAATTCTGATGATGGGAGCAAGTTAAACTCTTGAAACCGGTCAAGATTAATTATATGTAAGTGATGTTCTGTGTTTCAATCCAACTCAGTCTTCATTATAAAATAGAATGATGTTTTCAAGTAAGACTATAATCTGCAGTTGCATAGATATGAAACAACAGGGTCAGCTGATTCACCTGGTATATCTTCTGTTTGAATGTTGTCATTACCAACTCCTGTGGTAAACTATTTTACAACTTTAGAGCTAGTACTTTAAAGCTGTTTGCTGTTTTACTGAGTCTATGGTATGGTATGTTTATTTGGTTATTATTTCTTGTGTTATTTCTTGCAGGAATTCCAAGTTGGATAATTTTTTTATATAAGTAAATATATATATATATATGGGTGTGTGTATATGTATGTATATATATAGTACAGTCATTATTGGCGGCGCTGTGGCCGAGCGGTTAGTGCGCTCGCCTACCACCTAGGCAGTCCGGGTTCGATCCCAGGGACCCGCATGTGGTATTCGTGGTGGACGAAGCGGCGTCTGGGCGGGTTTTCTCCGGGTACTCCGGTTTCCCCCGCCATCTCATTCCACCGGTGCTCCATCTTCATTCCATGTATCATCAGTGTCACCGCCTGTGGTGCCATAGTAGTAAAAGCGGGTGTTAAACACTACAACAACAGTCATTATTATTCTTAATGTTATTAACAGTGGTTTGAGGTGTCAACTATATAAGAATCATAA
>CM060972.1:7734904-7824904 GCA_030765045.1 Tenodera sinensis
TACCTATTACGTGAAAAATTTTAAGCTTTATTTTCTAAAATGAGCTCTAAGGATTTCGATTAAAAATCCTATATCGACGACATTTTGACAAGCGAAATGTAGATTTTGCATTTTCTGAGGGCTGGCTCTGAAGTTTTCATTTTGAATGACTTTTGCTTTACTGGTAAATCATCTAAACTGTGTTTAACAAATATTTGAAAACTTAATTCAATTACAAGGAATACTGCGGAAATGAACCCCATGAAATGTGATACAAATTGTTTTAATGATATTTAAATAACATATTTCTCTTATGATCGACCACTTATCCGAAACTCATCCAGAACTAACATTTTCAGAGGCTATTTCTGGAAGTCATTTATCACAAAAAATACCTCAAACACATACTATTTTACTAAAAATTGTTAACTATTTTTGGGAAAAATAATTTTCACAAAATTCTCCAGATAAAAGCTGCTTTGTATCAGGTGATTTTGTTAAAGATCTTCATGTTGCATTCTTTGAAGGTAAAATTAAACTAAAGCCCAGCTCAACAGCCCCTAAAGGGCCAAGGTTTACCGCCCACTCGCTGCGTCCCCCACCTCTGCCCACTACAGGCGTCATTGTTGGGGTGCAGTGCTGGAGGGTGGGATATGGCCAGCGCCCCTCCCCCCCCGCCGAGTCTTCCCGGCCAGTTAACTCTTTGAAGATACTGAACAACCGACTTTTTGCTTGAGTTATGTTCTATAACAGACCCAGGACTTTTTACTAAATTTTGTTTTGTATTCATGAAGTCTCAAAACATGTTTCCTGGAAATATGAATTTTTGGAAGGAATACAATTCTTCCCCTAATTATGTAGCAGAGAAAGTAAACATTTAAAAAATCCGGGAAGCCACAGAACGAGAATAGCAATTTATTTAACTTGACTTTACAATTCAGTGGTCCATCACTGAACGCTCGCGTCCATTTACCAGTGGTACAATCACATATTAAATCTACACGCTGTGCATATAATGGTTTTTCACGTCAGGATGAAAACCTGCAGCACTTTAAATGTCCCCACAAAGCCGTAAAAACGCCTCCTTTGCCGTAATGTCGTAAACCGCGCCTGCTCCTCTACATTTTACGGGCAAATCGTAAAAGTTGGCAACTATGAGAGAGGCATCACCAGGGTACTTTTCTTCAAAAATCTGATAGCTTGCGTTCACATGATTTTCTCCACTCACTCCATGTACTATTCTTACCAGAGCTTACTACACTCGCTAGTTCTTATTAATCCAGATAAGATTTCAAATTACATTTACATAATATACAACTTAACGAAACAGGGACTGCCTTGAAAATGACTAAATCTACAATACAAAAATAATATTGTGATACCGTTCAAACGGTGTTAACAGACCCATTGCTTGTAAATACGCGGCCCGACGACAATGGAGCAGCCAGAACACAGACGCCTATGAGCGCTGCAGAACAAAGCGAATCCGGACAGTTCTAGCAGCTGTTCACGTGCCAGGGTTGTTTAAGAGAAGTTTCAAGAATAGGTGGACTTTCCAGAAAACTCTCCGTCACTTGGCCTGGCCTATATAAGCGAGTCGCGACGGCGAGAGAAGACGTTAATCAAGGTTACGAGAGGACAGAACAGATGCTAGTTGCTAGGTGACGACCAATTGTAGGTAAATGATAACAATAAAATAGAATTGTGTTTTGTGATTTAGGTTTAGAAGAGCAATAAAGTAATAAAGTAACTAATTGAAAGTGCCATTTCTCACAATGTAACATTTACATGATTTTCCCTACACACTCTTCTAAAAAATATACTTTGAGATCTACTTCATTAATTGGATGAACATTGCGGAAATTATTTTACTGCATCTTTCCTTTTGAGATTAGGAGAATACTGTAGGCTTTAAGTGATAGTATTTTAAGAGCGGGTTGCTATATGACAAATTTCGTCACAAGAGGAGAAAGAACGAATATAGCGAATTCCCATCTGAGGAAAGTATAACTTAAAAAATTCGAAGCAATATGAAGGAATATCTCGAAAATAGTTACTTCTACGAAAAACAGACAAATAGTGCGCTTCACTGACATCTACGTTTTTGTGTAGTAACATTTTCTCTATTTCATGCGTCGGTCTGGGTGGTTCAGTTGGTTAGTTGTTGTAGTGTTTAACGCCCGCTTTTACTACTACGGCACCGCAGGCGGTGACACTGATGATACATGAAGATGGAGCACCGGTGGAATGAGATGGCGGGGGAAACCGGAGTACCCGGAGAAAACCCGCCCTGACGCCGCTTCGTCCACCACGAATACCACATGCGGGTCCCTGGGATCGAACCCGGGCCGCCTAGGTGGTAGGTCAGTTGGTTAGACCCTGGTCTACTGATCCCAAGGTCGCGGGTTCAAACCCGGCCCAGGTCGATGGTTTTTAAGTGTGCTTAAAAACGACAGCTCCAGGTCAGTAGATTTACTGGCATGTAAAAGAACTCCTGCGGGACAAAATTCCGGCACACCGGCGACGCTGATGTGATCCTGGCAATTGACAGCGTCGTTAAACAACAAAATATTTCTATTTCATGCGGGTTTATCTGTTATACAAAACAGAATCAGGATGAAGAGTTCACAGACTATACCAAAAACATCCAAGTTATGCATTTATTTATTATTAAGATATCTCAAGCATATGCTTTATGATCAAAAATTTGAAAGACTTTTTGAAAAATAAAATTTTCGAAAAATGCCCCCAGTAACGGGTACTTTGTTATGGGTAGGTTTTGAAAATCTTTACATCACATCCTTGAAAGATGAACTCATACGAAGTGGCAGGTGTTCATGACCGCGTTCGCTAATGTGCTTCGTGGTGTAGGGGATAGCGTCTTCGAGTCCCGCCTAGGGTATGTGAGTTTAGCTGTTCGGATTGGGTTGGACTCTGCGAGGCAGACTGAGTGCATCTGAGCGGCGATGCTTGGACGGGGTTGTGTGACGCCTCAATGTCCTCCGGTACTGTCCTGGAGATCTAGTAGGTGGTGTTTTTCGGTAGTGTTCCCGGATAATTTGACTTCTGTTCCCTGTGTAACAGCAGGCGGGCTGTTTAAGAAACCAGGTATTGCAGAACTGGAAAGCCCCACGGAAGGAATGTGCACTGTATTCGAATGCCGACTTCCCTAGAGGAAGAGGGCATCGGTGGGGCGGGGGGGGGGGGGAGTTCGGTCCCCCTGGTGGATTTCTCACACCTTATGTCTGTTTACTGTCTTAATATGTGTGAGTAAATACAGAAAAACCAGCAGGAAAACATATAGGGAATGATGTTCGGTATTTAATGAACTTTTCGTTTTCTACATTACACTGCTCACAGACATTGACCTTTTTGGATGGAGTGCGATACTTTCGCTTGGGATGGGGGGGGGGGTGGTTCTAAAAACTGTCGAGTTCAAAAAAGCAGCTTAGTATAAATGTTGCATGCATAACTACCTCAGCTACCTATCTCTAAAGCATGTCACTGCGTCCGTAGTTTGTCATTTATGAGTTGCAATATGAATTAATAATCAAGGTCTACTGATAATTACGGTAATGTTGGTATGAATCGATTTAGTTAAAACTAGAGCCCGTTGAATAATATACTATTATGCGACGAGAGTATAATGCCCACTATACCGAAGTTCATGCTTCTATTTATTCTCAGCTATGTGTGCAAGTTTAAAGTTTTGTCTCTGTTAGACGCTGGCCTACTGATCCCAAGGTCACGGGTTCGAATCCTGCCCAGACCGAAGGTTTTTAAGTGTGCTTAAAGGCGATAGCTCCATATCAGTATATTTACTGGCATGTAAAAGAACTCCTGCGGGATTCGTCCGATATGACACAATGTTGAAGGACGTTAATTCAAAAAAAAAAATAAATAAATAAAAAATAAAAAATAAAAAAAAAGCTTGCATTTATATTTTTAATTGTGTTTTTGCTTCATTCCATATTTAGCTTCATTTAGCTTAAACATACATGGTTTTTATTTGTATTATACTTGATCAAAGATAAACTGCAGTATGAATTTGGCTGACCTCTGCGACACGTAACTATTGATTAGTCATTCTTGCAACTAAAGAATTAAACAGATAAAATTGTTGCTCCACCAAACAGTCGAGTAAGGTGTAATATTAGATGTCCTAGTCAGGCGGCTCGTCCGAAAACCAGAATGTTTAAAAAAATGTAGGGGTCTCCCAGGCCCTTAGTGACCAACGGAGGGTTAAAGTTAGCCAACATTTGTCTTCTCAGAATAAGGGAAAGCTCTAGAAAAGATTTTATTCGCATTAACTCTCCTTGACTTTCGAGCTCGGGGCCTCCTGACAGACACGCGATCCCCGCAACACTGAGGTACGTTGGAATAATCTTGGCAAGGGATTGCCCAGTCGGATATCTAGAACCCAGGACCCTTCGCACACCAAGTAGATGTTATAGGTACTGTCTGACCTAGCAGGTCAACATGTGTTATAGGTTAGTACCATCATATACACAGTTATTGAATCTATAGGGACCCGGAGAACCAATTCCTTTTGGAGTCGGAGTTATTAGCGCGTCCTTTTTCCCTGCCATGCCAACACTTACAACCAAGCAGGATGAAATTTGAAGTGAAATGCAGGGAGAGGAAACTTGGGAATTGAAGCGTAATTCGCCAGTCGTTGATCCAACAATTCTGAAGCATTCCCCTGCCGTCGGCCGAGCAATGAGATTCCTCTCACAAGGTATGCGTGTGTTATATTTATAAAGGACGGCACTAATCATGGTAACGTCTTTTAATAAAGCTTTCCAATATTTGAATTAAGATGTTACCGACCAACGTACATAATGAAAACACTAGCCAGTGAAATATAACTGTGTCCGAATTCAAACACCTAAAAAAAATCCTTTACTGAAACACAAATCTCAATTCCATGGTTTTAAATCTATTACATGTATTTAGACGCTCCAAAGAATATGTTTCAGCTTCGACTAACCAGACAAGAGTAGACTTACTCTGAACTAAACAGCGAAGCTAAGAAAACCATTACACCTCTGTTCAGCGTTTTAATTTCGTGATGCCAGACTTTCTACGTTCGTTCCCTCTATTCATTTTTATTAACAATTATCGTTCCAATTATTACTTTCTATACTACGTATAATAAGTAGAGAATGTACTGTATTTCACCCAAAAATTCGATACAGAGATTTCACCGGAAATATGTTTTAAGGCCCCCTGAATAAAAAAAAGATTCAGAAAAAAGTCCGTGTGCGCGTCAAAGTTGGTCAAAGTGTGTCAAAATTTAATATCTTTCAAGGATGCAACACATATTTTGAAGGAAATTCCTGCACCCTAATCCATCCTTTAAATGGAAAATTTTTTTAAAATTTTGATTTCCTGGAAAATGGCTAACGATTTTGATTAAAGTGGCATATGTTTGAGATATGTTTATGGCAAACGAAATACATGTTTTGAATTTTCTGGCTGTAGCGTATGTAGTCCTGTTTACTCTGGACGACTTTTGCTTAACTGGTAAACTGTAACAGATAGACAAAATCTTACAAAAAATGTAGATGTAAAACACAATTTAAGTCGAAATACATTTTTGTAGAGTGAACCATTACGGAGATATTCTTTGTTATTTGTGCGAGTTTTGGAATACAAACTTTCGTCAAATGGAAGATGATTAATCATGTTTATATCTTAGCCGTGCAAGGAGAGAGGAATTTCAAAGTTTTAAAAGATTTCACTGTCGTTCAAGGTCTACTGTATTCCCATATTCCCCTTGTACTTACAACGAAATAAGCAATAAGATAATATTTATTTCAACTAACACGAAGAAGATATAAGAACAGTATTTTTTTTTAATTCTAATATAAATGTTTAATTTTGTGAGTCTATAATTTCGGCAACCTTCCCATCATTTACCTACCTACGCAGAGAAACACCGAAAAATGCTCCACGTCACAAGTAGGCCAAACTCTCGCTACAAAAATCGCTTACTTCCAAGCTAAAATCCTTGTAAAGAAACTATCTGCTTTAAACTTCATCACCGCATCTCTTACCTGTATTTAAATAAATCAAATATTAGCGAAGACGCACTAATCGGCACCTCGTAAGTGTTAAGTATTTATCCAGGACAAAGAGAGAGACTGTGTGTGCGCGCGCGCTTGTGTTCCCTACCTTCTTTTATTCAAACGGACTGATTCAGACGGTTGCCATAGCAACACAGCCTTCCTTTGGCATGTGAATATGTCGGTGGGTAACTCCTATTCTTGCATAATTCAGCATTACACGTGCAATAGTAATAAGACCGTATATCACACACACACACACGTGCGCAGGAGAGGCTGCGCATCATGAAAAATTCAAGTTTCCTCGTCCCCACCCCACCAGCATTGTACCGTAAAGCCGCTGTTTGTTCAATTCCCCAGTCTACGTGCAAGTCTAGGAGCTGTATACAATGCTTAGTCAAGCTGGCGACAGGGTGCGCGCAAAATTGCGACAGTTTAACTTGGGTGAGGTCCCTAGGGGCCAACACGGAATTGCATTTAAGGTCCTCATAAATCTACCTAGGCTCACGAAGATTTCTGTAGGTACTTGGAGCACACGGAATATGCTCGGGACAAATATAACACCTAAATATCTTCCTTTATGGCGACGCAGTTTCGCAAGGCATTTGTTTCTTTTTCTTTCTGTAAACTCGGGGTTTTTTCCAGAGAAGCTGCTTATTTAGATGTAATACGTTGCATTTATATTTCAACCATAGAAAAGTGTACGAATTGTATGCTTAAGGGTGAGCAGAGAGGGATATGTGTTACGTAAAAGAAAAGCGAATAGAGAAACCCATGTGAAAGTAATATATTGTATAGTAAAATAGACAGCATAAAACGCTTCTCCGTAAAAACTACATATAGGTGTTGAATTTCGCGATGTTTGGCCAAGTGCTTTTCCACACGTTCAAGAGGTCGCGAGTTCGAATCTCGCTTAGGGTAAGTTATCCGGGTAAGGTTTTTTTCCGAGGTTTTCCCTACCCTGAGAAGACGAATGTCGGGTAACTTAAAGCTCCATGGACCTCTGGCTCATTTGAGCATCATTTCATTCATTTCATTTCATTCATTCGTCCGATATGACACAATGTAGCAGGACGTTAATTTAAACAAAAAGTGCTTTTCCAGATTAACTGTTACATATATACTAACATTTACCTATAGGTGATATGAATTGTTTGTAGAAGAGTGAGTAGAGAAAGATATGTGAATGTGTTACCTAAAAGTGAGTAGACGAAAGAGTGTGAACGTAATACATAGCACTTCTATCTCAAACATACAAAAAATAGTATGAATTATTTGTAGAAGATGGAATAAAAGTTTTTTTTTTGTGTAAAATCACGTTATTTTCAGGAAAGAAAAGCAAAAAAGAAAAGGCAAAAGCAAAACCTAACCTGAATAAAAAAAATCTGATGTGTTGCACTCACATGACTTTCCCTACTCTTGTACTAACCATTCTTACAAACTCTTATTCCTATATCTTCTTCGTGTTAGTTGAGATAAACATTTGTACAAATTATCTTATTGCTTATTTCCTTGTAGGTACAAGGGGAATATTAGAATACAGTAGCCTTTGAACGATAGTCAAATGATTTAAAGCTCTCAAATTCTGTTCTCTTTGTACCTTAACATATAAAAATGAACAACAATGTTCCATTTCACGAAAGTTTTAAGTTTTCCGAAACTGACACAAATAACGAGGAATAACTCTGGAGTGCTTCACTCACACACACACACACACACACACACACACACACACACACACACACACACACACACACACACACACACATACACACACACACACACACACACACACACACACACACACACACACAAAGATCTAAATGTTTGTATAGTAAGATTTTGTCTATCTCTTACGGTTTACGCGTTATTGAAAAGAAATTCAGAATAAACAGCACTGCATAGGCTATAGCCAGAAAATTCAAAATATGCATTTTATGAGACATTTTAATCAAAATTCTTACATTTTTCGGGAAAAATTTAGGAAAATTGTTCCATGTATAGGGTAGTTTAGGATAGCGGAATTTTCTTTAAAATATTCGTGTCACATTTTTAAAAGATGTTAAACTTAAATACCAGCTTTGGTTTTTAACTCACTTTGCTTTTGGGTTATGGTTTATTGAGACACCTCCCCACACATACTTTTATAATTTTTTTCCATCGATTTTTTGTGTGGTTTACAATATTTTCTTCACTTACATTACGTAGCAGAGAAATTAGGTCAACATTAATTTAAAATATTAAGAGATGCAAAACAAACTTGAATTAGTTACTATCTTCCATTCATAGTAAAGAAGGTACGCTAACGCCACGCCATGCAGGTGGCTCATTAAACCTTGCTTTCTCGTCAACTTTCAGTATTTTGCGTGCACTATGTGATTCAATATTACTTCAGAGTGCATTAAGAGAACTGACCATACAGCTTTGTTGTATACTTTGCTCCATTACGATAAATAACGTAATTTTTCAAAAATCAAGCATTTTGAAGCGTAAGAAAACTAATGTTTTTAAATATTGTAAGAATATTCAATATTAAATTATTTGTTTTCTCGAACTTTAAAAATCAGCGATAGCCTGCGCATCTCAAATTTACACGAGCAATTTACATAATTTTTTTTAACATAGCCTTTCTTGTCTTTTTTTTTAACTCTCCAAGATGACTCACTATCTATTGGTTTATTTTCTTTACTTTTTCATTAAAATAGCAGCGTCCTAACTTACACACATACCCAAATACACTCGAAACTGCTTTATTCACACGAGTTGACCATGCGCGGAAGTGGCGTGCCTACTCACCCGAGTTATGCACCTTACACATTTTAAAAATATTTTCAACTTACAAAAATATGTTTAATATTATATTAATGCAACAAAATGTACCAAAGCAATATTTGGTCAAGTTTGTATATTAAAGAAACTAAAATAGTTGTCTTGTATATTCCAATAGCGAAGTAATTCCGTGGCCAGTAGATATCAGTGAAACATATACAAAAAATGTATTCGAATTTATAGTAAACAGTTCCACATACGCAAGAGGCTGATACGATCGTCAACTGTTTAATCAATATGTTCATAAAGTAGGTCGCGAAACAAATGAAAAGATATGAAGTGATACATTCACGCATTATAGTATTTAGACAAAAAGGCGATATTTGTATCCAGTTATCTTACAATGTGCCTACCCAGTAGGTACATAGAGCAGGTACTGCATCCACCAAACAAATCTATATCGTGATCTTACTGGAAATACACGTTTCTTTTGTCTCCTTGAACAACAAAATCAAAATCATTGTTACCAGACCATTCTAATATAAATGTATGTGAGAGATACAGAGAGAGTGAGCTAGTGAAACAGTGAAAGTGTGAGGGAGAGAGTGTGAGAGTATGATGGTGAGAGAGTGAATGAGTGAGCGATGAGATTGTGAGAGAGTGAGAGGATGAGCAAGAGCGAGAGGGTGAGAGAGAGGGTGAGAGAGAGAGGGTGACAGAGAGGGTGAGAGAGAGAGGGTGAGAGAGAGGGTGAGAGAGAGGGTGACAGAGAGGGTGACAGAGAGGGTGAGAGAGAGGGTGAGTGAGAGAGAGGGTGAGTGAGAGAGAGGGTGAGTGAGAGAGAGGGTGAGTGAGAGAGAGGGTGAGCGAGAGAGGGTGAGTGAGAGAGAGGGTGAGCGAGAGAGAGGGTGAGCGAGAGAGGGTGAGCGAGAGAGAGGGTGAGCGAGAGAGGGTGAGTGAGGGAGAGGGTGAGTGAGAGAGAGGGTGAGTGAGAGAGAGGGTGAGAGAGAGGGTGAGAGAGAGGGTGAGAGAGAGGGTGACAGAGAGGGTGAGAGAGGGTGAGCGAGAGAGAGAGAGAGGGTGAGTGAGAGGGTGAGTGAGAGAGAGGGTGAGTGAGAGAGAGGGTGAGTGAGAGAGAGGGTGAGTGAGAGAGAGGGTGAGTGAGAGAGAGGGTGAGAGAGAGGGTGACAGAGAGAGGGTGACAGAGAGAGGGTGAGAGAGAGAGGGTGAGAGAGAGAGGGTGAGAGAGAGAGGGTGAGAGAGAGGGTGAGAGAGAGGGTGAGTGAGAGAGAGGGTGAGTGAGAGAGAGGGTGAGAGAGAGGGTGAGTGAGAGAGAGGGTGAGTGAGAGAGAGGGTGAGCGAGAGAGGGTGAGTGAGAGAGAGGGTGAGCGAGAGAGAGGGTGAGCGAGAGAGAGGGTGAGCGAGAGAGAGGGTGAGCGAGAGAGGGTGAGTGAGGGAGAGGGTGAGTGAGAGAGAGGGTGAGTGAGAGAGGGTGAGAGAGAGGGTGAGAGAGAGGGTGACAGAGAGGGTGAGAGAGAGGGTGAGCGAGAGAGAGAGGGTGAGTGAGAGGGTGAGTGAGAGAGAGGGTGAGTGAGAGAGAGGGTGAGTGAGAGAGAGGGTGAGTGAGAGAGAGGGTGAGTGAGAGAGAGGGTGAGTGAGAGAGAGGGTGAGAGAGAGGGTGACAGAGAGAGGGTGACAGAGAGAGGGTGAGAGAGAGAGGGTGAGAGAGAGAGGGTGAGAGAGAGGGTGAGAGAGAGGGTGAGTGAGAGAGAGGGTGAGAGAGAGAGGGTGAGTGAGAGAGAGGGTGAGTGAGAGAGAGGGTGAGTGAGAGAGAGGGTGAGTGAGAGAGAGGGTGAGAGAGAGGGTGAGTGAGAGAGAGGGTGAGCGAGAGAGAGGGTGAGTGAGAGAGAGGGTGAGTGAGAGAGAGGGTGAGTGAGAGAGAGGGTGAGTGAGAGAGAGGGTGAGTGAGAGAGGGTGAGTGAGAGAGAGGGTGAGTGAGAGAGAGGGTGAGAGAGAGAGGGTGAGTGAGAGAGAGGGTGAGCGAGAGAGAGGGTGAGTGAGAGAGAGAGTGAGAGAGAGGGTGAGCGAGAGAGAGGGTGAGTGAGAGAGGGTGAGTGAGAGGGACAGTGAGAGAGGGAGACAGAGGGAGACAGTGTGAGTGAGTGTGCGGAGGAAAGAGTGAGATAGCGTGAAACAGGGTGAGGGAATAAAAGTGAGTGAGTGAGTGAGTGAGTGGTAGAGTCAGTGACAGTGCGAGAGAGTGTGAACAAGAGTGAAAGTGACAGGGTGAAAGAGCGTGAAGGTGAGAATGAAAGAGACAGAGCGAAAAAGAGTGAAAGAATGTTAATGAGAGTGTGAAAGTGAGTATGAGACAGTGTGAGAGAGATTTCGCATGAGTGACGGTCTGTGCCAGAGTGAGTGCGAGTGAGAGAGTGAGATAGGGTGAGTAAGATTGAGAGTGAGAGTGAGTGAGAGAGTAAGAGTGAGTGAGAGAGTAAGAGTGAGTGAGAGTGTGCGAGAGTGAGTGCGAGTGAGTGCGAAAGTGAATGAGTGCGAGAGTGAGAGAGTGTGTGCGAGTGAAAGAGTGAGACAGAGTGAGAGTGAGATACAGTGAGTAAAAATAAGAGTTAGAGTGAGAGCGAGAGATCGTCCATGAGAAAGTGAGAGTGACCATGAGTCACCGTGAGAGAGAGTCATCGTGAGAGTGGCCGTGAGAGAGTGGCCGTGAGAGAGTGGCCGTGAAAGAGAAAGTGACCGTGAGAGACAGTGACCGTGAGAGACAGTGACCGTGAGAGAGTGACCATGAGAGAGGGACCGTGAGAGAGGGACCGTGAGAGAGTGAAAGTGAAAGTGAAGGCGAGTGAAAGTGAAGGCGAGTGAAAGTGAAGGCGAGTGAAAGTGAAGGCGAGTGAAAGTGAAGGCGAGTGAAAGTGAAGGCGAGTGAAAGTGAAGGCGAGTGAAAGTGAAGGCGAGTGAAAGTGAAGGCGAGTGAAAGTGAAAGGGGGAGTGAAAGTGAAAGGGGAGTGAAAGTGAAAGGGGGAGTGAAAGTGAAAGGGGGAGTGAAAGTGAAAGGGGGAGTGAAAGTGAAAGGGGGAGTGAAAGTGAAAGGGGGAGTGAAAGTGAAAGGGGGAGTGAAAGTGAAAGGGGGAGTGAAAGTGAAAGGGGGAGTGAAAGTGAAAGGGGGAGTGAAAGTGAGTGAAAGTGAAGGTGAGTGAAAGTGAAGGTGAGTGAAAGTGAAGGTGAGTGAAAGTGAAGGTGAGTGAAAGTGAAGGTGAGTGAAAGTGAGACAGCGGGACGAGGGAGAGTGACAGAGGGACGAAGAAAGGGGGATATTGTGAGAGGGGGATTTTGAAAGAGGGGTGAGGAGAGGGGGATTTTGAAAGAGAGGTGGAGAGAGGGATATTTTGAAAGAGAGGTGGAGAGAGGGATATTTTGAAAGAGAGGTGGAGAGAGGGAGAGATTGAGAAAGAGCCAAAGTGAGAAAGATGTGACAGTGAGAGAGAAGTGAGAGTGTGATATAGTGAGAGGAAGAGAGAGCAAGTAAAAGATATCAAGACATTGAACAACATATCCCCATTTCGAAAGCATTGACATGAGTTTTATTAAAATACCGCATGCTTTAAGACACTTTCCTAACAAATTAAATTTAGGTATAATTTGAATTTTTTGGGAATGTCCTGTGAAGTTGTCTTAATATTGCATGAATTTTGTGTAAGTGGTAAACAGTAAGAGATGGACAAAATCTTAGTATATAGGTTATGTATATCATACATCGTGTATATAATGATAATGTACATAATAATATACGGATAATATGTCACTCTGGCAGCTCTCAAATGTGGAGTAGTTTTTGACAGGAAATTTGTTTCCCACTCAGTTTAAAAATGTATCATAACTTCGGATTGGTTTTGAAGGAGTATCGCAGTAAAGTTATGGGCTTATTTTTGTATTAATAATTTAATTTGGGAATCTGATAAGGACATTCTTTATCCATTATGCTTTACTTCTGTACATCGCTTGTTTATTTATCTAATCAGCCACTTGTTAATCGAACTAAACCTTTACAGAAATAGCAAGTTGTTGGTAGAAGGGGAATGGAGGAATCTAAACAACAGTCTGATGTGTAAAGTTGTTCGGTATACGCTAGCTAGCTAGTCTTCCTAAATCCATACTTGCCCCATTTAACTGACACTTACCGAACATGTGAACCGTTAATAATCAGTTCACACACAACCCTGTTTTCTCACATTTTTACTTGCTCTATTACTTTTATTAAAGTAGAGGAAGTATTGTGTTCCATCCAGAAATTCAATGTCGAGATTTCACCAAAAAATATGTTTTGAGGCCCCTCAAATCCAACTTTGTTAAGAACAAAGTTGGTATTTAAATTAACTGTCAGTCAAGGATGGGACACAAAGATTTTCAAAAAAATTCCGCCACCCTGAACTAGCCTTTACCTGGAAAATTTTTCGAAAGCTTTGATTTTCTTGAAAATGGCTAACAATTTTTATTAAAATGCCATATATTTGAGATTTTCTGGCTATAGCACTTGTAGTCCTATTCACGCTGGATGGCTTTTCCATAACTACCAAACCGTGCTATCTTAGAATACAAAAATGCAGATCTACACTCACAATTTATGTCCAAATGTTTTTGTATCGTGAACCATTTCGGAATATTCCTTGTTATTTGTGTGAGTTTTGGAAAATATACTTCCGTCGAATGTAACACCGCTATTTTCATTTTAACCGTGCAAAGAGAACAGAATCTCAAAGCTTTAAAAGATTTGACTATCGCACAAAGCATTCTGTATTCCAATATTCCCCTTGTACCTACAAGGAAATAAACAACGAGATAATTTGTACAAATGTTTGTAGGAATGGTTAGTACAAGAGTAGAGAAAGTCATGTGAGTGCAATAAATTACTTTTAAAAATGTATCCCGATGGATTTCATTAAAACAATAACAAAATTAATATTTAAATAACCATATAACTTTCTAACAGCTACCCTACTGTACGTAATAACTGGCATAAGATATCTACAGTGGGATTTAACTCTTACCTGCGAGTGAATCAGTTGCATAAAATCGTATATCTAATTGCAGCGTCATATTTTCACTTGGTTACCTCCTTTTAAGCTTGTAAATTATGTATTTTCGTTTCCTTTCTGTTTTTAGCTTAAACACTTTTTGATGATACCGATTTAAAACGGATAAACCGAACTGCACACTTGCCAGCTGCACGAGGTGCCGTCGCTAACACATCCGGAGCGAAGTGACGTAGTTAGTCACGTGAGTCAATTGAAAGTTTCTTTGAACTTACTTTTAAAAGATTTTAATTTTACATAAATGGTATGAGTAGTGTATTAATGAAACTGAATTTAGTAAAACAATATTAGTAACATCTCTAAATTTAAAAATATTTGTATATTTATACCCACAATCTAGAGGAATCCAGAGAATAACGACAAACATGTACAAGCATTTGATTCAAATTTGCACTAAATACTTTCTACGCAGGAGGCTGATGTGATCGTCAACTGTTTAATCGGTAAGCTCAAAGTAGGTCATGAAACAAATGACGCGACACAAAAACGTGAAGTGATACATGCACGCATTATAGTATTTAGATAAAAAGGACGATATTCTATGCACGTTACGTTATTCGTGTTGTATTAATTTACCTGCGATGTACACAGTAAAGGAAGTATTGTATTCTATCAAAAATAGGTCTATCGTGATTTCACTGAAATATATCATTTAAGATTTCCTGAATAAAATAATTAAAAATAAAAACACTGAGAGCAAAAATCGAAGTGTGCACGTGTGTGTGTGCGAGTGTATGTGTGTGAGAGGTTCAGCGTTGACCGAGATAAGGCCGTAAGGTTTTCAAGAAAATATTTCTAGTTAAATTGAACATTTTTCTTGTGAATAATGATGTTTAGGATTTGCATTAAAATATTTTCATTACAAATCAAATTTGGATGCATTTTATTTTTTGGGAAGGACCTATAATCCTAATTTGGCATGATTTTTACATAACTGGTAAACTTAAGAGAAACACAAACTTAATACACACAACTTTATATCAAATACATTTTCTGTGAAGTTCGCCGTTTCCTAGATATTCCATGTTATTCGTCTGAATGTTCAACTAACTCAAATACCTCTACATTTTTAAGCTACGATACCGTTATTGTTATATTTAGTATCCTTCTCCATGGTCATACAAGGAATATTTCAAAGTCATCACATGGCGACACGTCCTTAAAATCTATTCTATAATATCTATTCTATATACGTAGATATGAATTGAAATTACATCTGCATTAGAAAGAACGAGAGGAGAGAAAGGCATGTGAGTGTAACGTACAGTTTTCATGCCAGTCCTTTACTTCTATACAACTCCTAAGAAAGCTCATTTTTCTGGTCTAACTGCTTCATGATAGAACCTTTACACAAAAGTTTAATGCTATATTCTGTTGGTACAAGGGAATGGAGGAATCGGGAACGACAGTCAGATGTCGATATACCTACGCCATCCATAGCTACCCCATTAGACCAACATTTGATGAGCTCTTGTGAACACACACACGCACACACACACACACACACACACACACACACACACACACACACACACACACACACAACACACAACACAAACCTTAAACCTTGTTTTCTCGCATTTTCCGTACTCAAAATGCTGTACACGATGCAATGTCTAATTTCTTTCAAAATGTTGGTACTGCCTCTCAAAAGTGCATTTGAATGATGGTTTAAAAAAAATCTATTTTAGTTTTTATGACTAGGGTTAATCTACACAGGTTGTGCAATATTTCCGTGTAAAAGGGCATATCGACATTTGAATCTTGACTGTCACCACATTTACCGAAAATTACTTTTTTTAAACTTTACATGTACCTTTTAAAAAAAACTGACAGACAGAGCTGCGATGTTTTACATATGCAAAACGATCGCTCTAAACAGCCGATGAAAGGCTTTGTTATCTTTATATTAAACTCCTAAAAATACAGAAAATCTAATGACATATTTCTATAAATTTACCATCAAACCGAATTTTTGATCTGACCCCGGTGGGTTTAGTTACAACAATTAATTCACACGATAACAAAATTAATTTTTGAATAACCATACGAGCTATAGTTTCTAAACAGACGCTCCGTTTACTGTTAGATATGCACAGTCCAAAAGTAGCATTTAACTCTTACCTGTGAGTGAATCAGTTGCATGAAATATATCTTATTACAGCGTCAGATTTCCACAAGATTATCTTCTCTTAAGCTTCTAAATCATGTATTTCCGTTTTGTTTCCGTTTTTGGCTTAAACAATTTTTGATGACACCGATTTAAAACGGATAAACCGAACTGCACACTTGCCAGCTGCACGAGGTGCCGTCGCTAACACATCCGGGCGGAAGTGACGTAGTTAGTCACGTGAGTCAATTGAAAGTGACGTACTTACTCCAGTCTAGTTATACTAAAGTTTCTTTAAAACGCTTTTTAAAAGGTTCCGTCTTTATATGAAGATTATTGATAGTAATATACTACTAGAACATAATCTAATAAAACAATGTTGGTCACATTTCGATATTTAAAACTTACAATAGCTGTAAATGTATAACTCCAGTTGCAGACGAATCTAGAGAATATAAAAGCGACAGTAATAACGCGTATCATGGTTTTCTGTCTTGCTACGATTTGAAGTAATTCCGTGGCCAGTAGATATCGAAACCTATTTCTATACTCGCCCCATAATAACAACAACAAACACGTACACAAATTTCACTCAAATTCGCAGTAAATACTTCCATATACACAAGAGGCTGATGCGATCGTCAACTGTATAATCAATAACTTTATAAAGTACGTCACGAAACAAATGACGGCGGAAAAATCTGAAGAGCTAACACCTGTTGACCGATCAATATCAAAATTGTCACATTAAGTGTTTTTCATTGGTGTTTTTGTACCTTCCAATTTTCTGTGTAACGTATTACATTCACATGGCTTTCTCTACTCACTTTTCTTTTACGAAACACAATCACATGTCTTTCTCTACTCCCTCTTGTAAACAATTCATACAACTTACTATATGCTTGAAATATAAATGCAACATTATATTCACACGGTTTTCTCTGTCTACTTCTCTTTTACGAAATGCAAACAAATTGCCGTGTCCACCCCATCATATAATTTTCTAAATATTTGAATGAAATGTTTTACATTCACATAGGTTTCTATACTCACTTTTGCTTTATACAACACATTCACATTTTCTTATCCACTTACTCCTCAACATACAATTTATACACTTTTCTATATGAGTAAAATACAAATGCAACGTATTACATTCACTCAGCTTACTCGAACTTCTTTTTACCGTGGCATTTTAGTTGTTTCACAGTACACTAAGAGTTTAACACCTTAATTAGGCGTATTAAACAACGTACTTTTAAATGTATCCACAGAAACACAAGGATATTGGACAAGTGCAACCTCAGTCTAAATGTTGTAGTGATAAATCATCAAACCACGGACAACGTCGGGTATTTCACCTAGTAACAAAGAAACACAAGACTATTGGACAAGTGCAACCTAAGTCTAAATGTTGTAGTGATAAATCATCAAACCACGGACAACGTCGGGTATTTCAGCTAGTAACAAAGAAACACAAGACTATTGGACAAGTACAATCTAAGTCTAAATGTTGTAGTGATAAATCATCAAACCACGGACAACGTCGGGTATTTCAGCTAGTAACAAAGAAACACAAGGCTATTGGACAAGTACAACCTAAGTCTAAATGTTGTAGTGATAAATCATCAAACCACGGACAACGTCGGGTATTTCAGCTAGTAACAAAGAAACACAAGGCTATTGGACAAGTGCAACCTCAGTCTAAATGTTGTAATGATAAATCATCAAACCACGGACAACGTCGGGTATTTCAGCTAGTAACAAAGAAACACAAGGCTATTGGACAAGTGCACCCTAAGTCTAAATGTTGTAATGATAAATCATCAAACCACGGACAACGTCGGGTATTTCAGCTAGTAACAAAGAAACACAAGGCTATTGGACAAGTGCAACCTCAGTCTAAATGTTGTAATGATAAATCATCAAACCACGGACAACGTCGGGTATTTCAGCTAGTAACAAAGAAACACAAGGCTATTGGAAAAGTGCAACCTCAGTCTAAATGTTGTAATGATAAATCATCAAACCACGGACAACGTCGGGTATTTCAGCTAGTAACAAAGAAACACAAGGCTATTGGACAAGTGCAACCTCAGTCTAAATGTTGTAATGATAAATCATCAAACCACGGACAACGTCGGGTATTTCAGCTAGTAACAAAGAAACACAAGGCTATTGGACAAGTGCACCCTAAGTCTAAATGTTGTAGTGATAAATCATCAAACCACGGACAACGCCGGGTATTTCAGCTAGTAACAAAGAAACACAAGGCTATTGGACAAGTACAACCTAAGTCTAAATGTTGTAGTGATAAATCATCAAACCACGGACAACGTCGGGTATTTCAGCTAGTAACAAAGAAACACAAGGCTATTGGACACGTACAACCTAAGTCTAAATGTTGTAGTGATAAATCATCAAACCACGGACAACGTCGGGTATTTCAGCTAGTAACAAAGAAACACAAGGCTATTGGACAAGTACAACCTAAGTCTAAATGTTGTAGTGATAAATCATCAAACCACGGACAACGTCGGGTATTTCAGCTAGTAACAAAGAAACACAAGGCTATTGGACAAGTACAACCTAAGTCTAAATGTTGTAGTGATAAATCATCAAACCACGGACAACGTTGGGTATTTCAGCAAGTAACAAAGAAACACAAGGCTATTGGACAAGTACAACCTAAGTCTAAATGTTGTAGTGATAAATCATCAAACCACGGACAACGTTGGGTATTTCAGCAAGTAACAAAGAAACACAAGGCTATAGGACAAGTACAACCTAAGTCTAAATGTTGTAGTGATAAATCATCAAACCACGGACAACGTTGGGTATTTCAGCAAGTAACAAAGAAACACAAGGCTATAGGACAAGTACAACCTAAGTCTAA
Source organism: Tenodera sinensis (assembly GCA_030765045.1). NCBI lineage: Eukaryota > Metazoa > Arthropoda > Insecta > Mantodea > Mantidae > Tenodera > Tenodera sinensis. The sequence goes on from CM060972.1 coordinate 7,753,835, forward strand.
ATGTTGTAGTGATAAATCATCAAACCACGGACAACGTTGGGTATTTCAGCAAGTAACAAAGAAACACAAGGCTATAGGACAAGTACAACCTAAGTCTAAATGTTGTAGTGATAAATCATCAAACCACGGACAACGTCGGGTATTTCGGCTAGTAACAAAGAAACACACGGCTATTGGACAAGTACAACCTAAGTCTAAATGTTGTAGTGATAAATCATCAAACCACGGACAACGTCGGGTATTTCAGCTAGTAACAAAGAAACACAAGACTATTGGACAAGTACAACCTAAGTCTAAATGTTGTAGTGATAAATCATCAAACCACGGACAACGTCGGGTATTTCAGCTAGTAACAAAGAAACACAAGGCTATTGGACACGTACAACCTAAGTATAAATGTTGTAGTGATAAATCATCAAGTATAATCCAATTCTTTAGAACCATTTTTGAGAAAATTATTACTGACGAAAAATGTTTCGTGGAAAGCATTGTCTAGGGTGGAAATTCCTGAAAGATTTTGCATCCTTTCCTTGAACCGAAACAGCAAATTTCGTTTCTGACCACTTTGCACTTTTGAGTTGTGCTGTTCACAGACACACACACTTTTTTCCCCAACAGTTGTTTTTTAGGGTTCTGACATGTTGAAATCTCGTTATGGAATTTTCGGGTGGAGTGCAGCACTTCTACTTACTATACGTAGCAGAAAAAGTGGAAAAGCAAGAACTAATTCAGTGCCAAGAGCATTTGCTCTACCTGAGGTGCCAGGTCATATGCATCACAAACAAGGAAACAAGAGAATTTCATTTAAGGTTCGTTGTTAATGAATGACCACCCGCCATTAAATATGCTTTTCTCATAAACCGTGGTCTAAGCCCCGGCTCGTGTGTGCGCGCGCGCGTGCATTACTTGCTCTTTTTTTCTTTGTTTTTTTAATGATAGCGCCGTGCCTTTCCTTTCTCCTCGGCAGTAGCAGCAGCGGGAAGATGGAAGAATCCGGTGAGAGGAACAGACAACCACAATAAATTAACCAGCAAATATCTGCGCCTCTCACTAACATATTAATTCATTGCTATTTGTTTCGCCGACGCTTCGAGCTCATTAAAGTTTCATCCCCTTCGGAGACATTAATTCGCAAAAAGGTACGGGAAGTTTATTTTTGGTCTAGCGTATCATTGCTTGTGGAATACTGAAGCGGCGTTTTCAAATATTATTTCCTGCAGAAACATAAGGTTAATTCCAGTATTCGAGAACAAGTTCTCCTGTACGGTACGTTTAGCTGCACAGCACCTAGCCACTTAATGCGACCTTATCTGTGAAGTATAGGTGTTTTGATTTTTTCAGGCTTTTGTGTCTGTGGGCATGGTTTCTTCCTGCATACCTAAGTTTGGATGCAGGAAGGGGGCAGGAATAGGTGTTGGGGTAAGTATGTGTTAGAAGATGGGAGTGACATTACCCTTATCCAAGGGCGTCCTTGGGTAGGCGGTAACTTTTCCTTCTACGAGGTGCTCTGTGGTCGTATTGACCTAATGCCCGTACCAGCTGATTGGTTGTGAGTTAAGTTTGGAGTTCATGGTTCGGGATCGCTCCCTCACCAAGTCCATGATGTAGGGAAGTCCGGAGTGATTGTGAAGGATGTAAGTCGGGAATCTACGCCCGGTGCCATATATTGTTCTCAACGTCCTATTCTGCAATGTCTGCAGTTTGCGTATGGTGGAGGGTACCACCGATCCCCAGGCTTCGCAGCCATACACATCAATGGCGGGATGATTGCCCGGTGAATGGGTAGTTTTAGGTAAGTGGGCATGGTGGATCGGAGGATAGGGTAGAGCTGTCTGAGTGCAACGTGGCCGAGTCCGGCCTTTGCGTGGACGTCTGGAGCGTATGTTAGCCCGCGGTCGAAAAGAACGTCAAAGTATTTGGCGGAGGTTACCCATTGGATGTTTCTCCGCCTGAGCCAAAGTGACAGTTCCGGTCGCCAATGACGTACTTTACCAAGGAGGAGTGCGGAGCTTTCCCCCGGACTAATAGACATTCTCCACTTATTACTCCAACAGTGTTGTCGTTGAAGGGGAGGGATGCAATATCTCACATTCTTGTTTTGTGCCATGATGAGGACATCGTCCGCATACTGGCATGTCGCAGTGTGTTGTTCCGTGGGGAAGTCGGACATGTATGCTGCGAAGAGTAGCGGGGAGAGTACACTGCCCTCTGGGACTCCTGCCACTATTTCTCTTTAGACAGTCTTCCTTCCACTTTCGCTCTGAAAGCGCGGTCCTGAAGGAAGCTGCTAATTATTGTGGGATATGGGGGAGGGCTGTTTGCCTACTTTAGTTTGTACAGTAGGCCTTGGTGCCAAGTTGTGGTAAATGCCTTTTCCACGTCCAGCAGAACTGCTATGTTGTTGAAGTATTCCTGGAACTCCAGGGCAACCTTCTCGGCCACACGCAGCAGCTGCATGGTCGTGGAATGACCCCGACGAAAACCAAACTGGTGATCCGGTAGGAGATGCCTTTCTTCAAAAAGAGGCGTTAGGGTGGGAGAGGAGCAACCGCTCAAAAACCTTTGAGACGGTTGGGAGAATGCTGATGGAGCGGTAGTTGTTAGGAAAGACTGGGTTCTTGCCGGGTTTCAGAATACACACCACCCTCGCCTCCTTCCAGCATGCTGGAAAGTGACGGAGACGTAGACATGCATTGAAAATCCGGGTCAAGCTGACGACAGCCCTTTTGGGTAGGTGCTGGAGCATGAGCGCCGTGACGCCGTGATGTCCAGGGGATTTATTTGGGTTTAGACATTGGATTTTGGAGATCACCGCTTTCGGGGTGATTATAGGAACTTGGATCTCCTCGTGTAGCTGCCGTGGTTCCTTATAGAGGTAATCCACGGTCGTTTCCACAAGTTCAGTAAAGTTTTCGTCTTGTGGGTCCTCCCGGGGTTCGAACTGTACCTCAAGGTGGTCCGCGAACAAGGTGGCTTTTTCGTCTGGCTCGAACGCGAGCCGCCCATGAGTGTCATGCAAGGGATGCTGGTATTGGGTCTTGTCTTTCCTCAAGGTCCTTATAATCCGCCACGGTTTCTTTTATTGAAGGTTTACATTGTGAAGAGTGTTGTCCCAGGCTGTTGTTCTATGCGCACGGAGCAGTCGCCTTGCTAGGGTTTTGAACCTCTGGTAAACTGCTCCTATCCTGGGATGTCGGAAGCGCTGCCATAGCTTCCGAACAGTTGCTTTGGCTTTTATCAACTGCCGGAGTTCCTTAAGTAAGGTTCTCTGGTCAGGGATGTTGGTGGGATTGCGCATTTAGGATCCGGTGGGAAACATCCGCCGCTGCCGCTTCCAACGCTTCGAGGTCGAGGGTCGACGGATCGGTTGAGTTCTAGGACTGCTGCAGCCCAGTCGGTCTCATGTGTTCAGTCTGAGTTTAACAGAGCTGGCATGGCTACTGTGGAATCCTCCGCACCACACAGCGCGCAGTGGTCTACACACAATTTGGTAGGCCATGGCGGGGAGGATTTTGGGAACAGCTGCTCTTAGGTTTCAAGCAGGACTTGATTTTTATTAGGACGTCAACTTTGTCTTCCGTGAGCTGCTGCATACACCTCCGCAATACGAGAAGTGTCCGCCTTATCATGTCCCTGAACCAGTTAGACAGAGTCCTAAATTCCTCGAGGTCTGCTGAGGATATAGCGCCTCCGAGTGGGGCCAATGGGGCCTTCGGAGTGGTGCGTGCCGGTTGGGCACTTTGGGTTGGGACCGGGGCGGGCACTTCGGCAGTTTGGGGCTCTTGGGACTCTTTTCCCGCGAGAGGGGCGTGGCAATGCCGTTTCTCTCCCCTCCGCGCTAGTGGTTGGTGCACAATGTTTTCAGCCTCGCTAAGGGCGGCGGCGAAGCTCACCCCTGTGCGGATTGGTGCCACATTTCCAGAACCGCGGTGGTGGCTGTCGATTATTTTTTGCCGCACTTCACACCCCTTGTCCACGCTTACATGGGGTTTGTGGCAGTTGGCACACTCTTTTTGGTCGGTGCTTTGATTGCAGTCTGCAACGAGGTGTTCCCCCGCACAGCGCCTGGCTGGAATGGTGGAAACCCATGCACCTGCGGCACTGGGCTGGACCATCTTGCCCATAGAACCGCTCCACCTTCACCACAGTGTGAAACAAGGTGCGTATAGCGTCTATGGGCTGGACTGCCTGGCCTGGGACTTTGTCCACCACAACCGGGTATAGTGGCATTGGCACCTTTTTGGACCCTTCCTCGGTCCAAATGGTTTTTCTCAGCTGCGCTGCAGGTGAGACTATGTCATGTTCTTCCTGCAGGGCCTCTTATTTCCTCTGGTGTACACTCAGAGGAGAGACCCCTTATGATGCGCCTTTCATGATGGCGATATGGTTCGGGAAGGAGTCCGCTATTATGGGCAGAATGTTTGTGCCCTCTTGGTTAGGGGTGATTGGTCGGCTTTCTTTTCCGCTCTACGACAGTGAAGCCGTCGTCTTGAGCGGTGCCGTCCTCCTCAGATTCTGTCTCAGACAGCGGGAGGTGGGGAATGGTGGTTCCAGAGGTTGATGGTAGCACTCGTTGAGGGGCCATGGCCATCCTTTTAGAGCCGTTGTACCTCTTGGCTGCCACTTCAGGTGGAACTAGTCCCAGGAAGTTTCCCGTCTCGGTCGGGTGGCTTTGCGGATGACATCTGGCTGTCCGCAGAGGATCGGATCCCCTCCTTGGAGAAGACGCCTGTAGGAGCCATATCGGCTCTGGGTACTGGACTAGAAGTCATGACACTTGGCTGCGGCCTTGCGGACCCGCTGCTCACGTGGTCTGTTAGTGTGAAGTCTCGGATATACCTGCTCTCGATGCTTGTTCTCGCACCTGCTCCGAAGAAGGGACGGCTCGCACCCCTTCCGGGAAAGCAGATTCGGCGTTGAGTGTACTCTAAAGCTTGCTTACCAAGCCTCTTATAGAGTACACGTGGTTTCTGTGCTGTTACTTGGCTCAGATGTTAAGAGTCGCTCCACCACAGTCGTTGCGGAAGTCCTCCTGCTGCTCCCTGGTGAGATATACTGAAAACTGCTTTTCCACTAGTCGCGAGCTGCGATGAACACGTGTGCATGGAACAATAGTTTAAGTCAAACAGATGAACAAGGGGTTGATTAGGTCAGGAAACAAATAACCAAGTAAAATGGCCTGGGTGGGAACGTCAGCGGCCCGCACTCGGGAGGTATCGGCTTCAAATCCAGTAGGCTGGTCAATCTCACTGGATTTTTCCTGGTTTTCCTCAGTCCCCAGGATCAATTTTGGATTGGATATTTAATACCACGACTCAAAGTTTCACCGTAAGTCTAAAACAATGGTAAATATGAAACATAAATGATAATAGTGAATGTTGTGCCATCTGTCCACAGATAATGTAACCAGATGGATTGTCTACGGACGAATGCAAAAGCATAAGACTATATAGATGTTCTTCGTGTTAGTTGAGATAAACATTTGCATAAATTATGTTATCATTTATTTCCTTGTAGGTACAAGGGGAATATGGGAATACAATAGACTTTGAGCGATAGTCAAATCTTTTAAAGCTTTGAGATTCCGTTCTCTTTGCACGCTTAACATATAAAAAATGAGTAACGATGTTTAATTTGATCTAAGTTTAAGTATTCCAAAACACACAAACAAGGCATATCTTGGAAATGGTTCACTCTACAAAAAACAAAAAACAAAAAAAAAAAATGTATTTCGACATAAATTGTGTGTTTTAGCAAGATCTATATTTTTTGTATAGCAAGATTTGCTGCATCTCTTACGGTTCACTAATTATGCAAAATTCAAAATATACATTTCATTTGTCATAAAAATATCTCAAAGATATAGCATGTCGGTCAAAATCAGAGCCATTTTTGAGAAAGTTAACATTTTCGAAACTTTTTCCATGTAAAGGGCAGTTTAGTGTGGAGGAATTTTCTTCAAAATCTTCACGTCACATCCTTGAAAGACAATCTTAAATACAAGCTTTGGTTTTTAATGCATCTTTTTGTTTTTGAGTTATGCTCTCCACAGACACACAGATACTCACACGGACCTTTTACTAAAGTTAATTTTTTGGATTCAGGGGACATCAAAACATATATTTATGGTGAAATGTCGACATCGAATTTTTGGGTGGAATAAAATATTTCCCCTACTTATACGTAGTAGAGAAAGTAATTATTACAGAAGATGGACATAAAATACACCCCCACCCCTTGGTAGTTCTAGGGTTAATATGAGGGCTGGACTCGTGAGTAATACGCAAGTGTTACGTCAGTTTACATGGGTGTTATAGCGTAACTTAAAGCTTTAAATTAGTTTATAATTATAGCAGCCACTTGGTATATTTTATACGTTGTAGTTTGCGATTTTATCGCTGTAACGGAAATTATCAGCAGGTTTAAGAAGAATGAAGGTTGGTTTAGATTAGGAAGCTAGCTGGCTAGGTCGGGTCGGTGTGACATATTTACAGCAGTAATTTGCTGTTAGCCAAAGGTCAGAGGAAAGTGCAGCTGGGCTGTTATTACTCTTGCTTGCTAGATCATGATAACACTGCAGGCAGGCACATGTGGAGCAGATAAACTCTTGCACTTTCCACCATAACGAATTCATTCAGGCAAAATTTCTGATTTACATTTTCAACCTAACTTAAATTAAGGTGCCAAGTTGCGCGGAAACCGGCTACTAAGTTATTGTAAACCCAAACCAGAAACCAAGATGGGGATAAGGAGCAGCCTAATGTGTGTACTCATATGACTTTCAACACTCACTATTGTATCAACAATTCCTACAAGGGAATTAGCCCAAGTTAGGATCGTAATTGCCAAGTTGTGTAAGAGTTTTATGTCTACACTAGCGGACCCGACAGACGGTGTCCTATTCAAACGTTGTATATCCAAAAATTATACAATTGTGTGAATAAACTAAAAGGTCACTATCAAAGAAACAAAAATCAAAACATCGCTCTTACCGCTTATCCTGTGAGTTAGAAGTCGCCACTGCGCATTCTCTGTAGGGGAAATATGGCCTTGTTTGTTGTAATTACTTCATTATATTAGTGTATAAGAAAACGCACTAAACAGGGTGGGTGGGAGGGTGGGTTCCAGGCTGTACCTACAATGCACATCATCACAACGCCCCTAAGTTAATATACTTCACTCTTCTTAATCTGAACAACGTACTGAACATCAAAAATACGTTCGGAGAGCTCTCTGGTTTGAAGCAGTACCGAACCAAGTCTGAGAGAATATACATCAGCAATGAAACTGAATCCCTCAACGATTGTGTGGACTGATAAGGATACTGCCTGTCGGAAGAATAGCACAACAAATAGCTGAATGAAAGATGTGCACCCAGGAGGGATAGAGGGGAATCTTAATTTACCTCGGTAGGCATTAAAATGTTTCAGATTGGAACATCTACATTAAAAACATACACACAAAAACAAATAGTTTAGTTACCATGCACACAGGTATGTTTTACACGTGGTGATTGACCTTCCTTGACTGTGAATTGTAAATTGATAATGTGGGTAATGTTTCTGTTTACTTTCTTGAAATGAACAGAACACTGCTGATCAGGCACTATCTCGGTAGCGTGATGGTTAGCGTGTCTGCCTCACGTTCAAGAGGTCGCGAGTTCGAATCTCGCTTAGGGTAAGTTATCCGGGTAAGGTTTTTTTCCGAGGTTTTCCCTACCCTGAGAAGACGAATGTCGGGTAACTTAAAGCTTCATGGACCTCGGGCACATTTGAGCATCATTTCACCCGTTTCATTTCATTCATTCGTCCGATATGACACAATGTTGGAGGACGTAAATTAAAAAAAAAAAAAAAAAAAAAAAATCAGGCACTATACTTAATCGCGTACGGTCTGCGATGTTTATGTACTACGCGGAAATCGAAAAGGTAACTTTACACGCCTATGGTCTTATAAATACAAACATGAGCTATAAACATACTTAACAAGTGTTTGTGCTATGTATCCACATTATTACCGGCGAGATTTTGGTTTCGTGACAATGGTCTACTTATGCTCTAACAAGGTATCGAAGGTCAACACGTGGTCAGCACTTTTGTTACTGTCAGGGAGATTGGGTCGGTTGTACACGTATACTAGTTAAAATTTACTTACACAATTCATACTGTATAATAGACAATAGAAATTATTACAGTCAATTGGAACTACAAAAAATAAAATAAAATACAAAAGGTTGTCAAGCTACACGGAGTGTCGAGTTATCGGGGTTTTACTGTAGTTCTTTATTACATTGCTTTTCCATACATTCAAGTAAGGAATGAGGTAAATAAGTGTTGTAATTAAACTTCCAAAGCCTGTAAACACTAGCATAAATATTTTAGTTCTATTTACTGTCACGTGACACTCGGCACTTTCCGATTGCGTTGTAGTGAAGCGATATTCTGACACTCGGTCTATCAGTACTGCGCGCGCAGCGAGCATGGCGGAGTGTTCAGTTCCTCAGAGTAGTGTACAGGAACATAGAAGCCAAAAGTCACTATGAAAACACCATTATTAAATGTGCTTAACTTTTTGTTTCAACGCTATAACACCCTGACTGTGAAAGACGTAACCAAATTGACGTCTGAAGCAACCGATGTACATTGTTTCAAATGTGAGAACGGAAATAAAACAAAGAGGAACTGTGAAAATCCTAAAATGAGCAGGGACAGGCCATTTAGTGTTTTAGGGCAACTGAAAGTGCCACTAGATAAGTTACTTTTTTTGGTGAACAGTGACCCAGACCTTACTGAAAGACATTAGATTTCAGTATGCAAAAAGAAACAAAATTAATATAATAGTTGATCTGTGGATGCCGCGCTTATATCTGACGAATCACAGCGTAAGTTTATACCCACAAAATTACATTTCATAACTTTTCTTGACCACTTTCTTTAATTAGTTAATTTAGTAAATACGAACCGAGTGGAATTCTAACCCCGCACTGCTGCAGTGAAACATGTGACGGTTGCGTTAAGTTAGACGCAAACAGATTGCGCAGAGAACGTAAACACGTGTTTGTGGCGGAGTGATACAAGCGCAATGTTTACGTGCGTCAGGCGCGCTAACCGCCTGGGGCCCAGTAGACCCTCGCTATGTTTTTGTGCTTATATGCTTGCATTTATTTGCTTTAATTGTGTTTTTCCTTCATTCCCATGTCCAGCTTCATTTAGCTTAAATAAACACGGTTTTAATTAGTAAAGTATAATATTAGATATCTCAGTCAGGCGGTTGCGAAAACTAGGACAGGGGTCTTCCAGACCCATAGCGGCCAAAGTATCTGATGTTGCTCGTTTCAAGGAATGAAGTTATTAATTAATGTTGCGTGTTAAGTACATTAGCATGTGTATGATAGAGGCAATTTCAGATAAAGGAAGGAAGGGAGGAATGTGAACAGAACGCATTAGTGGATGAAATTTGTAGGTGCGTGACAGACAGACAGACAGACACAGACAGGTAGAGAAGGAGAAGGTATCAACACTTGTATTGTGTCTCATGTTATAACGCGAGCGACACCCATTAGCTTGATTGAAATGTTCCCCACGAACCAGTCAGCGAGCCTGAGGGAACAAACCCAGTTTCCTCTGTGACGCGCACCTCGCCTCGCCTAGCATCGCATGCATTTCCTTTCTTTTCACTTTTTCTTTATATAATTATTTATTTGTTTACTATTTCTGTTACGGATAGTACCGTATTTTACGACTGTAAAACGTCACAGAAATCTTCGTGTCCCATCCTTGACAGAGAGGACATTTAAATACCAACTTTGGTTTTTAACCGGCTTTAAGTTTTTGAGTTATGCTGTCCACGCACACACACAGATATACAGACAGACACACACATACACAGACACACAAAACATATTTCCGGTAATATCTCGAAATTTAATTTTTGGGTGGAATACATTACTTCCTCTACTTACTGCTAGAGAAAGTAAAAATGGGTTTTTGGTGTAAAATCGCATTTTTTAGGGGAATTGTTTATAGAAGAATGAGCAGAGAAAGAGGTGTGAATGCAATGCGTTACATTTCTATTTCGAACATTCATAAAATAAAACTATTTATAAACGGAACAAAAATGTTTTTAAGCAAAATTCCGTTTTAGAGCCGTTTTCGAAATAGGCGAACTATATATACAAGAATTGCTCTGCAGAATAGGGAACAAATAAATATTTTTTTGGGTAAAATCGCATGTTTTCCCAGGAAAGACGTCTATGTAGGTAAAAATTTAAAAAGCATAAGTTTATTTGAGTACCTAATTTGATCCAAATCTTTGGAGCCGCTTCCGAGATACGTGAAATAAATTGTGCCATTGGGTCGTTCAAGGATATACGGAGCGGTTGTGTGTGCGTGATCATAATAATGGCTGCAAAGATAAAGGAGGTTCGATGCTACAGGGCAACTAACGACTGTGTGTGTGCGCGCGCGCAAGCTGTAGAAACTTCTTTGCTGAGTCATTGTGCATGCGTATGTGGAAAGGACTCGAAGGATGTTACGTTACGCCGGTTCCAGTATAAACAGGACAGTCGGTTGTTCAGTTACGAGAGTGAGTCGGCCAACCTGTCAGTCAGTACGCATGTGTCGTCGAGTGATTGTAAAAATATAAGAGACACTGAAACTGGGAAAGAGTGAGAAAGATTATCGGAAGAACAACTGTGAATTGTAATACTAGATAAGATGATAAACTGTGTTAATAACGATTGTTAAAATATTTATATATGATTCATATATCATTCTTTAATTCTTGAAATAGTCTTAAAAGATACTCAAATTCTGCAGGTAAATTGGCAACCACTCGTGACATTACGTATGATAAATCATTTCCCCTTCAAACATCTGATTTTGAAGATTGCTACCTAAGATGCCATCACACCAAATTATGGTGGAAAGATATATTGCCTTCTCCTGGTGACGCAAGCATTGCCATATAATGACCATTATTAATTATATGAACACTAGCTGCATGTAATTATTCGCGAAAGGCAGGCAACACGCTATCTCACGTTACGCTACGCTACGCTCCTGACTGTGAAAAATGGTCAAATTATCCTGTGTTCGTAATGATTTCAGTTACTTGGTGGCGTGGCGATAAGGGCGTGAAAGAAGGTAGGTAATCATGCATGAACAAAAAGGCAGGTGTTTCACCAGCAAGGGCGAGGAAGATTGCCCACAACATTATCACCTTTATCTAAATCTATTTGCGAAGTAATGAAGCAGAAAGATCTTTACTGCCTCTTGTTGATAGACCACGTTGAAGCAAAATCGCACACTGTTGAGGGTGAAACTATTTGAATCCACAACGCTCTCCGACACTTAACAATGTCAAGAAGGTTCTTTGGAAATTCTCCTTTGTCGTTAATAGGAATAATGATGATTCTCTCTCTGGGTTTGCGTGGGTAGTTGCGAAAGAGTTACACAAAATTTTAAGTATAATGTCTTTAATGAAGTATGAATTTTCAAACTCTCTTCCCTGGAGGTATCGTCGACTCCTAGTTTAAATTTACCAAACAACACTATTGGCAAGCACAAAACTTTAACAGATTCTCTTAATGTCCGTAAGCTTTGAGTTATGGTCAAATCTTTTAAAGCTTCAAGATTCCGTTCTCTTTGCACGGCTAAGTTATTAAATAATGCATAACGATCGTCCATTTGACGAAAGTTTAAGTATTTAAAAAATCTCACTAATAACAAGGAATATCTCAGAAATGGTTCACTCTACAAAAAAAAAAAAAAAAAAAAAAAAAAAAAGCATTATGACATAGCAGGACTTTAGCAGGATCTACATTTTTTGTATAGTAAGATTTGGTCTATCTCTTACGGTTTACCAGTTATCCAAAAGCCATCAGGAGTAAACATGACTACATAGACTACAGCTAGAAAATTCTACATACTCATTTCGTTTGCCATAAAATACCTCAAGCATATGACATTTAAATCAAAATCATTTGCCATTTTCTAGAACATTAACATTTTCCATGTAAAGAGTAGTTTAGGGTGGAGGAATTTTCTTCAATATTTTCGTGTCGCATCCTTGAGAGATATTAAGCTTAAACACTAACCTTGGTTTTTAACCGACTTTTCGTTTTTGAGAGCATGCTGTCCACACCCCCCCCCCCTACACGCGCACATACGGACCCTTTTCTAACAATGTTTATATATATTCAGGGGGAAATTTCAACATCGAATTTTTGGGTAGAATACAATACTTGCTCTACTTACTATACGTAAAAATTTAAATAAAATATAAAATGTATATGTATATATCAACAATTAAATAAATAAATTTCTACATTTATTAATTCGTTCTTTATTTAAGGCACTATTACTGATATCCTATACGTTAAGAATTTTTTCTTGAAGTTCATTATCAGTGTATTTTTTAAATCTGTTCGACCGAGAGCCTTGTATGTTCATAGACTTTTCGGACGTAATAATGTAATTCTGTTCAGTTCGTCTTCGGTGTTTTTTTCACAGTTTATTTTGAAAACAAAATATGAGTAAAAAACTGGCCAAAGGAAACATCTTGAATCAGTCCCAGTGGAATACATTGCAGAAGTTTCCCCTGTTGCAAATGAATTAGACATTTACAATTGCAGATGCTAGGTACCTATGTGTTTGTATTTTCGGACTCCACCTGCAGGCAGCGCTTTTGTGTGTTCTTGCAGAACCCCATGTGCAAGTTGAAGGACATTTTGTGTCTTTTGTTTCTGGATATGACAATGCTCTCAGCCGTGTTGTCCTTATACCTGTATTGTCCCCAGACACTCTTAAAACACCCCCGGGGCATTGCACCCCCCTCGTCTTATGCCACTACAAGGATCCATCCAGGCTTGGTGATATTGAACTGCTTATTAAGTCTCCATCCCCCCCCCCCCACACACACACAGGGGAAGGGAGGGTTTCCTTATCTGCCAATAGCAGGATGATCGCCTTGCACGTATACCGCTGATTCCCAATGTCTTCCATATAATTGAACCTATTCTTCCATCTGCCTAGATTCCTTCATAAGCTCATTACTCTACACTACGTAGAGCAAGTATTTTATTCGACTCAAAAAATCGATTTCGAAATTTCACCGGAAATATGTTTTGAGACCCTCCTGAATCCAAATAAAGCATTTTTAGAAAAAGGTCCGTGTGTATATGTATGTCAGTCTGTGTGTCCTTGGACAGCATAACTCAATAACGAAAAGTTGGTTAAAAACCAAAGTTGGTATTTAAGTTTAGTGTCATTCAAAGATACGACACGAAGATTTTGAAGGAAATAGCCCCACCCTAAACTACCCTTTATATGGAAAATTTTTTGAAAATTTTGATTTTCTTGAAAATGGCTCTAACGACTTTGATTAAAATGCCATGTTTAAGATATTTGTATGACAAATGAAATGTATATTTTGAATTTTCTGGCGATAGCCTATGTAGTCCTGTCTACCCTAGATGACTTTTGCATAACTGGTAAACCGTAAGAGATAGACAAAATCTTACGGTATAAAAATGTAGATATCACTAAAACACAACATTTATGTCTGAATACAATTTTTTTAGAGTGAACCATTTCGGAGATATTCCTTGTTATATGTGTCAGTGTCGGTAAACTTAAAACTTTCGTCAAATGGAACATCGTTGTTAATTTTTTTATATGTTAAGCGTGCAAACAGAAGGGAATGTCAAAGCTTTAAAAGATTTGACTATCGCTCAAAGCCTACTGTATTCTAATATTCCCCTTGTACCTACAAGGAAATAAGCAACAAGATAACTTGTACAAATGTTTATCTCAACTAACACGAAGAAGATATAGGAATAAGAGTTTGTAAGAATGGTTGGTACAAGAGTAGAGAAAGTCATGTGAGTGCAACACGTCAGATTTTTCAATTGGAGAGTGTTATAATTGATTTATGTTCACATATAAAAGGAACCTAACACACTTTTTCACGTTCCTATATAAACTTGCAACATAAACGTGGAGAAAATGAACAGTAAAGCGATAGGGGAAGCTTTCGACTTCAAGATGCGACTTTTACAGGTGTTTCTCTCTCTCTCTCTCTCTCTCTCTCTCTCTCTCTCTCTCTCTCTCGCTCTCTCCAGTCACGAAGTGTTCACATATTTTACGATGGGGTGTATGTGTATACGACTTGGCCGTTGAAGTCTGTTATATTGGTTCCAGTGTAGCTTATCTTCAATCTTTACACGTATACCATATAGTATGGCATCCGAAAATCATTTCAACTAATTTTTACGTGCATAAATACCTATATTTGTTAATGAAGTACGTACACTGGAATAGCTTGAGAGATTATAGATGGATTTATGTAAGTAATTTGAGATGGTCAATGTATGGTCCTCGACTAAATATAATATATTTATACAAGGTTAAGTATATTAATATCAGGTGTTATCAGGCGATTGTTCAGCTGGTCTTGCGGCTCGAGTCCTGAAGGTCATGGGTTCGTTTCCTGTCATGCACTTTTTACTAAGTATTATACACATGTTTACTCTGGATGACTTTTGACTTATGAATAACTCATAAATCGTAAGAGATAGACAAAATCATACTATACAAAAAAATTAGCTCTCGCTAAAACACACAATTTATGTCTGAAAATTTCTTTTGGAGTGAACCATTTCGGAGGTACTCCTTGTTATTTGTATCAATTTCGGGAACTTAAACTTTCACTAAATGAAGCGTTGTTTGTTTTTTATATCTTGGCCGTGCAAAGAGAACAGAATTTGAAGGCTTTAACAGATTTGACTCTCGCTCAAAGTCTATTGCATTCTCATATTCCCCTTGTATCTACAAGAAGATAAACTAAGACAATTTTTGAAAATGTTTATCTGAAGTGAAACGAAGAAGATATATCTTTTCTATGAGGTTTCTGGGCATTTCCTAATAACTCTGGGTATAACTCTGTAAAAATTAAAAGTATCTATTAAGCTAGTATTAAAATATTAGCGAGACAAATTTTGCTATCACAATGTAAAAATATCCAATTTTACTCAAAACTCTGGCTTTAATTACCTTTATGGTTGAGGAGCCTGAAATCCAACTCTTTCTTTCTCAACAAAACCCCTAAAGTCATTTGAAAAAACAAAAAATTAAATAAAAATACGATGAAAAGAATAAAATAAAGAGCAAATAGGAATGAACAATTATGCTTTAATGTGAAAGGATAGTTTGTGTTCAGAATGTTACATTCGTCCCTTTGTCAGTACAGAAACAGTACCCCCAAAATAAATAAATCTCTTTTGGTATCAGATTTTACGTGAAATAGCCCATT
The DNA here is from genome assembly GCA_030765045.1 of Tenodera sinensis. Taxonomy (NCBI): domain Eukaryota; kingdom Metazoa; phylum Arthropoda; class Insecta; order Mantodea; family Mantidae; genus Tenodera; species Tenodera sinensis. Next base: position 7,769,147 of record CM060972.1, read on the forward strand.
GTTATACTTATCAAATATTATTATAATTATAATTATTATCACTAAAGAAAATTTTATAATATTCATTGTCTTTTTTAAAAACATTTATTTAAAATATTTTTTAAAACAACAGTACCCTAAAATGTCAATATTAATTCGTTTGAACACCTGGGAAAGTGATGTGCAGATTTCTTTGTTGTGCTTTTGAATAGTTGATATTAGTCAGTGGCGTACTGGCATTTTAGAAACTTATAGTCGTAACTTCGAAATTTGAACTAAGTCTTCTGTCTGCTATTACTTGTCTAGGATATCCGCATATCCTCTGAAAATGTTTCGGTCTAGTTCATTAACACGTGCAAGATTTTCCTTTTCCTTTCTGTCGTGTTTTTCCCCTCAGCTCATTATCAGCATTTCGTAGGTTCGATACCCGCGGCCCACTTTTCTAACCTATAATTTTTTTCAGAAGCCTTTATGAATGGAAAACCGCAACATAACATAACATCTATACAAGTTGTGCACAGACTTTAACTGTGATTTTCTGATGTTAAGTTGGAAGATAACTTTCTCTTATTTTCCTCCATACTGTATGGTTGTATACATAAAAAAATTGCTCCAATATTGGATTACTAGTTACCAACCATCTCTTTATGATTTACTTTTTAAATTACCACAAAGAGGTAGAGGTTTAAAAGATGAGTTTAGTTGTCTATTTTACATTTATTACGAAAATGGATCGTTTAGCCACAAAAAGATAAATTATTGTTTGGCCAGTGTGCAAAGCGGAAGATCAGTAATGTTGACAGTACTCAGGTCTCGTAAATGCTGTTTGGAAAGCCTGAAAGAATACCAACACGACACATAGTGAAACCAGTTTTTAGGACTTGTCTAGTTTGTACTTTCACTCGCCGTAGCATGATAGAACTAAACAAAATATTTACTTCTTCAGTCCCACTGTATTGTTGGATAATGTATATTATAATGTTCAATTATCCCCTTTATCCTTCACGATAGATGAATTTGAGTTTTTATTCGTGATATTTCACTTTACCATCACAAGAAACCTGCGCACTTATACCTCTAACACACTGTAGTTTAAAAGTTGCAAGTTTTTAGTTTTTCTAAACGTAAAAACAAAATAAAAAAAAAAATCTACTTTTTGACCAAAACAATTACCCAGTACCTTCAACTTCAATATTGATGGGTCTTCCGGGTTTTGTATTTTAAATGCACACTCATTCATACTTGCAGACTCTGGGAGTGACATAAATTTGCAGTCCCAGCCGGGAACGAACCCGAAACCCGTCGCACAGCAGCCAGATGCTTTACCGACTGAGATATGGAGCCAGGAGCTAGGTACTACTTAAATTATCGCCGCCACGACCACGACCACGACCACGACCACGACCACGACCACGACCACGACCACGACCACCACTGCCGCCACCACCTTCACCATCATTATTATTACTATTATTATTACTAAAACTGCTGGCGCAACAGTCCAGGAAGGGCCTTGACTGGCCGCCCAGTCACTGCATCCCCCACCACTGCCCACTACACGCGTCATTGGTGGGGTGCAGTACTGCAGGGTGGGACGTGGTCAGGGCCCCGAGCCCTTCCAGCCGGGTATGCAGCTTTCTTGACCTGGGGCCGCTACTTCTCCATCAAGTCGCTCCTCAAGTGGTCCCCCGGAACCTAACCAGGCTGAGTGCACCCCGTGCCAGATTTCCCAGAGGGGGGAAAATCCTCATGCTGCTAACGGGATGGAACCCGGGCCCTGCGCGCTAGAGGCAAACGCGCTACCAACTGCGCTACGGAGGCGGTCACTATTGTTACTACTGTTACTAATATTATTACTAGTATTATTACTTTACTATCATTATTATTGCTATTGCCGTTGCCGTCGCCGTCATCGTTACTGTTATTCTTTTCTCATGTTTTGCTCTTTCAGTGTAAAGATTGAATTACTCTCTTGTATTCGGTTTTCTTCTCCTGGAAGGAAGGAAGAAGGAGCAGATCGATGAGGCAGCAGAAGTAAAAGGACGACAACAGCAGGGGAAGAGTAAACGGCAACAGTAATTTGCTTTAATATAAGATGGTGTGTGTGTGTTGGACAAGGTCCGAGTTAAGCCGGGCGCCGGGCGGCGGGCGGGCAGGTTCCTTATCACTGGCACGGCGCTCTGGACACCTCACGCCTCACTGCGCTGCACTGCACTGCTATCAACACAGACCAGGGGCAATTGATTGATTGCTGCCTTATCGAGGCACCCACACACTACTCCAAAACAAACTTCTTCTCTTCTCTTCTCCACCTCTTTATTAAAAAGAAGAAGGAAAAACCTTCAAAGAGGAAGAGTTGCGCCGAATTCACAATTTGTTCATGACAAGTTCAACTTCACAACTACAAATAGAGAACACAAACTGATGGAAGCATTTCTATACCGTTAAATGCACCGCTTTCCAAGTGAGGCAGCAGAAACCACCGTCTGCAACTACAAGTCTCACGTGTTGCACTCACATGACTTTCTCTACTCTTGTACTAACCATTCTTACTATATCTTCTTCGTGTTAGTTGAGATAAACATTTCTACAAATTATCTTGTTAATTTTCTTATAGGTGCAAGGGGAATAAGTAGGCTTCGACCTTTCAATTTCCGTTCTCTTTGCACGGCTAACATAAAAAAACTGAACAACGATCATCCATTTGAAAAAACAAGTATTGCAAAACTGACAAAAATAACAAGAAATACCTCCGAAATGGTTCACTATACAAAAACTTCATTCATACATAAATTGTTTGAGATCTATATTTTCTGTATAGTAAGATTTTGTCTATCTCTTACGGTTTACCAGTTATGCAAGTTACCAGTTATAGCCAGACAATTCAAAATATGCATTTCATTTGTCATACAAATACATTAAACGTATGATATTTTAATTAAAATTGCTAGGCATTTCGCGAAAACCACAATTTTCGGAAAATCTTCCATCTAAAGCGTAATTTAGAACGGAAGAATTGTCTTCAAAATCTTTGTGTCGCATCCTTGAAACATATTAAACTTAATTAGCAACGTTGGTTTTTAAGCAAGTTTTAGTTTTGAGTTATGCTGTTCATCGACAGACAGACAGACAGACATACACACAGAGACTATTTTCTAAAACTGCTTTTGGATTGAGGGGACCTTAAATATCCAATGAAATCTCGACATCGAAATTTTGGGTGGAATACAACACTTCCCCTTCTTACTATACGTTTTCTTGCAAAACCTTACTTCTCATATTAATCGAAATAAAGAACACGAATGCTTCGACACTGAAGCTAGGGTTACTGTCGCAATGCCCCTAAGGAGGCCCTCTCTGGAGGAAGGATGAGGTAACAGGAGACACCGGGCGGCCAAAGCCATAGTAACGATACAGCCATTGATAGAGGCCTCTGAGTTTGATGGTCCCTTGAGGTCTTCCATGTCCACCAAGGGGCGGGGGGACCATGGTGGGGTCAAACGCCGCTATATGGCGCCCCCTACCCGGATCACATGGACAACAAGGGACGGAAGCAGTTCCTGTGACCGTATCATCCCTTCCAAAGTGCACCTAACGTCTTCACTGACACTTGTGAGCTTAAAAGAACCCCCCCCCCCCTGAAAAACCCCATGGGCTAGGAATCGAAGCCATAACATCCCGAATGCGGGTCTCACGCGGAGGTATCTTGCAAGGTTAACCGAGATAAACACTTGTAAAAATGCTTTCATTATACATTTACTTGTAGTTACCACCGAGAAAGAAAGAAAAGAAAAAGAAAAAAGAAAGAACTCACAGACAAACCTTTCTTCTAAAAACAGCTGCTTTTATTCAGGCGTTCCCGAAATATGTATTTCCAGTAAAATATTGGCATAGAATGTTTTAATATTTAAACTTAATTCAAATAGGAAATTCTTATTCGTACTTTCTTTTCGTATTTTGGCTATAGGAGCCCTCGGGTTATTTGTATATGGTATGTATTGAAACAATCACTAATATAATTCGATCTGGAGGTTTAATAACCTGAGATATACCTTTATACATACATATATGCATAAATATACACTGACATATATTCTACATACCTTAATTTTTGGAGATGACTAACAATTCATGCTCTGAAAACAACAAGGTCGGAATTCCCGTGCTTGTCTACTATTTGGTAGCAATGCAAATGTAGCCTCCTCTTCATGGGAAAATAGACCTTATCAGCCCACGCTTTTGGAATGCACTGCTGCTAAGGTCTATTTTCCCATGAAAAGCAGGCTACATTTGCATTGCTACCAAAGGCTGGACAAGTACGGTAATTTCGACCTTGTTGCTTTTGGAGTGTGAAGTGTTCCCAAACTCCAAAAATAATAGGGAACAAGTCATCCACCTGGTATATGTATACACATATATAGGGTGTCCCAAAATTAGATGACATTATTTTAAACACTTTTTGTTAAGGAAAGTAGTTTTGCTGGGGTGCTTCGTTTAAGCACTAGACGAGTTAATGTCATTACCTACTGCCTCTCACCCGGTTTAAGTATTTATGGCAAAATCAACAATGCAAATTTGTATTGCATTTATCTTAGTAAGGCACACAATCTTAATCCAAGAAACAAACACAAAACACATGAACAAAAGACAGTTTACAGTTAATCGCAGCTTTACTATTCAAAGCAAATGATGGAACCGACGCTCATTGCGATTAACACAAAGAGTGCATCGACCTGCCACATTCTGCCGTACTCTCGCAAAAACACCAGTCATTTCTCAGGTTTGAAAGCTGTCACTCTAATTTTAAATAGTAAATCTCTGATTAACTGTAAAGAGTAAGATCTTTGTTTTGTTTGTTTCTTGGATTCAGGTTGTGTCCTTTACTAAGATACATGCAATACAAATTTTCATTGTTGATTTTGTCGTAAATACAAATTGGGTGAGAGGCAGTAATCTATGACATTAACTCGTCTAGCGCTTAAACTAAGCACCGCAGCAAAAAACTCTCCATAATAAAAAGTGTTCAAAATGACGTTGTCTATCAGCTTCCAAAGTTTGTCGGTCTAATTTTGGGACATTCTGTATACGTATACACACATAATGAATATAGAAAGTCTTATATATGCTACACATAATATATTTATAAAATTTCATTGAAGAATTTATGGGAATATTTGCTAAATACTCGAATTAGAAGGGCAGAAACAGATAAGAGCATCAGTTTGTTGGTATATGCTGACGTGAGTTAGGTGGAAGATTTTGCACTTGTTGGCGCTTGTGTGTGTGTCAAAGGCTGGTACGTAACACAGCCACAAAACCAATCACGTCGCCCACGGGTGGGCACCTAATAAGAGCTCATTACTACCTCTGAACGCTATTGCACCACTAAATCCTCGTTAGGCTCTCCAATGTTTGCACATTCGGTAGCAATTGTGAATAGGCACAAAGTCTCCTGCACCAGTGCAAACACAAAGGCGCGTATCATCAGGTAACCCCCAAATAATTTGATCAAGTCCTTGCACGCTCGGTCCTTCATGGTCAAACTAAACTCAATTCTGAAACAATCAGCGGTACACGATACCCTTGAGAAACCAGCAAAATGTCCCTTCCCCAGAGCACAGTGTTTGCATACGCCCCCGTCCCCGTCTCCGCCCCCTACTCAGGCTTTTATAGGCTGTATAAACATCCTTCCTCCTTCTACTGTGTTATAATAAAACATCTATTTGACGGATCCCACCTCTGACACCAAAATAGTATGTTTACTTTCTCTACTGCGTATAGTAAGTAGTGGAAATATTGTATTCCACCCAATACTTCGATATTGTGATTTTAGCTGTAAGGCCTCCTGAATAAAATAAAAATCATTTGAATAAAGGTGTCTGTGTGTGTCTGTATGTAAGCAACATTAATTCGAAAACGAAAAATCGGTTATAAATCAAATTTGGTATTTACCTTTAGTATCTTTCAAGGATGAGACATGATTTTGAAGAAAACTCCTCCACCCTAAACTACCCTTTACATGGAAAACTTTTCAAAAGTTTCGATTTTCTCAAAAACGGCTCTAACAGTTTTAAGATATTTTTATAGGAAATGAAATGCACATTTTGAATTGTCTGGCTATAGCCTAAGTAGTTCTGTTTATTCTTGATGGCTTCTGCATAAAGACCGCAAGAGATAGACAAACACCTTAGTATACAAAAATTTAGATTTCGTTAAAACACACGTTATGTCCAAATGGATTTTTTTCTGGAGTGATCCATTTCGGAGATATTCCTTGTTATTTGTGCGAGTTCTACATACTTATACTTTTCTCAAATGGAAGTTCGTTATCCACTTTTTTGTATAAACAGAACGGAATTTCAAGCCTTTATACAGTATAAACATTAAGAACATAAAGCAATAAGAGTTCGTAAGAATAGTTAGTACAAGAGTAGAGAAATTCATGTGAGCGCAACACGACTTTTGTGTCACTTTATTCTCCTGCAAATTGTCTGCACAGATATACTTCCCTTTTACCGACAACAGTCTTTAGATTTTCGTGATGTTCCAACTCACAACTGTTTTCTTCTCGTAACCTTTATTCAGTCCTTTTACTGTCTTTCTTCACTTCTCTCGAACATTAACTCTGACGATACAATAACTCAACACTGGTAACTGCTTCACTATCTTCCTTCACGATGCGACGGTACACGCAGCTGACGAATTCTCAAACTAAGAACTGACTCCTGTCTGTAAATCATTCACTCAGCTAGTTGTTTCACATCCTTATATAGCGAGCATGACGTAATTGAAGACCTTTCTTGAACTTCTGCAAATACGACGTCTGCCGGACCTTCCTCAAATAATCCGGAAAACCGCTTTGGGGTCTACCACTCTGATTGTTGTCACGTGTTCACAGGCGCAAGGCAGCCTGACTTTGAGCATCTTAGATGCATGTGCCGTCATACGGGGAGAGGGATGAGAGGGCAGCCCGACCCCGGACGTTCTTTGTTGTGCACCGCGTTCGGCGTCACAATATGATAAACGCATGTAATCGAAGGTGCTAAGGTGCTTCCGCATTCGGGAGTCCGGGCTTCAAATCCCGTGGATTGTACAATCTGACTGGGGCTTTTCATGTAGTTTCCAAGGTCAACACTGTATTGGATATTTAATTCCACGACCCAAAGTTCCATCGTAAGTCTAAAAGCAGTTTGTTGTTGTGCTTCTTCGTCCTTTTCTTAATTCTCAATTAGCTTTTCCGTAATAGCTAAACGGTAAGATATAGACAAAATCTTATTGTACAAAGAGTGCCAAAGAAAATCTCATTGCATTTTGTGTCCTTGTCACACTATTGTTGTACGAAGTCATGGGCATTTCATTGTTTGCTTTACGTCACGGTACAAGAATGTGCCACTCCTGATAAATAGTTACGCCGATAGCCACAAAAAAAATTTACAAAATGGCATAGAAATGAAATATATGTTTACACTCTGAACCGTATTGGCTAAAAGAGAAAGAGATAGTGAGTGAATTCAGTTTGTCAACAAACCTCTTACCATGCATGGTGCCATAACTTATGAGCTGATGCAGGGCACGCTTTCCTTAGTCTTTTCACATTCTATGTCTTCATTTTCCTGAGTTTAAACCCTCTTTTCTCACTTTGCATTGGACCCAAGATTTTCCTTAAAATGCTTCTTTCCCTCTTTTCTAATGTTTCTATTTCTCTTGCTTTAAAGAAAAACATACACTGTGTACCATATAGGCATTCTGGTTTGATTACTGTATTATAGTGTCTCAGTTTGGTTTTATTTGATATTGCTAATACCCTTAGTTAAGTGATATTCAAATATTCAATTTTGCTTTATTTGCTTCCTTATCTAATCCATTAGTTCGAATTATTTCACTAATATACTTCAATTTATGAACCGTATTTATTTTTCCATCCTTTTTACTTTCTCTACTGGTAAGTAGGGGAAGTATTGTATTCCACCCAAAAATTCGATGTCGAGATTTCACCGGAAATACGTGTTTTGAGACCCCCTGAATCCAAAAAAAGCATTTTTAGAAAAAGGTCCGTGTGTGTGTCTGTCAGTCTGTGGACAGCATAACTCAAAAACGAAAAGTCGGTTAAAAACCAAAGTTGGTGTTTAAGTTTAATGTCTTTCAAGGATGCGACACGAACATTTTGAAGAAAATAGCCCCACCCTAAACTACCCTTTACATTGAAAATTTTTCTAAAATTTTGATTTTCTTGAAAATGGCTCTAACGATTTTGATTAAAATGTCATATGTTTGAGATATTTTGATGACAAATGAAATATATATCTCGAATTTTCTGGCTATAGCCCCTGTAGTCGTATTTACTCTGGACGAACTTTTGCATAACTGGTAAACTGTTAGAGACAGACCAAAACTTACTATACAAAAAATGTAGATCTTGCTAAAATACACAATTTATGTCTCAATAAATTTTCTTGTAGAGTTAACCATTTCGGAGATATTCCTTGTTATGTGCGCGAGTTTCGGAAAACTTAGAACTTTCGTGAAATGCAACATCGTTGTTCATTTTTTTTATGTTACGTGTGCAAAGAGAACGGAATCTCAAAGCTTTAAAACTTTTGACTATCGCTTATTCCCATGTTCCCTTTCCACCTACAAAAAATTAGAAACAAGATGATTTGTATAAATATTTATGTCAATTAACATGAAGTATATTTCTTGTCGAGAGGAAGCACCGCTCCATTCTGTAGTTTGACCTTTGAAGTGCTCTCGGGACGCATTTTTGTCCCATTCTCAGGGTATGTTGACTGCTACTTCCAGTTCCAGTTTTTCCCGTCAGATGGCTGAACAATCAACTTTAAAAGAGTAGAGCTTCACGAAACTACCAACAGAGTGCCCCAGAGTTCAAAATTGGAATATAAAGGCGAACAGGATCCACCATAAAAAACATAAGCACACAGTAAATACAAACACACTGACATATACATAACAAAACACATAACACACAACACAGACAAAAACTAATCGAGAGCCGTTGCAGCAACACACAAACACAACCACACAATACAACAAAAACACAACTTTTTTTTCTCAGAGGGCAGAAGTCATCGCCTCACATACAGGGATGAACACACACCAACCCACACAACCACACCTACAAACACGCAAAATCAAAAATTAACGCACCCAAGATCGATCTCTCCGCCCCGCAACAAGATAAAAAATCTAAAATACGCGGCTGAAGAGGGACTATCCCTAAAACAGTCTGGGCATGTTGTAAAACATGCCCGAATTACCTTTTCATTCATTCATTCATTCTGGTGTTGTAGTAGTTATTATACGCTGAGGATGGGATAAAGCTGCGTTAAAAAATGTAAGTAGTATAAAAACATTTAATCTTTCTACAAATTCCCTATATTTATACTGCAATTAAATAACTTTACTTTAAGCATGTTTGTGTCTTACGTTAATGCAGTTTCTAGTTTAATTTGTGCAATTTCTAAAGTATATCGAAGTGGTTTTCAGCTTCTTATAGCCACGTGGAGTGGTGTGGTAACGATCTGAGGCGTCAGAAACAACCAACACTTTCCTTTCATGTCGTTGAGCCAGTAACACGAATACTGTTGTCATTGGACAGGGAGAAACTACGCAGGCCTTGGTAAATAATGGTGTTGTGAGAAAGTCATGTGAGATGTTGAGGACCATTGACGTGTGCAACATTGCGCCTTTAATTCTGTTTCGGCAGAAGTGAGTGACGTCAAAGCGCTGTCTGTCTGCTAATGGCAAATCTCTCGTCGGAGTGCCTCGCCGCCTGCCTGGGTATTAAATGTAATCGTGTAAAGAGACTGAGGCGAAGACAATACAATTTCCTTGCCTTGCCTTTCCTCTTCTGCTTTTAGTTACTTCATCCTGCGACAGGTAGAGCTGCAGGCAGTAGGTATATTCGTCAAGCTTTGCGGTGTCCCACATTCTCTACCTCACCAATCACATTTTTCACAATCTTGTTTAAATCTCGGAAACAGCGGTGGCTCCGGAGGGTAGGGTCTCCGTGCATTTAACCCTCTATTACGGACCTAGGGGAGGTATTGTATTCCACACAAAAATTCTATATCAAAATTTCTCCGCAAATACACATTTGAGGCCCCCTAAATCCATAAAAACATGTTTACAAAAATCTGATGTGTTGCACTCACATGACTTTCTCTACTCTTATACTAACCATTCTAACAAACTCTTATTCCTATATCTTCTTTGTGTTAGTTAAGATAAACATTTGTACAAATTATCTTATTGCTTATGTCCTTGTAGGTACAAGGGGAATATTAAAATACACAAGGCTTTGTGCGACAGTCAAATCTTTTTGACCTTTGAGATTCCGTTCTCTTTGCACGATTAACATAAAAAAATGAACAATGTTGTTGCATTTCCCTAAAGTTCCAAGTTTTCCGAAACTCACACACATAACAAGGAATATCTCCGAAATGGTTCACCCTACAAGAAAATTTATTGAGACATAAATTGTGTATTTTAGCAAGATCTACATTTTTTGTATAGTATGATTTGGTCTATCTCTAACGGTTTACCAGTTATGCAAAAGTCGTCCAGAGTAAATACGACTACAGGGGCAATAGCCAGAAAATTCAAGATATACATTTCATTTGTCATCAACGTATCTCAAACATATGACATTTTAATAAAAATCGTTAGAGCCATTTTCTAGAAAATCAAAATTTTCGAAAAATTTTCCATGTAAAGGGTAGTTTAGGGTGGGGCTATTTTCCTCAAAATATTCGTGTCGCATACTTGAAAGACATTAAACTTAAATACCAACTTTGGTTTCTAATCGAATTTTCGATTTTGAGTTATGCTGTCCACAGACTGACACACACACACACACACACACACACACACACACACACACACACACACACACACACGGACCTTTTTCTAAAAATGCTTTTTTTTAATTCAGGGGGTCTCAAAACATATACTTCCGGTGAAATCTCGACATCGAATTTTTGGGTGGAATACAATACTTCCCCTACTTACCAGTAGAGAAAGTAAAAAAGTAGATCTCCTTAAAACAGAAAATTTATGTCTCATACATTACTTTTTGTTGTCTATTGAACCATTTTGGAGATGTTCCTTGTTATTTGACTGAATTTTACAATACTTACACTTTTCTTTCGTTATTCACATTTTGTCTTTTGGCCACACAAAGAGAACAGAATTTTAAGACCATTATATATGACCATGTCTTAAAACATTTGAATTCCCCTCGTATAAGTAGAATAAGAGTTTGAAGAACAGTTTGCAGAAGTGTAGAGAAAGTAAAAATAAATAAAATATGTTTGATGAGCGATTGGTTAGATGTAAATGTGTGCAGTTGATCCAAAACAAGGTTGTGGTTGTGGCAGAATGGTGGTCACTGGCACCAAGGTTGCTTTGTACTTGCGAACAATAGAACAACCGGAGTGTTGAACTCAAGCAATGATACGGCGGCTGTTTCTGATCAATGTGATTGCTTTGAGGCTTTTATTGTTATTGCTTTCTCATGTGCTAACCGAATTCTGCCATTATGATTGGGTACTGTAAAATGAGAAAAATTGCCATTTTCTGTTTTACTGGAAAATAATCTGTGATTCTTTCTAATTCATAATATATATGGTTTACATTTAAATGTATTTATTAAACACAATGTGTACAGTCGAGTTTTGTAATTTTCACCAGTCCTTCATTAGCGTGGGGATCGTTTCCCCGGCTAGTCAAAGAACTATTCCTTCCCTGCCGGGGAAGTATTTTTTCTTTTTACTGTATTTATTATTACTACTCTTTGGAAATATAAGAATACATGGAACACTTTCGACACAGACTGTACATGGTACGAGTGTAAGCTGTGAGTAAGCAAAAGTATCATATCGCAAGTAATCTAAACAATAAACTATTGTCAGGTTCATTAGCTGGGTCACAGTTCCAGCAATGACGAGTAGGTTGCAATATTCAGTCCAATTTCTTGCAACTTACTATTCTATTGTTCGGCAATGTAAATGGCAACGCTGAAATTATGTATTCGTTCAACTAATAATCAACATTCAGTTCTACATAGTTAATGAAGCAGAAGAATAAAATAATCTAAACCACCTAAAATAATGAAGGATACAGATTCACCCAATAATGCACGTTATTATAGGCAATTAGGAGTTGAAACAATACTATAATTGCTCCAGCCTTAGATCCGCACTTGGTGTAAACACAAGCCGTCAACAACTAACCCGTGATACGCCGAAACCAAAGCACACCATAAAACGTAGTACCCGAAATATCGGCGATTATCTGTGAGTTTTCAAGATGTATGATAACCCTCGTAAAGACTACTTGAATGTAACGCGGTAGCAGCAATATTCCTAAAACTCCTGAGTAAATATCGTTCTGTTGCAACATAAACACGAGGCATGAGTCCACGTGGTGTTTGTTTTGTAATAGTCCCAGGTTATCGCGGAGGGATACAAGGGGCGGATCTAAGGCTGGATGGAGTATAAGTGGTTTTTAATACACAAACAAGTCTTCCTCATTTTTCTAAATCAACTGCGTTCATTTTTAGATTACCGGGCTGAAACAAAACGTGTCGCCTACCCTTCCCTTCCTTTCCCCCCACTTTCAGTAACGCGGGGCCTTACCTCCCCTAACCTCCCCTCCATTCGAATGTGCCGGTCCTGAGAACAGCGTGAAATCACGCCACGTGGCGTTGCCACATTTCTCTTAACCATTTATATCCATTCGGCAAGAAGATAAATGACCCCAAATATTTGTCACTAATTATTTATATATCTACGTATTTTCACTAAATTCCATGTAAAGTGTAGTTTAGAGGGAGAAATTTTCTTCAGAATTTTCTTCTAGTATTCTTGAACGTATTAAACTTAAATATGAAGTTTAATTTTTAACCTACTTCTCGTTTTTGAATTATGCTCTCCAAAGACACAGATACACGAGGACCTTTTTCTAAAAGTGTGTTTTTTTTGTTTTTTTTTTATTCAGAGGCCTCAAAAATCGAAATATCGAAATTTTAGGTAGAATACAATACTTCCGCTATTTACTATACGTAGGGGAAAGTAAAGAAAGTGAAGTCAGCGAAGTAATGCAAGCACTACGACCCGCCACTGTTTGTAACATTAGTTATGAACAGATTTGGAAATCAGTTGGGGCATTTCGTATGGAAATAATTTTGGGTAGTAGCATATGGTGGTATAATTATTCCAGGAGAGTGAGCTAGCCTCAGTGGTCGGAACACTGCAACCGGCCGCTTATTCCTTTGAAGTGTTCACACACCGACAGGAAATCACCGTCGCTTGTTATCGTCACTTGGCTGTGCACTTCCGTTACACGAAAACACGTCGCGACGCCGCCGCCTTCTTCTGATTACGCTGTAGTATTTCCTCAAACAATATTCTACAAGCAGATATGGCAATAATTGAAGTGTAACGTTTATAAGCATATAGTGGGAACAAATCGTTTTTGTAGCTTAAAATCAATACTTTTGTGTTCACATGACTTTCACTGTAATCATTTTTAAAAACTCTTACTTAAAATATATTACTAGAGCTGATTGTTAATTTTCTTGTACGAACAAGGAGAATATGGGAATACAATAGGATATAAGTGAGAGTCAAATGTTTTACAGCTGGTGGTTACGTTGTAGCTTTGAAGTTTTGTTCTCTTTGCATGGGCAAGAGAGGGAGAGAGACAAAAGATGCTATGGTATTGTTGTATGAGAGAAGCTTTATACAGACAAATAAGCAGTAATATCTCCGAAACGGTTCACTCAAAATGAAAAGAAATGTATTTTTGTAAAATTATACACACTTGAAACTATTATCTTGGGACTCACACTTCACTTCGATAAATTGTGTTAAACTCAATATATCTCAAAACGATCGTTTCGACACTCTTGTATATCATTATCAGGCAAACTGACCTTGTATAACAGCTACGAAACCGTTACAACTTCGCGATGACGTCACAATGACGTCACGTATACGTTACCCGCCAAGACATGATGACGTCATTACTCCCCTTGCTCTGAATACAAATTTTGTATCAGAATCACTAAAAATCTGATGTGTTGCACTCACATGACTTTCTCTACTCTTGTACCCATTCTTACAAATTCTTATTCCTATATCTTCTTTCTTGATAGTTGAGATACATATTTGTACAAAATGTCTTATTGCTTATTTCCTTGTAGGTGCAAGGGGAATGTTAGAATACAGTAGGCTTTGTGCGATAGTCAAATGTTTGAGATTCTTTTGTCTTTGCACACTTAACATATAAAAAAAATGAACAACGATGATCCATTTCACGAAAGTTTTCCGAAACTCACACACATAACAAGGAATATCTCCGAAATGGTTCACCGTATAAGAAAATTTATTGGTACATAAATTGTGTATTTTAGCAAGATCTACATTTTTTGTATAGTATAATTTGGTCTATCTCTAACGGTTTACCAGTTATGCAAAAGTCGTACAGAGTAAATACGACTACAGGGGCTATAGCCAGGAAATTCAAGATATACATTTTATTTGTCATTAAAATATCTCAAACATATGACATTTTAATAAAAATCGTTAGACCCATTTTCAAGAAAATCAAAATGTTCCAAAAATTGTCCATGTAAAGGGTAGTTTACGGTGGGGCTATTTTCTTCAAAATCTTCGTGTCGCATTCTTGAAAGACATTAAACTTAAATACCAATTTTGGTTTTTAACTGACTTTTCGTTTTTGAGTTATGCTGTCCACAGTCTGACAGACTGACACACAGACCAACACACAGACACACACACGGACCTTTTTATAAAAATGCTTTTTTTTTATTCAGGGGGCCTCAAAACATGTATTTCCGGTGAAATCTCGACATCGAATTTTTGGGTGAAGTACAATACTTCCCCTACTTACCAGTAGAGAAAGTAAACAGGTATTTCAAAATTCTTAATGTGGTCCCAATTTTTTATAATGGATATTTTTCCCGAAACATTAATTCAATGGGTCCGTTTAATTGCTTTGATAATTTAACCTCAGGATTTATTTCATGTTAAGTGACCAACAATGATCTGCAACCCCTGATTTTTCTGTTTATATTTAATGCTTCTAAAATGTGTGGGTTTTTTTTTTTTTTTCCCGAAATGTCGTTTTGTCTTACCAACGTAAACCTTATCGCAGTCTGGTTATTAAATATAAAATATAAACAAATATCGATATAAATTTTTTCGTTGGAATGCAATACGTCTCCCAATTATTACAGTAATAGAGAATGTAAAGTTAAACGTCTAGGATTAAAAGAGGGCTCATTACATAGAGTAAATAAGGAAGGAGGTTGATGAGAGATATGTTGAGGACAAATCAAGGAACAAGGGCAGGAGTGCAAGAGGGAGAACACCCCAGGGAAATTCCTTGAAACTTCCCTCCCAAGAACCAGGATAAAGCATGTGTGTACCATTCCCCGGATTTTCTAGGAATGAAGAAAAAGTAGAGAGAGAGGGAGGGAGTTACCTCCATCCGTCGGGAAACGAACAGGATTCGTTCATATAAATAGGACGTTTAATCCAGCTTTCTCCGAGGGAGAAAAGAGATTTCCCTTAGCTCCTGACTCAGGAGAAAGTTTTGCCTCTTTCCATCGTTTTTCTTTCCTCCTTCTTTGGAATAAAGTGGAAAGTAAGGGCAACGGGGTCAGTAGTGTTTGACTTTTAGAGTTAAATTTTTGAAGAGGTGATCCAATTCGAAATGGCGCCACCGAGACCGTGGTGTTGATGGACAGCCACGCGAACCCTGCTACGTCACAGTGACGTGAACATGCAACCTGCTGATAAAGTGAACAAATGACTGCTACTTACGAGGAGGCCACTTAAATTAAACTCAGCAACACAACTTAACTTCTTGCAGCCCCAAAACTTCCCTTTGCCTTCTCTGATGCCTGTCCATAACAACTGAACTACTATATAAACTCCAAACTGTGACGTGTTACACTCACACGACTTTCTCTACTCTTGTACTAACCATTCTTACAAACTCTTATTCCTATATCTTCTTCGTGTTAGTTGAGATAAACATTTGTAGAAATTGTCTTATTGCTTATTTCCTTGTAGCTACAAGGGGAGTATGGGCTTTGAGCGATAGTCAAATAATTTAAAGCTCTCAAATTCCGTTCTCTTTGCACGGTTAACTTATAAAAAATGAATAACGATGTTCCATTTGACAGAATTATATGTTCTCTAAAACTCAGACAAATAACAAGGAATATCTCCGAAATGGTTCACTCTGGAAAAAATTTATTGTACGTTTTAGCAAGATCTACATCTATTGTGTAGTAAGATTTGGTCTATCTCTTACGGTTTACCAGTTACACAAAAGTCATCCAGAGTAAACAGGATGCTATAGGCAGAAAATTCAAAATATACATTTCGTTTGCCATAATAACATCTCAAACATGTCATTTTAATCAACATCGTTACAGCCATTTTCAACAAAATCAAAATTTTCGAAAAACTTTCCATGTTAAGGGTAGTTTAGAGTGGAGAAATTTTCTTCAAAATCATCGTGTCGCATCCTTAGAAGACGTTAAACTGAAATATCAGCTTTCGTTTTTAACCGAATTTTCGTTGTTGAGCTATCCTGTGCACTGACCGACACACACACACACGCGGACCTTTTTCTAGAAATGCTTTTCTTAAATTCAGGGGGCCTCAAAACATAAATTTCCGGTGAAATATATGGTGAAATTTCGAATTTTTTGGGCGGATACAACACGTCTACTTACTATACGTAGTAAAGAAAATAAAAATCAGAAATACTATGGGAAGAAAAGCGAGTAGAGAAAGTCGTGTGAATATGATACACCGTACAGTAAAATGTTTAGCACACAAACGTTTTCCATGTACAAACATACATACGTGCCGAATTTTGAGGTGATAGATCATAGTGTATGATTTTAGAATGGACTGCTGTTAAGCTCTAAGGTCTATTTTCCCATGAAGAGCGGGCTGGATTTGCATAGGAACCAAATGGTAGGCAAGCACGGTAATTTTGACCTTGTTGCTTTCAGAGTATGAAGTGTTACCTAACCCCAAAAATAGTAAGGAACATGTGAACCACCTTGCGTGCGTGTGCGTGTGTACATATGAATGCTTGTCCCTTGTGGGTTGCTATACCATATATCCGAATGCGATATATTGACAAATCTAAATGTTTTTCATAAATAATGTTTTTATACTATTCATTTCACTATAACACGTATTACATTTATACGTCTTCTCCTCTCAGTTTTCTTTTAAAAAACATAATTTTTTGTATGTTTGAAATAAAAATGCATCGATTTATTTCACATGGTTTTCTCTATTCTTCTATGTGACACATTCACATGTTCTTCTCTACTCCTCTTCAACATACAATTATCTGTGTGATTGAAATACAATTGAAAGTATTACACTCACATGGTTTTCTCTACCCACTATTCTATTACAAAACATTTTTCTGTTCTCCACTTCCACTTACAATTTATATAATTATCTATACATCTGAAATACAAAGGTAAGGCATTACATTCACATGCTCTTCTCCACTCACTTCTATTTTACCTAACATTCACATATGTTTCTCTTCTGACCCTTCTACAGACAATTCATACACGTTTCTATATTATCGAAACAGAAATGTAACATATTACATTCACACGGTTCTCTCTACCCGGTTTTCTTTCTGTGGTATTTTTGGTAGTTCAACTGTGCTTTTGCATAATGCCTTCCTGGTACTTTCATTTATTTTATTTAATTTTTATTCCTTGTAGTATCCTAAGAATTTTATTGAATATTTGAGTGTGTTAAGTAATATTTTTAATTATCTCCAAAGAAACAAGGTTATTGGACAAGTACAACCTAAGTCTAAATGTTGTAGTGATAAATCATCAAACCACGGACAACGTCGGGTATTTCAGCTAGTAACAAAGAAACACAAGGCTGTTGGACAAGTGCAACCTAAGTCTAAATGTTGTAGGGATAAATCATCAAACCACGGACAACGTCGGGTATTTCAGCTAGTAACAAAGAAACACAAGGCTATTGGACAAGTACAACCTAAGTCTAAATGTTGTAGTGATAAATCATCAAACCACGGACAACGTCGGGTATTTCAGCTAGTAACAAAGAAACACAAGGATATTGGACAAGTACAACCTAAGTCTAAATGTTGTAGTGATAAATCATCAAACCACGGACAACGTCGGGTATTTCAGCTAGTAACAAAGAAACACAAGGATATTGGACAAGTACAACCTAAGTCTAAATGTTGTAGTGATAAATCATCAAACCACGGACAACGTCGGGTATTTCAGCTAGTAACAAAGAAACACAAGGATATTGGACAAGTACAACCTAAGTCTAAATGTTGTAGTGATAAATCATCAAACCACGGACAACGTCGGGTATTTCAGCTAGTAACAAAGAAACACAAGGCTATTGGACAAGTACAACCTAAGTCTAAATGTTGTAGTGATAAATCATCAAACCACGGACAACGTCGGGTATTTCAGCTAGTAACAAAGAAACACAAGGCTATTGGACAAGTACAACCTAAGTCTAAATGTTGTAGTGATAAATCATCAAACCACGGACAACGTCGGGTATTTCAGCTAGTAACAAAGAAACACAAGGATATTGGACAAGTACAACCTAAGTCTAAATGTTGTAGTGATAAATCATCAAACCACGGACAACGTCGGGTATTTCAGCTAGTAACAAAGAAACACAAGGATATTGGACAAGTACAACCTAAGTCTAAATGTTGTAGTGATAAATCATCAAACCACGGACAACGTCGGGTATTTCAGCTAGTAACAAAGAAACACAAGGATATTGGACAAGTACAACCTAAGTCTAAATGTTGTAGTGATAAATCATCAAACCACGGACAACGTCGGGTATTTCAGCTAGTAACAAAGAAACACAAGGCTATTGGACAAGTACAACCTAAGTCTAAATGTTGTAGTGATAAATCATCAAACCACGGACAACGTCGGGTATTTCAGCTAGTAACAAAGAAACACAAGGCTATTGGACAAGTACAACCTAAGTCTAAATGTTGTAGTGATAAATCATCAAACCACGGACAACGTCGGGTATTTCAGCTAGTAACAAAGAAACACAAGGATATTGGACAAGTACAACCTAAGTCTAAATGTTGTAGTGATAAATCATCAAACCACGGACAACGTCGGGTATTTCAGCTAGTAACAAAGAAACACAAGGATATTGGACAAGTACAACCTAAGTCTAAATGTTGTAGTGATAAATCATCAAACCACGGACAACGTCGGGTATTTCAGCTAGTAACAAAGAAACACAAGGATATTGGACAAGTACAACCTAAGTCTAAATGTTGTAGTGATAAATCATCAAACCACGGACAACGTCGGGTATTTCAGCTAGTAACAAAGAAACACAAGGATATTGGACAAGTACAACCTAAGTCTAAATGTTGTAGTGATAAATCATCAAACCACGGACAACGTCGGGTATTTCAGCTAGTAACAAAGAAACACAAGGATATTGGACAAGTACAACCTAAGTCTAAATGTTGTAGTGATAAATCATCAAACCACGGACAACGTCGGGTATTTCAGCTAGTAACAAAGAAACACAAGGAAATTGGACAAGTACAACCTAAGTCTAAATGTTGTAGTGATAAATCATCAAACCACGGACAACGTCGGGTATTTCAGCTAGTAACAAAGAAACACAAGGCTATTGGACAAGTACAACCTAAGTCTAAATGTTGTAGTGATAAATCATCAAACCACGGACAACGTCGGGTATTTCAGCTAGTAACAAAGAAACACAAGGCTATTGGACAAGTACAACCTAAGTCTAAATGTTGTAGTGATAAATCATCAAACCACGGACAACGTCGGGAGGAAAACAGTACCTTCTTCCTAACGTGGAAGAGAAAGTTAAAGAAGTAATTCTTTAATCCACATCTTTGTGTTTATAATGAAAAGCGACAGGGGAGGCGTGATTCAAAAAAGTGAGATCCTTTTCCTACTCCGGGCACATGCCACTATGTCAACACAAATTATCAGCACTTTCCCTACTCTACCCTCATCCCTCCTGCTTGTGTCTTTCCTCCCCTTTGGTTATTTCAGCACTCGATGAGTGGGGGAGATAGAGCAAGTGCTCTCTAAGGAGTCATGAAGGAAAACAGGCAAATGATAAGTGTAAGAATTGAGGCCCTTTTTCACCGACTACCTGTGTGTCGACACACACATTCATACATCACCTGTTCTTTCCCCTCCTTAACTGCTTATGCGTGCGCCTTGGGGTTCTCCAAGGAAAACATCAGAACCTCAAAAATAATAGCTATATAGCCACACTCACTTACATTTATACAGCTCCGCATTTTAGCCGTGCGGTTGCTTCCTCTTCTACGTGCATAGGTCTGGACCAGCGGTGCTCAACTGCAGGCAAGTTAGGGGAGGTTGAAATCACCTCCTTCCACCCGCTGGGACAGAATGACGCATTCATATTCTACTCCTGATTAACCCACAATGTTCCTGACGATACTTTTTGACACGAGTTATGTTTCAGAAGGCCTTCAAAATTTGGTTCAAAGGATGAAGCGGACAGTGTCAAGGCGATTTTCACTAATCTTGCTGCGAGTCACTTTTAATGTAGTTCACTTTTGGAAATGTTTGTTCGCAGATATAAGTGGAGCCAGACTGCAAGTAGTTTCATATGTTATGGCTGCTGTGAAGGCTCACTACATGGAAATAATTGGATTTTGTTTCAAATGTTTTTAGGTCTTCAAATTGTTAAGAGAATGTGTCGTTCATTAATTGAAAAGTTCGTTGTATTTTTGAAGAGAATAAAATTTATCGTGAACATGATGGAATATTTTGCTGCAGACTTCCTAATACACATGAATTCCTACTTCATTTTAAATCATCATTCACACAGTACATTATAATCAGGATTTGAGGGAATCCCGTGTTAATTATGATTTCATCATTTAACACTCCATGCATTTCCTACAGGGAATCATTGGTTTTATGGGCCATCACTACATCCTGCTGGAAAAACACTAAAATAATTTAATGCGTTATGGTCACGTGACCATGCGTTGCCAACTCACCGGTATCCCTCATATATTACATCTCGCTTATCGTTTTTCGCAGATATACATTAAATGATCATTAAAATATTAGAGACAGGCAAAATATGAACTTTCATGTTCTGAACCAGTCGCATGCTTTTGCTGTTCATGTATTGCGCGGAGTAATACCAAAGCGTCCTTCTTATAGCGGATCTAGCATAGGAAGATTGATGTAACAGTGTGCCTGATGGTTTATAATGGGATAAGGTGTGTTCAGTAATAAAATACAAGCTGAAGCAGGGGCACTATCGTTTGTCATCGTCAGGAAATGCCAAGCGCTGTTTGTCCAAAGACTTGACGTACGTACGTTCGTATTTCTATCTCATTGACGACTGTCGAGTATCTAGTGCAATATGATTTGTTTGTTTCCGTGTCCGTACCGGCTTTCTGACATCAGCCAAAGCAAACACTTCTACATGAGTGAAGCTGTCACAAGCAGACTTTTAAACCCGCAATGTTTCACTTGTTTTCTCTTCTCATAGCAGAATTCAGCTTAGCTCCCAGTACCATTGTACAAAGCAAAATAGTGCACAACGCGGCTCTATATAGACTCACTGCTTTAGTAATACACGAATATAAATATAAACTACCATTAGAGAGGCCAAAACATGTAATGTACGAGATTTCCTACTCTGTGCTTCTTTGTTACTAGCTGAAATACCCGACGTTGTCCGTGGTTTGATGATTTATCACTACAACATTTAGACTTAGGCTGTACTTGTCCAATATCCTTGTGCTTCTTTGTTACTAGCTGAAATACCCGATGTTGTCCGTGGTTTGATGATTTATCACTACAACATTTAGACTTAGGCTGTACTTGTCCAATATCCTTGTGCTTCTTTGTTACTAGCTGAAATACCCGATGTTGTCCGTGGTTTGATGATTTATCCCTACAACATTTAGACTTAGGTTGCACTTGTCCAATAGCCTTGTGTTTCTTTGTTACTAGCTGAAATACCCGACGTTGTCCGTGGTTTGATGATTTATCACTACAACATTTAGACTTAGGTTGTACTTGTCCAATAGCCTTGTGTTTCTTTGTTACTAGCTGAAATACCCGACGTTGTCCGTGGTTTGATGATTTATCACTACAACATTTAGACTTAGGTTGTACTTGTCCAATAGCCTTGTGTTTCTTTGTTACTAGCTGAAATACCCGACGTTGTCCGTGGTTTGATGATTTATCACTACAACATTTAGACTTAGGTTGCACTTGTCCAATAGTCTTGTGTTTCTTTGTTACTAGCTGAAATACCCGACGTTGTCCGTGGTTTGATGATTTATCACTACAACATTTACACTTAGGTTGTACTTGTCCAATAGTCTTGTGTTTCTTTGTTACTAGCTGAAATACCCGACGTTGTCCGTGGTTTGATGATTTATCACTACAACATTTAGACTTAGGTTGTACTTGTCCAATAGCCTTGTGTTTCTTTGTTACTAGCTGAAATACCCGACGTTGTCCGTGGTTTGATGATTTATCACTACAACATTTAGACTTAGGTTGTACTTGTCCAATAGCCTTGTGTTTCTTTGTTACTAGCTGAAATACCCGACGTTGTCCGTGGTTTGATGATTTATCACTACAACATTTAGACTTAGGTTGTACTTGTCCAATATCCTTGTGTTTCTTTGTTACTAGCTGAAATACCCGACGTTGTCCGTGGTTTGATGATTTATCACTACAACATTTAGACTTAGGTTGCACTTGTCCAATAGTCTTGTGTTTCTTTGTTACTAGCTGAAATACCCGACGTTGTCCGTGGTTTGATGATTTATCACTACAACATTTAGACTTAGGTTGTACTTGTCCAATAGCCTTGTGTTTCTTTGTTACTAGCTGAAATACCCGACGTTGTCCGTGGTTTGATGATTTATCACTACAACATTTAGACTTAGGTTGTACTTGTCCAATATCCTTGTGTTTCTTTGTTACTAGCTGAAATACCCGACGTTGTCCGTGGTTTGATGATTTATCACTACAACATTTAGACTTAGGTTGCACTTGTCCAATAGCCTTGTGTTTCTTTGTTACTAGCTGAAATACCCGACGTTGTCCGTGGTTTGATGATTTATCCCTACAACATTTAGACTTAGGTTGTACTTGTCCAATATCCTTGTGTTTCTTTGTTACTAGCTGAAATACCCGACGTTGTCCGTGGTTTGATGATTTATCACTACAACATTTAGACTTAGGTTGCACTTGTCCAATAGCCTTGTGTTTCTTTGTTACTATCTGAAATACCCGACGTTGTCCGTGGTTTGATGATTTATCACTACAACATTTAGACTTAGGTTGCACTTGTCCAATAGCCTTGTGTTTCTTTGTTACTAGCTGAAATACCCGACGTTGTCCGTGGTTTGATGATTTATCACTACAACATTTAGACTTAGGTTGCACTTGTCCAATAGCCTTGTGTTTCTTTGTTACTATCTGAAATACCCGACGTTGTCCGTGGTTTGATGATTTATCACTACAACATTTAGACTTAGGTTGTACTTGTCCAATAGCCTTGTGTTTCTTTGTTACTAGCTGAAATACCCGACGTTGTCCGTGGTTTGATGATTTATCACTACAACATTTAGACTTAGGTTGTACTTGTCCAATAGCCTTGTGTTTCTTTGTTACTATCTGAAATACCCGACGTTGTCCGTGGTTTGATGATTTATCACTACAACATTTAGACTTAGGTTGTACTTGTCCAATATCCTTGTGTTTCTTTGTCACTAGCTGAAATACCCGACGTTGTCCGTGGTTTGATGATTTATCACTACAACATTTAGACTTAGGTTGTACTTGTCCAATAGCCTTGTGTTTCTTTGTTACTAGCTGAAATACCCGACGTTGTCCGTGGTTTGATGATTTATCACTACAACATTTAGACTTAGGTTGTACTTGTCCAATAGCCTTGTGTTTCTTTGTTACTATCTGAAATACCCGACGCTGTCCGTGGTTTGATGATTTATCACTACAACATTTAGACTTAGGTACTACTTGTCCAATAGCCTTGTGTTTCTTTGTTACTATCTGAAATATCCGACGTTGTCCGTGGTTTGATGATTTATCACTACAACATTTAGACTTAGGTTGTACTTGTCCAATAGTCTTGTGTTTCTTTGTTACTATCTGAAATACCCGACGTTGTCCGTGGTTTGATGATTTATCACTACAACATTTAGACTTAGGTTGTACTTGTCCAATAGTCTTGTGTTTCTTTGTTACTATCTGAAATACCCGACGTTGTCCGTGGTTTGATGATTTATCACTACAACATTTAGACTTAGGTTGTACATGTCCAATGGCCTTGTGTTTCTTTGTTACTAGCTGAAATACCCGACGTTGTCCGTGGTTTGATGATTTATCACTACAACATTTAGACTTAGGTTTTGCTTGTCCAATAGCCTTGTGTTTCTTTGTTACTAGCTGAAATACCCGACGTTGTCCGTGGTTTGATGATTTATCACTACAACATTTAGACTTAGGTTGTACTTGTCCAATAGCCTTGTGTTTCTTTGTTACTAGCTGAAATACCCGACGTTGTCCGTGGTTTGATGATTTATCACTACAACATTCAGACTTAGGTTGTACTTGTCCAATAGCCTTGTGTTTCTTTGTTACTAGCTGAAATACCCGACGTTGTCCGTGGTTTGATGATTTATCACTACAACATTTAGACTTAGGTTGTACTTGTCCAATAGCCTTGTGTTTCTTTGTTACTAGCTGAAATACCCGACGTTGTCCGTGGTTTGATGATTTATCACTACAACATTTAGACTTAGGTTGCACTTGTCCAATAGTCTTGTGTTTCTTTGTTACTAGCTGAAATACCCGACGTTGTCCGTGGTTTGATGATTTATCACTACAACATTTACACTTAGGTTGTACTTGTCCAATAGTCTTGTGTTTCTTTGTTACTAGCTGAAATACCCGACGTTGTCCGTGGTTTGATGATTTATCACTACAACATTTAGACTTAGGTTGTACTTGTCCAATAGCCTTGTGTTTCTTTGTTACTAGCTGAAATACCCGACGTTGTCCGTGGTTTGATGATTTATCACTACAACATTTAGACTTAGGTTGTACTTGTCCAATAGCCTTGTGTTTCTTTGTTACTAGCTGAAATACCCGACGTTGTCCGTGGTTTGATGATTTATCACTACAACATTTAGACTTAGGTTGTACTTGTCCAATATCCTTGTGTTTCTTTGTTACTAGCTGAAATACCCGACGTTGTCCGTGGTTTGATGATTTATCACTACAACATTTAGACTTAGGTTGCACTTGTCCAATAGTCTTGTGTTTCTTTGTTACTAGCTGAAATACCCGACGTTGTCCGTGGTTTGATGATTTATCACTACAACATTTAGACTTAGGTTGTACTTGTCCAATAGCCTTGTGTTTCTTTGTTACTAGCTGAAATACCCGACGTTGTCCGTGGTTTGATGATTTATCACTACAACATTTAGACTTAGGTTGTACTTGTCCAATATCCTTGTGTTTCTTTGTTACTAGCTGAAATACCCGACGTTGTCCGTGGTTTGATGATTTATCACTACAACATTTAGACTTAGGTTGCACTTGTCCAATAGCCTTGTGTTTCTTTGTTACTAGCTGAAATACCCGACGTTGTCCGTGGTTTGATGATTTATCCCTACAACATTTAGACTTAGGTTGTACTTGTCCAATATCCTTGTGTTTCTTTGTTACTAGCTGAAATACCCGACGTTGTCCGTGGTTTGATGATTTATCACTACAACATTTAGACTTAGGTTGCACTTGTCCAATAGCCTTGTGTTTCTTTGTTACTATCTGAAATACCCGACGTTGTCCGTGGTTTGATGATTTATCACTACAACATTTAGACTTAGGTTGCACTTGTCCAATAGCCTTGTGTTTCTTTGTTACTAGCTGAAATACCCGACGTTGTCCGTGGTTTGATGATTTATCACTACAACATTTAGACTTAGGTTGCACTTGTCCAATAGCCTTGTGTTTCTTTGTTACTATCTGAAATACCCGACGTTGTCCGTGGTTTGATGATTTATCACTACAACATTTAGACTTAGGTTGTACTTGTCCAATAGCCTTGTGTTTCTTTGTTACTAGCTGAAATACCCGACGTTGTCCGTGGTTTGATGATTTATCACTGCAACATTTAGACTTAGGTTGTACTTGTCCAATAGCCTTGTGTTTCTTTGTTACTATCTGAAATACCCGACGTTGTCCGTGGTTTGATGATTTATCACTACAACATTTAGACTTAGGTTGTACTTGTCCAATATCCTTGTGTTTCTTTGTCACTAGCTGAAATACCCGACGTTGTCCGTGGTTTGATGATTTATCACTACAACATTTAGACTTAGGTTGTACTTGTCCAATAGCCTTGTGTTTCTTTGTTACTAGCTGAAATACCCGACGTTGTCCGTGGTTTGATGATTTATCACTACAACATTTAGACTTAGGTTGTACTTGTCCAATAGCCTTGTGTTTCTTTGTTACTATCTGAAATACCCGACGCTGTCCGTGGTTTGATGATTTATCACTACAACATTTAGACTTAGGTACTACTTGTCCAATAGCCTTGTGTTTCTTTGTTACTATCTGAAATATCCGACGTTGTCCGTGGTTTGATGATTTATCACTACAACATTTAGACTTAGGTTGTACTTGTCCAATAGTCTTGTGTTTCTTTGTTACTATCTGAAATACCCGACGTTGTCCGTGGTTTGATGATTTATCACTACAACATTTAGACTTAGGTTGTACTTGTCCAATAGTCTTGTGTTTCTTTGTTACTATCTGAAATACCCGACGTTGTCCGTGGTTTGATGATTTATCACTACAACATTTAGACTTAGGTTGTACATGTCCAATGGCCTTGTGTTTCTTTGTTACTAGCTGAAATACCCGACGTTGTCCGTGGTTTGATGATTTATCACTACAACATTTAGACTTAGGTTTTGCTTGTCCAATAGCCTTGTGTTTCTTTGTTACTAGCTGAAATACCCGACGTTGTCCGTGGTTTGATGATTTATCACTACAACATTTAGACTTAGGTTGTACTTGTCCAATAACCTTGTGTTTCTTTGTTACTAGCTGAAATACGCGACGTTGTCCGTGGTTTGATGATTTATCACTACAACATTTAGACTTAGGTTGTACTTGTCCAATAGCCTTGTGTTTCTTTGTTACTAGCTGAAATACCCGACGTTGTCCGTGGTTTGATGATTTATCACTACAACATTCAGACTTAGGTTGTACTTGTCCAATAGCCTTGTGTTTCTTTGTTACTAGCTGAAATACCCGACGTTGTCCGTGGTTTGATGATTTATCACTACAACATTTAGACTTAGGTTGTACTTGTCCAATAGCCTTGTGTTTCTTTGTTACTAGCTGAAATACCCGACGTTGTCCGTGGTTTGATGATTTATCACTACAACATTTAGACTTAGGTTGCACTTGTCCAATATCCTTGTGTTTCTTTGTTACTAGCTGAAATACCCGACGTGGTTTGATGATTTATCACTACAACATTTAGACTTAGGTTGTACTTGTCCAATAGCCTTGTGTTTCTTTGTTACTAGCTGAAATACCCGACGTTGTCCGTGGTTTGATGATTTATCACTACAACATTTAGACTTAGGTTGTACTTGTCCAATAGCCTTGTGTTTCTTTGTTACTAGCTGAAATACCCGACGTTGTCCGTGGTTTGATGATTTATCACTACAACATTTAGACTTAGGTTGTACTTGTCCAATATCCTTGTGTTTCTTTGTTACTAGCTGAAATACCCGACGTTGTCCGTGGTTTGATGATTTATCACTACAACATTTAGACTTAGGTTGTACTTGTCCAATAGCCTTGTGTTTCTTTGTTACTAGCTGAAATACCCGACGTTGTCCGTGGTTTGATGATTTATCACTACAACATTTAGACTTAGGTTGTACTTGTCCAATAGCCTTGTGTTTCTTTGTTACTAGCTGAAATACCCGACGTTGTCCGTGGTTTGATGATTTATCACTACAACATTTAGACTTAGGTTGTACTTGTGCAATATCCTTGTGTTTCTTTGTTACTAGCTGAAATACCCGACGTTGTCCGTGGTTTGATGATTTATCACTACAACATTTAGACTTAGGTTGTACTTGTCCAATAGCCTTGTGTTTCTTTGTTACTAGCTGAAATACCCGACGTTGTCCGTGGTTTGATGATTTATCACTACAACATTTAGACTTAGGTTGTACTTGTCCAATAGCCTTGTGTTTCTTTGTTACTAGCTGAAATACCCGACGTGGTTTGATGATTTATCACTACAACATTTAGACTTAGGTTGCACTTGTCCAATAGCCTTGTATTTCTTTGTTACTAGCTGAAATACCCGACGTGGTTTGATGATTTATCACTAAAACATTTAGACTTAGGTTGTACATGTCCAATAGCCTTGTGTTTCTTTGTTACTAGCTGAAATACCCGGCGTTGTCCGTGGTTTGATGATTTATCACTACAACATTTAGACTTAGGTTGTACTTGTGCAATATCCTTGTGTTTCTTTGTTACTAGCTGAAATACCCGACGATGTCCGTGGTTTGATGATTTATCACTACAACATTTAGACTTAGGTTGTACTTGGATATGCCCATTGCGATAAATACAAAGAGTGCATCGGTATGCCCTATTCTGCCGTACTGTTGCAAAGACACTAGCCATTTCTCTGGTTTAAAAGTTTATCGGTATAATTTTGAACGGTTCTGACGGTTTAACATTCCGTTTGGTATCTTAATACCGAAGGAATACAATTCTTTAGCCATCTTCGTACTCGGATGAACGACTTGAGGATAATAATATTCCTGCGCATGCGCTAAATTCCACCAGAAAGTCCATGGTGAGTATCCTACTGCGTTACTTGTGCAGTTTCCGGTAAAGTAACGTTTTCAAAAGAAGTGCGACATGTACCAGTACATAACTACTGAAATGGTCGACTTAAACCCCAGCACACTTTGATGTATATGTGCGGAATCACCTGAACGTCGCATAACCAAATGGTTGGATTGGTAGAGGTGGCCCAATTTCACGGCCAGCACGATCGCCAGATCTGGCACCTCTCGACTATTTTCTGTGGAGTTATATGAAGAGTATGGTACTCCTGTAACGTCAGCGGAGGACCTTATGGCGCGAGTCCACGGAGCAATTGAAAATCTTCAAAGACAGCCGCACGTATTGGGTCATGTCCACGAGTCTTACTACCGCCAAATATAGGTTCTGGGATGACGTAGGAAGTACACAGTTCGAAGCCTGTTTGTAATGTACACAGTCCGATGTTGGGTTTATTGACGAAATGTTAAGGTATACCCATCTCATACTTCCATGCGCTACAGCGTCCAAACCGTGCATTCCGGAGAGGGGTTCCTATTTGAAAACAGATCAGTTTGTGGGACACTTGTATATATTTATCATTTGTGTTCAAGGCATGAGTAGCAGAACTGTTGTTCTATGGGCAGCTGTGGTGGGAGAAAGCGCCACTGCGATCTAGTGCAATGCACGTCAGTATAACAGAAAGGGGAACTGTGCAAGAAGCGCCAAGCAGTAAATTGGATACTTAAGTAATCTTGCAGGCTACAAAGTAGTTGCCTGTTTTCGGGATTCGAATACCCATTCTCGCCATCCCGGTCCGGTCCGGTCCGGTCCGGCCCGGATAAGAGGATTTGCAGCTCCACTCAGTGATATTTAATGCCTGGCTAATACCACACACACAGTGTTAGTTCAGTGGGGGCCGGGCCGGGCCATGCGTCATAGCACAGCCCTTAAAGCCGATCTCAGGGTACGCGCGCCCGCTCGCTCCCTGTTAAGATTGAACTGGGATATCCACATGATGAATGTGATATCCCCTTTAAAGCAGATACACTCTTCAACAATGGATGGTATTTCTGGTACCAAGTTTTATTTTCCATATTATCGTACTGATAACGTGAGAGGCCCCGGCTTCGATTCTCTTGGACCACCCACTGACACATGCACCCACACAGGCCTTTTTCTAAAAATCTGATGTGTTGCACTCACATGACTTTCTCTACTCTTGTACTAACCATTCTTACAAACCCTTATTCCTATATCTTCTTCGTGTTAGTTGAGATAAACATTCGTACAAATTATCTTATTGCTTATTTCCTTGTAGGTACAAGGGGAGTATTAGAATACAGTAGGCTTTGTGCGATAGTCAAATGTTTGAGATTCTGTTGTCTTTGCACACTTAACATATAAAAAAAATGAACAACGGTGATCCATTTCACGAAAGTTCTAAGTTTTCCGAAACTCACACACATAACAAGGAACATCTCCGAAATGGTTCACCCTACAAGAAAATTTATTGAGACATAAATTGTGTATTTTAGCAAGATCTACATTTTTTGTACAGTATGATTTGGTCTATCTCTAACGGTTTACCAGTTATGCAAAAGTCGTCCAGAGTAAATACGTCTACAGGGACTATAGCCAGAAAATTCAAGATATACATTTCATTTGTCATAAAAATATCTCAAACATATGACATTCTAATCAAAATCGTTAGAGCCATTTTCAAGAAAATCAAAATTTTCGAAAAATGTTCCATGTAAAGGGTAGTTTAGGTGGGGGCTATTTTCTTCAAAATCTTCGTGTCGCATCCTTCAAAGACATTAAACTTAAATACCAACTTTGGTTTTTAACCAACTTTTCGTTTTTGAGCTATGCTGTCCACAGACTGCCATGCTTTTTTTTGGATTCAGGGGGCCTCAAAACATATATTTCCGCCGAAATCTCCACATCCAATTTTTGGGTGGAATTAAATACTTCCTCTACTTAGTATACGTAGTAGAGAAAGTAATAATTGGAGTTTGTCTTAGTAGTTAAATACATCCATAAATAGAAATTCAATTTTATTTGATTTCATATGCCCGACCCAAGTTGATATGAGGTCGACATAGTACGAGACATTTTCTGTTGAATAGGGCGAAATTAGAGCGAGCGAGAGCGAGCGAGAGAGAGAGGGAGCAATAAGTGCGTTAAGTTCAGATAGAGGTCTGGCCGCTCCAGGGAACGTTGGAGCGATGCACAAAGGTCATTTGTAGTTACATTATGTAAAGGTTTCCTGCGGGGCCAAGACCAGTATTAGAACTGTGGCTTTGGGAATCCGAACAGTTAAATCATTGAAATTCCACTTAGAGACACACAAACGTATTGCTGACCACCGTCATTCCATTTCTTGCTACATACCTAAAACCAACAAAATTTGCGATTTCAATCATCTCTTACTGCCATCAACGACATCTCAAAACCATGTGTTTAAGGACACCGCGAAGTGCATTTTGTGATTAATTTTAAATAAATCTGATGTGTTGCACTCACATGACTTTCTCTACTCTTGTACTAACCATTCTTACAAACTCTTATTCCTATATCTTCTTCGTGTTAGTTGAGATTTGTACAAATTATCTTATTGCTTATTTCCTTGTAGGTACAAGGGGAATATTAGAATACAGTAGGCTTTGTGCGATAGCCAAATCTTTTAAAGCTTTGAGATCCCGTTCTCTTTGCACGCTTAAGATCCATTTCAAGAAATTTCTAAGCTTTCCGAAACTGACACAAATAACGAGAAATATCTCCGAAATTGTTCATTCTACAAGAAAACTTTTTGAGACATAAATTGTGTATTTTAGCAAGATCTACATTTTTTGTATAGTATAATTTGGTCTATCTCTAACGGTTTACCAGTTATGCAAAAGCCATCCAGAGTAAATACGACTACATAGGCTATAGCCAGAAAATTCAAGATATACATTTCATTTGTCATAAAAATATCTCAAACATATAACATTTTAATAAAAATCGTTGGAGCCATTTTCAAGAAAATCAAAATTTTCGAAAAATCTTCCATGCAAAGGGTAGTTTAGGGTGGGGCTATTTTCTTCAAAATCTTCGTGTCGCATCCTTCAAAGACATTAAACTTAAATACCAACTTTGGTTTTTAACCGACTTTTCGTTTTTGAGTTATGCTGTCCACAGACTGACAGACACACACACACGGACTTTTTTCTAAAAATGCTTTTTTCGGATTCAGGGGTTCTCAAAATATATATTTTATGTGAAATCTCGACATCGAATTTTTGGGTGGAATACAATACTTCCCCTGCTTACCAGTAGAGAAAGTAATAAATGGTCATTTCTGCTGGATGAAACTAAAATTTTATACAAACCTGATTCCATAAAAATTAGAAAATGTAATAGGTCTATATTTGTAATCTAATTTGTTTGTATTTATGAACAAATTTTGCACTAGTAGGTATACTAGATAGCAACAAACACATAAATAAATTGATGATTGAGAAGAGAAATTTAAAAAGGTAGGAAATAAAAAGAGTAGCTAGTAATAAAATTAGTGCCATTTGCACAATGGTGACCACGTACAACACAACTCATCATGTCCCACTATGTTCTTTGTAATTGCATTGTTCTGTCACGTCACATAAACCAAAACGAATGTGACAGCTGATGCATTAAATTACAATAAAGCCCGCCGCCCTCCCCCCCCCCCCTTTAGAGGTCAGCTGTCAATTATTGTTTGCCTAGTTTCCGGTTAGGTTAGACAAACGTGTGTGTGTGTGTTGTGTTCTGAAATAGGTTTCCCCTGAGACACTATCATTATAAAGGCATTTTTACTTTCTCTACTGGTAAGTAGGGGAAGTATTGTATTCCACCCAAAAATTTGATGTACAGATTTTACCAGAAACATATGTTTTGGGACCTTCTGAAAAAAAAAAAAAAAAAAAAAAAAAAAAAAAAGTATTTTTAGAAAAAGGTCCCAAAACGTATTTCCGCTGAAATGCCTTCATCGAATTTCGAATTTTTGGGTGCAATACAATACCTCCTCTACTAGCCAGTAGAGAAGGTAAAAGGGTACTTTTAGGAAAAGGGTCCGAGTGTATGTGTGGACAGCATGACTCAAAAACGAAAAATCAGTTAAAACTTTAAGTTGGTTTCTAAGTTAATATCCTTTCGTCTAGTTAAAACTAGTTCCTTTACATGCAACATTTTCGAAAACTTTAATTTCCTCGAAAATAGCTCTAGCTATGAGGTGGAATCAGGACTGAAAAACTCAACGCCATAGCCTGGAGTTGAACCACGGATCTTCCGCTTATCGAGCGGCTGCTCTAACCACTAAGGTACCATGGCCAACTTGCCACTACGACATTAAATTCCCCAGCTGATTCGTACTTTTTCCCGGTTAGACCACAAGGAAGTCTCACATCAGAGATAAATACCCCAAGGGCGACTTACAATTGTAAGTACTTTATGTGCCGGCTTTAAGTAACCTTTAAATGTAATTATTATTCATTTATGCCAGCAAAGTTAATAGTGGTGTTTTCAAATACACGTTATTATTATGATTGTGATTATTATTATGGGTATTCATTTAATTCTTTCCAGATTTCCTGGTTTTCCTCAATATCTGCTTATGTATTCCAAATGGATAATTTGGAGGTTTGAGATATTTACTTGGCAGTTCAGATAAATGGAGTAGGTAGTAATGATGCAAATTTTGAGTATTTGTCTGGAGGGATGGAGGGATTGGTGGTGGACAATTACTGGACCATTACGTACCACTCTGGTGAGGGCAGAGCTCTCTAGGGAGTAGCGTAGCTGATTGCTCGTTTCGACTCTGATGGAGTGGCATCATGACCTCTCCCTCGAGCCTACATCTTCTGCACTAAACGCTCATCAAATGAATCAGCTACACAAGTAACCAATCATTTCAAGTAGAGGTCAGCACACCGAGCATTCGGGAGATCGCGGGTTTGATAGTTCGAGGTTTCCCCGGGTCGCCAGGCGAACACTGGGAAGTATTTCCGTATCCTCCATTGCGTTACATTAATCATTTCACTTCACCCTTCACTCCGTTAGGTTTCTTTCAGGGTTGGAAGCGTCGGCGAGCGTCGCGGCAGCAGCACGGCAGGATCAACTCTTGCGCTCCGGAAATCTCACCCCCTCGGATAAGAGAGCAAAGTTGCTAAGATGGGATGGTGCAAGCCCAATGGGGGAGGGAAGCCTGTTTCCGAGTACCGCCCCCCCCCTCCTGGCAGTACGATTCTGAACCTGTTAGCGAGGAGCCAGGCTGATCCAGTCTCTGCCGGGGTACTTCAAACTGGTAAAATGTAAGGACCCTGCCCTCTGCTCTGTAGTGGCAACGTTCCGACCAGCTTTCGGATCCATTCACCTTATTCATCCTACTGGGAGATGCCCATCAGGGGCATAGGCACAAAGAGTGTAGATTTGTAGTGAGTGTAAAGAATGTGTTACTGTGAATTTGAGAAGGTTCTATGGTTTTTCTCTGAAGATTGTGGTGAAATGCCAAGCCTAGGGAGATCTCAAGAGCAATATTTCCAATAACTGAATTCTAAAACTTCAAACTGCTTTCTGTCTACATAATTTTTGTACTTTGGGGTAAACTTTTTTGCAGTAAATATTGAAGGATAAAGCTGAAATTTTCAGGACATGTAAAGCGTAAGTTATTAAAGATAACTGTGCATTAGTTTGTTGAATACACTCATACATACAAGTATATTCTTCTTTCTTTGTGATTATCAGTAATATTTTATTGTGGTCTAAATAGAAAAAAGTAGATTTCTAATAAATATTAATATTTTGGGAAACCCATGCACAAATTTATTGCATAGGCATAAAGAAACTGGCATACCAAATTTCAGGCCTCTATTTTAATTCTAAAGTGTAAAAAGTCTACCTTTTATTGCTGTTCAATATTTTAATTACAACCTATTTAATCGTGAACAATGAAACTTATACCAACATTTTATCATGGCAGGTGCAATGTGATCTAAAACTTTCATTAAAATTAGTTGAAAGTAAAGACAGTGCATCTGGTACCAGAGTGTTCCCTTAATAACATCTTCTGCACTCGCAGCATACATTAGTTTTGGAACGATAAATGCTAATCTGGTTGCTCCATAGTGTTAAATGAATCATCCTTAACAGCTTTTTAAGCCACAAATGCCGTCGTAAATAATATAAGATGTGGGATTGGCCAGGTAGGTAGCTACATCTATTGTTAACGTGAAATCATCTAGCTAATGGCCCCGGTATTAATTTGCACTTCGGGGCCGTGTATAATGGTTCTTGCTGAATCCGTCGTTACTTGCAAGGCTGCTAATGTGCCTACAAGAAATTCCACTGACGTTAATGTAATAATGCGGATTAAAGACTTTGAGAGACCGGGGTCTCATCTAATGTCCCTTGCTGCTTATCTTGCAGGTGACGAAACCAGGTGAAGCCTTACCACGTTCCTTCAAGACCTTCAGGGCAAGGGACAGGGCTTAACTCCTCTCATATATTACCTATGTGTATGCAAATGTGTGATCTGAAAACTTGCTAAACATGCCAAAAATATGTGCCAGGGGTAAGTATTTAATTAAGATCTGAATGACTGAGCTAATATAAATGTACGCGGTACTCACCAGACATTATTCCTGGAAGGGATCACTGAGTACTTCAAACTCACAGGGTAAGACCACTTGCATAACTGGTAAACATGAAGAAATTGTCCAAATCTTACGGTACAGAAATGTAGATCTCGTTAAAACGCACATCATTTGGGGGGGGGGGGGAGGGGGGGGGGGAGGGTTAAATGAACCATTTCGGAGATATTCCTTTATATTGGTATATGTTTTGCAATACTTAAAATTTTCTCAAATGCAAGGTCGTTGTTCACTTCTTTATCTCTTGGCCGTGCAAAGATGATAGAATTTCAAATTCTTGATCTAGCAACCAGTTTTAAAGGATTTGACCATCGCTCATAGTCTATGTATTCCCATATTCGTCTTGCACCTGCATGAAAATTAGCAGTAAGATAATTTGTGCAAATGTTTATCTCGACTAACTAGTATAAGAGTAAAGAAAATTATGGGAGTGTAACAGATAAACTCTTTTAACAGTGTCATTTAAAAGTTCTTAAAGAACTTTAATTGAACTGGCTTCTTTACAATTTAGTTCATGCAGGACAGCAGCAAAACTATCACAAGTACCCTTAAATAAAACACACAGCGGTGGAGCAATTCCCGGTTTTTACCTCGTGGGCTCATGTAGCTTAAGAAAGCAGGGTGTCTATACTTTCTTCCAAATGAAGGGATAGTATCCTAACATATCAGTTGTTCCAATAATGAATACCTAATTGAGACATCTGGCTTAAGTAATTCAACAATAAAGAAGTGGAAGATGACTAGCTAAAAATAGTACTGATGTTGCTTTTATGTGATTTTATCTAGATATGCGACCATTATTTTAAAAAGAGGTTTATTTTGTGTGCATTTTGTTTACATAAAAATTACAAAATGTGTATTACTATCTGCAATAAAACTTAAGCATTTGCCCCGGTGTGCATATCCGGAATATTAAACTCAGTTTTAGGTTCTTATTAGGATGTAAACAAAATATTGTGACATCGGGCTCGGCGCTCGGCAGGGAACACACTAGATTAGGCTGCTTCGTGCGATTTCTGTGTTTGTGACACTAATAATGGAAGTGGTAGAAACAAAAGGGTCTTGGGAGACGTTCTCGAGAGTTCTAGCCGACACCAGAGAACAACAGAGCAGTGAATTTTAGAACTGAGTTACGGACACGAGTCAGTGACTGTGAGACAGCTGTGTGTGTTGCCGTGTCGGAATTCCTAAAGACCCTAACGGACTAAGCAAAGCTACGAGAAGTAAAAACTCTGAGTTGTGATAGCCCGAAGGACTTTAGACTGTGTTAACGCCGAGAAGAAAACTGAATTTGTGGCAAAAGTTTAAAAGACAATGCAAACTGGTGTCAGAAGTGGGATTCCTCGAGTTGCCGTTTGGTTACAGTATGTATTTACATAAAAATCCGAGCCCTAATGAATAATAAAAGCTGAACTGGTTGTTTTGTATGGACGATGGTTCATTGTAAGAGTTCACAAACACAAATGTCATTTGTGAGAGAAACCGACGCTATCTTTTCAAAGTTAGCTGTCGCATCTGGAATACTGGATCAAGTTTTCATTTCATATAGCTATACTTATATCCCCCGACGCACGAGCAGCGAAATTACTGCAATTGCTCTATTGCATGTATAGAAGCGTGGATTGCTTTCCGAGGGCGTAACCCCACCATATCGGGTATAATAGTAGTAAAACAAGCAAAGTTGGAATATAAAGGAAGGGAGACGCACCAGATGTGGCTGCCAATTACTTTCTGCTCGCGCCAAGGAAACTTTGTACTCAGTAAGTGCTCTTTTCATGCGAAAATGTTTTCTGAACGTACGTACCCGCGCCGAGTACGTCAATATCTGTGATCGAAATTGGCAGTTCGCGCTTCAGCGATTAGAAGGCAATTGTGTGGCCCATTACGTTTGCGGGAAATTGTATACCAAGTGGTCGATACAAAAACCTCATACGTTGCAATCTACTCTACCCTTAACAATTTGTTATATGTAGGTATAACGATGCAATAGGTTAAGACCAGTCACGTGTTTAAACAGCAAGTCGTTATGCGATGCCTACGAAAAATGGTTCATAACTTGAGACAAAATCCGTTGTGTGCACTCACATGACATTTTCTACTCTTGTACTAACCATTGTTACAAACACTTATTCCTCTATCTTCATGTTAATCAAGATAAATTATTATATAAATTATCTAACTCCTAATTTTATTGTACGTGCAAGGGGAATATCGGAATACAGCAGACTTTGAGCAACAGTCAAATATTTTAAGAGCTGGTCCCTATTTGACGACTTTAAAATTCCGTTTTCTTTGCATGGACAAGAGATAAAGAAGTGAATAACGACTTTCTATTTGAGAAATAAATCGATTTGGTCTATCTCTTATGGTTTACTACTTATGTAAAAGTCGTCAACAGTAAACAGGACTACGTGCTATAGCCAGAAAATTCAAAATATACATTTCATTTAGCTTAAAATATCTCGAATATATGGCATTGTTGAAACCAAAATGTTTCAACAATTTTTCATGTTTAGGATGGAGCCAGTTTCTAAAAAATCTGTCAAATCCTTGAAATACATTAAACTTGAATATCAACTTTGGTTTTTAACCGACTTTTCGTTTTTGAATTATGCTGTCCACAGACTGACACATATGCACACACAGACCTTTGTCTAAAAATCGGATGTGTTGCACTCACATGACTTTCTCTACTCTTGTACTAACCATTCTTACAAACTCTTATTCCTATATCTTCTTTCGTGTTAGTTGAGATAAACATTTGTACAAATTATCTTATTGCTTATTTCCTTGTAGGTACAAGGGGAATGTTAGAATACAGTAGGCTTTGTGCGATAGTCAAATGTTTGAGATTCTGTTGTCTTTGCACAATAACATATAAAAAAATGAACTAAGTTTTCCGAAACTCACACACATAACAAGGAATATCTCCGAAATGGTTAACCCTACAAGAAAATTTATTGAGACATAAAGTGTGTATTTTAGCAAGATCTACATTTTTTGTACAGTATGATTTGGTCTATCTCTAACGGTTTACCAGTTATGCAAAAGTCCTCCAGAGTAAATACGACTACAGGGACTATAGCCAGAAAATTTAAGATATACATTTCATTTGTCATCAAAATATCTCAAACATATGACATTTTAATCAAAATCGTTAGAGCCATTTTCAAGAAAATCAAAATTTTCGAAAAATGTTCTGTGCAAAGGGTAGCTTAGGGTGGGGCTATCTTCTTCAAAATCTTCGTGTCGTATCCTTGAACGACAAACTTAAATACCAACTTTGGTTTTCAACCGACTTTTCGTTTTTGAGTTATGCTGTCCACAGACTGACAGACTGACACACAGACACACACACGGACCTTTTTCTAAATATGTTTTTTTTTTTATTCGGGGGGCCTCAAAACATATATTTCCGGTGAAATCTTGACATCGAATTTTTGGGTGGAATACAGTACTTCCTCTACTCAGTATACGTAATAGAGAAAGTAAAAATGCTCATGTTTGGTGTTAGTGTTTCTCCTACACAATAGATGGTAGCACCAGTCAGAAGCGTTTTGATTTTGAGAGTTAGGCCATTTTTAGACATATACCTTCACTTATGAAGGGTAAAGGAATATATTCGTCACCAAAACACTGTAGAGTATTGTCCCTGGAGGTTGGAAACGCCGGTAAACCATCTGGTAATGTTATATTCCGCTGGCTAGTACCCACTATTGAATACAACTGCGTTATATCGAGCACTGGGAGGCAAGTTTTAAATGAGTCAGCGTTTCCATTCAGATGCATGAACGGTAGGTAAAACATTCATTCGATTTTTTGCTCTTTTTCCCTTGTGAATGTGTAAGTCTATTTATAACGAACGAACGACCGACCGAACGGTTGGAAACATTTTCCCATAAACAGCTGTTAAAGCTTGCCGCTTTGAATTGCGCTGCAAATGGTACAGTCGTTTGATCTCCACCAAGGTTATCGGTCAAATTGCTCTCAAATTGGACAATCTAAACTTCCCTTCTCAACATAGAAATACTTTTATTCTTTTACAGAAAACGACACGCAGAGATTTGTGCAGTGAACTTGTCTCTTGTGCTATGATTCTTTCATCCAGCTAGAAGGCAAAAATGATGTTTATTCAGAATCACAATGCTTTGGCTACCCATTGCTATTCTAACTGCAGTTTATAGTTTAATCCATACAGATTTCTATTTCAGTCTTTATCATCGTCTCATCACTCTTTTTTACTTTCACTACTGTAGGGGAAGTATTATATTCCACCCAAAAATTCGATGTCGAAATTTCAACAGAAATATGTATATTGAGAACTCCTGAATAAAAAAAGCACTTTTCCTAGAAGGTGTGTGTGTGTGTGTGTGTGTGTGTGTGTGTGTGTGTGTGTGTGTGTGTGTGTGTGTGTGTGTGTGTGTGTGTGTGTGTGTGTGTGTGAGTGGACAGCATAACTCGAAAACGTAAAGCACCTTAAAAACTAAAGTTAGTCTTTCAAGGATGTAACACGAAGATTTTGAAGACTAGCCTTTGCGTGGAAACGTTTTCGTAAATTTCGATTTTCTTGAAAATGACTAACGATTTTGATTAAAATGCCTTATGTTTGAGATATTTTTATGAAAAATGAAATGTAGCGTAGTTGGTAGAGCACCTGCCTGCTGTGACAGGGGACCCGGGTTCGATTCCCGACAGGGGTAGGAATTTTACTCCAGCCAGGATTATTCCTCATCCTTCTCTGAGCCTGGAAGTATAATGGCGAGTGGTTAGACCGCTCGCCTACCACCTAGGCGGGACACGTATGTGGTATTCGTGGTAACTCCGGCTTCCCCCGCCATTCATTTCACCAATTGCTCCATTATCGCCCTTCCAATCATCCATTTCGCCTGCATTTCATATCATCCTCTTCCTCACTAACATGTCTGGTGCTTGGCTGACCACCCGCTTCCAGGTCTTCACTCTGTCTGGTCCAGAGGTCTCTCTTATCCCCAACAGGTGTCTGACCCTAGACACTGGCTTTAAGTCCTACATAATGGGAGGGGAATCAGGGAAAAGAAATGTATATCTTGAATTTTCTGGCTATAGCCCCTGTAGTATTTACTCTGGACGACTTTTACATAAGTGGTAAATCGTTAGAGATAGACCAAATCATACAATACAAAAAATGTAGATTTTGCTAAAACACAATTTATATCTCAATAAACTTTCTTTTAGGGTGAACCATTTCGGAGATATTCCTTGTTATGTGTGTGAGTTTCGGAAAACTTAAAACTTTCGTGAAATGGAACATCGTTGTTCATGTTTACTTTCTCTACTGGTAAGTACATGTCGAGATTTCACCGGAAATATGTGTTTTGAGACCCTCTGAATCCAGAAAAGGCATTTTTAGAAAAAAGGTTCGTGTGTGTGTGTGTGTGTGTATGTGTGTGTGTGTGTGTGTGTGTGTGTATTTGTGGACAGCATAACTCAAAACCGAAAATTCGGCCAAAAACCTAACTTTTTATTTAAGCTCAGAATCTTCCAAGGATGCGACACGGAATTTTCGAAGTAAACATTCCATTCCAAGCTGCTGTTTACATGGAACATTTTAAAAACATTCTGATGATCTTCGTTACAATACCATATGTTTAAGATACCTTCACAACAAATGAAATGAATCTCTCTAATTTTCTGGGAATTATCTTTAAGTTGTGTTGCATGTACATAGGTCTAGTGTTAAGGAGAGGTTAAAAATCTTACTAAACAAAACAAAAAATGTGTATCTTGTTAAGGGATGCAATTTATATCAAATTAATTTTTTCTGTGGCGAACTGTTTCCGAGATATTTGTTATTATTTGTTTTAATTTTCTAATAATCATACTTTTCTCGATCGATATTCCTTTTTTTTTTTTACCCTTGGACATACAAAGACAACGGAATTTCAAAACTATCAAATAGCGACCAGTTTTAAAAGATTCCTATATTCCCCTTGTACCTACACGGAAACAAGCAGTAAGATAATTTGTTCTATGTTTACTATATTAACACGAAATAGATACCGCAGTAAGTGTTTATGAGTGTAATTTGTACCAATAAGGCCGTATGATAAATATACATATATACGTAATTTCAACCTTTTATTTCCTGTCTGATATTTACATTGAGAAGCAAGTCTATCTGCATCGGAGACTGTAACTGGAGTCGTTAAACTTCCCACTGTCATTGTGGATTTGGACATGACATATTGAAGCTGGATATAGGACACATTTCAAGTGAAATGATGGCAAGAACCCATCTGTAGTTAATTGCCTCAGATTTGTCAGCAAATATGAAGCTCGTGGTACCCCTAAGGCTTCTTCCGCACGAGTCCCGTGTCTAGAGAGACGGGCATTAAGAGCCTGGACTATACACAATCTCTAACTCACTCAACGTCCAAAACATCGTTCACCAACTTTACACCCTGTTTAATATTGTGACGCTGGCCGCGGCGCACAGCAAAGGACGGCAGGGGCCACGCTGTCCCACTCCACTAGCGGTGCGTGTATCAAAGACGCTCTAGGTCAGACTGACTCACAATAGCAAACAGGTGACAATATGAGCGACACAGCCGACAGGGTTTTCCAGATTATTCGAGAACTGTCCGGCAGCCGAGATATTTGTCGAAGTTCGAGAAGGGACTGTGTTACGTCATCCTCACTATATAAGGAGGCGAATCAACGAACAGAGTGAGTTACAGACAGGAGTCAGTTCACCCTTCAGTTTTAGTGAGACAGAAAAAATGAGAGAGACAAAAGTGAAGAGAGGGAGAGTCAAGGTTACGAAAAGAAAACAGTTGTGAATTGTAACATCACGAAAGTCTGTAGACAGTAAAAGAATAGTCTATTCGTGCGGAAGTTTTGGAGGAAAATATAGTAAGAAAAATTAACTGGATTGGACGTTTTTGTCACAATGTGTATGCACTGAAAGCTTCCATAAAATACACTTAACCAAGCAGGATGGTAGTCTCTGAACAGCATTCATTCGTCAGATCGTGGAATCGACTTCCGTGGCCAACCTTCTTGAGGTCACTCACTAGACGAATGCTGGGAAAGATAATTAGTCACATCCGGCTCGGCGCACAACGAAGGACGGACGGGAACAAGCTACTTCACAGTACTCGCCGTACCGGCAAGCTGACTAAGACGTTCAACGTTAGGTTGCCTCGTGGTACTGCTATGTGTACGTGACTGTCAACAACTAAAGCGACAGAAACAAAAACGGTTTCGAGAAAGTTCGTGAAATTTCTACCTGCCTCTTTTCTGGTTCTTGTGTGTCGCTGTAACTCCAGAAAGGTCCGTGTGACGTCATACTTAGTATATAAGGAGGTTAAAGAAGATCAGAAACGAGTGAGTTAGTTTTAGAGTTGAGTTACGGACATGAATGAGTGTGTCATTGTGTGTGAGACAGCTGTGTGTGTCATGTTGGCACGTCGTAAGAAGATTCAACAAGCGTCGTTAGCAATTGTAACGTCACAATTAGTGTATGAGAGACGAAGGGGGTGAACAAAGACACTAAAAGGTCTGAGCAAGGTTATCAGAAGAACA
The DNA here is from genome assembly GCA_030765045.1 of Tenodera sinensis. NCBI lineage: Eukaryota > Metazoa > Arthropoda > Insecta > Mantodea > Mantidae > Tenodera > Tenodera sinensis. The sequence goes on from CM060972.1 coordinate 7,812,386, forward strand.
GTTGTGACTGCACGAAAGACTGTGCACTGTGTTAACGACGAGAAGAAAACTCTTTGGGGTAAAATTTTAGAAGACAATAAACTGATAGAAAAGTAACCGGATTGTTTGTCGTTTTATAACAATATGTTAGAGAAAATCATCATACTTATTTTTACTTTCTCTACTACTTATAGTAAGTAGAGGAAGTATTGTATTCCAGCCAAAAATTTGATATTGAGATTTCACATGAAGTAGAAGTTTAAACACTTCCTGTATAAAAAAAATTACTTTCTCTACTGGGAAGCAGGGAGAGTATTGTATTCCACGCAAGAATTCGATGTCCAGATTTAACCGGAAATTATGTTTTGAGACCCCTGAATCCAAGAAAAAAGCATTTTTGAAAAAGGTCGGCGCGCCTGTGTGTGTGTCTATCAGTCTGTGGACAGCATAACTCAAAAACGAAAAGTCGCTTAAAAACTAATGTTCATATTTAAGTTTAATGTTTTTCACGGATGCGACACAAAGATTTTGAAGAAAATAGCCCCACCCTAAACTATCCTTTACATGGATGGTTTTTCGAAAATTTTGATTTTCTTGAAAATGGCTCTAACGATTTTGATTAAAATGTCATATGTTTGAGATATTTTGATGACAAATAAAATGTATATCTTGAATTTTCTGGCTATAGCCCCTGTTGTCGTATTTACTCTGGACAACTTTTGTATAACTGGTAAACCGTTAGAGACAGACCAAATCATACTACACACAAAATGTAGATCTTGCTAAAATACACAATTTATGTCCGAATAAATTTTCTTGTAGGGTGAACCATTTCGCAGATATTCCTTGTTATGTGTGTGAGTTTCGGAAAACTTAAAACTTTCCTGAAATGGAACATCGTTGTTCATTTTATATGGTAAGTGTGCAAAGAGAAGAGAATCTCAAAGCTTTAAAAGATTTGACTATCGCACAAAGCCTACTGTATTCTAATATTCCCCTTGTACCTACAAGGAAATAAGCAATAAGATAATTTGTACAAATGTTTATCTCAACTAACACGAAGAAGATATAGGAATAAGAGTTTGTAAGAATGGTTAGTAGAAGAGTAGAGAAAGTCATGTGAGTGCAACACATCGGAATATTTTTTGCTAATTAGGTACCTACATAATGGTGTTCGTGGAGTGACACTAGTGCAGGAGAGGGAAATAAGATGGTTGTAAAGAAAGGGGAGCACATTTGCATCCCTATGTTGGTACTAACTGTAATCTTCCTTGTATACGATGACGGGACGGCGTCGCATAATGTCAGCGTTTTTTCTCTGCCGTATACTTCGGGCGAGGGCAGATTTAATACCTGTCACCGCACCACGACGATATGGTGGTTAAAGTTTGGGCGCAATATCGCCAACATCTGCTTCACTACGTGCCTCGCCAGGACCCCCGCCCGCCCGCCCGCCCGCCATGTGCGCGCTAATGACGCCAGCTCCGCGCGGCGCGGCCCGGCGCGGCGCGGGGATGTAGACATCACTTATATTGCGATATGTCGAAACAAAGCAAGTAAGTTGCGAGCGAGCAAGCGACACATTGCCCTGACGTGCGGCACAAACATAAAAACTAATATCCCTCCTCCACAGACGTTCATAGCGAACAATCGAAACTTTAATAAAGAGGGGAATTTACGTTTGTCAGGTTCATCTAGAACATTTCACTTTCACTTTCACTGGGAAGTATCTCCGTATCTAGGTTTCACAAGTCCCTTAAAAAGAAGAAAGAAACAAGAAAAAAGCATTTTTACTGTCTCTACTATATACTAAAAATATATACAAGAGGGTTTTGCATTCTACCCCAAAATTCGATAACGAGATTTCACCGGAATTAAATGTTTTGAAACTCCTTTAATAAAAATCTGATGTGTTACACTCACATGACTTTCTCTACTCTTGTACTAACCATTCTTACAAACTCTTATTCCTATATCTTCTTCGTGTTAGTTGAGATAAACATTTGCAAAAATTATCTTATTATTCATCTTCTTTTAAGTACAAGGAAACATGGGAATACAGTAGGCTTTGAGCGATATTAAAATTGTTTAAAGCCTTGAGATTCCGCTAAAGATGTACAGCTGAGGTATAAAAAATTAATCTCGATCTTTCATTTGACAAATGTTTGTTACCCAAAACTGACACTAATAACAAGTAATATCTCCGAAATGGTTCACTCTACCAAAAAATATTGGACGCAGATTGTGTGTTTTATCAAGATTTACATTTTTGTATATGAAGTTTTGGTCTGTCTTATGGTTTACGAGTTATTTAAAAGTTATCCAAAGTAAATACGACTACAGGGGCTATAGCCAGAAAATTCAAGATATAAATTTCATTTCTCATCAAAATTTCTCAAACAAAACCGTTGAACCATTTTCAAGAAAATCAAAATTTTCCAAAAAGTTTTCATATAAAGGGTAGTTTAGGGTGGGGATATTTTCTTCAAAATCTTCGTGACATATTCTTGAAGGACATTAAACCTAAATACCAACCTTGGTTTTCAAACGAGTTTTCGTTTTTGAGTTATGCTGTCCACAGGCTGACAGACTGACACAAGGGCCTTTTTCTAAATATGCTTTTTTTGGATTCAGGGTGTCTCAAAACATATATTTCCGGTGAAATCTCGACATCAAACTTTTGGGTGGAATACAATACTTACCCTAATTAACAGTAAGGAAAGTAAAAAAGGAAATAAAAAGAAAACGATTTTCACTTTTTGTTGCAATTACTTACAGTAGGTTAAGAAAGTATTGTATTCTATCTTCAGAATCTTCACTACCCTAAGAGGGTAGTCGTCCTATACACCCCAGCCTTAAAATCAATCGCTGCCGCTTTGTGGCGGCGAGTTAAAGACTCGCTCCGTTCTCCAGAACGAAAGTATTGTATTGTACCCAAAAATTTAATGTCGAGGTGTCAACGGATCTATATGTTTTAAGGCTCAGAGGTAAAAGAAAATAATTTTAGAAAATTTGATTCAACATGAAAGTTTAGTTACTGAAGATCAAACGTTTCAAAGTATGCGACTGGAATATTTTTGAAGAAAGTGGAACGATTTCGATGAAACTTCCATATTTTTAAGCTATATTTCTTGGAACAGACTTCCTTCTGGAGAACATTGCAGAAAGATATGTAGTACGTCTATTTAAAACATACAATTTCTGTCAAAAAGTCTTTAGAAAATTTAATCTTTGGTGGCGTAGTCATGAATTAGATCAGAAATATGTTGATAAAAGCAGCTATTGCTAAAATTAGTATCCTTCCTTTCGTGTCTTTCAAACCACATAATCCACATAGCCAGATTTAAGGAAATGGACAGGAAATATGGGTGGAAGAGGTTTCGCCTACTGGTCCAGAAAACAAAAAAGAAGTTTTGGGCAGAATGGCCATGGAGTCGAAGGCCTGACACGTTACCGAGGCGCCATCTCGCCCTGTAGCCCTTAGTTGCGGGAATCGCACCCAGGAAGAAGAAGGCGGCGGTGGCAGTGAAAATCGATTTGAGGAAGCTTATCGTCACTAAGCCGTTCTGGGTGTAGATCATGAGCAAGCAACAGCACTAAAAGTTAGGGTGGTGGGAAAGATGGCGATTCACACGGGGATAGTAGGGGAAGGATGGAAGATTTTCCTCACCCCAATCAGAGACGGGACGAGGCGAGGCAGGCGAGGCGAGGCGAGGAGTCTGAATCAACAAGTTGGATCAAGAAGTGCCCTCATCCATCATGCTGCGCTGTCTTACTTTGTTTCGCAAACGAATGCATATAAACACACATGCATGGATATTCAAACACAAACAAACCATGATCTATCACCTCAACAGTATCATCTCTCTCTTAAAACTAAGTCTTGTTTCTTATAACATTGCCCCGAGTTACATTTTCATCTCCTTTTCCATGATTGGCTAATGTACAGTCTGTCCCGTTAATGCCGTCACACTCAGCGAAGTCTGGATGGGGGCGTGTTTACCTATCTGACTCTGTAAACAGCGCTGCCATCTAGTGGCACCCTCTAAAACTTGTAATACAGGTCAACAGTCATACACAGACAAATAGACAAGAAGAAAACATCCAAAACAAAAGGATTACAGATTAGCGATAACAAAGTTTTCTCTAGTCTAAATATTATGTAAAATGATTTGGACTTGACCGAACAATGCCATAACAATGATTCCTCACGTCTTACTGTTGACGTAAAACGATTTGGATTTGACTCATACCAATGCTCAATGCCATAACAATGATTCCTCACGTCTTACTGTTGACGTAAAACGATTTGGATTTGACTCATACCAATGCCCAATGTGACAACAATGATTCCTCACGTCTTACTGTTGACGTAAAACGATTTGGATTTGACTCATACCAATGCTCAATGTGACAACAATGATTCCTCACGTCTTACTGTTGACGTAAAACGATTTGGATTTGACTCATACCAATGCTCAATGTGACAACAATGATTCCTCACGTCTTACTGTTGACGTAAAACGATTTGGATTTGACTCATACCAATGCTCAATGTGACAACAATGATTCCTCACGTCTGACTGTTGACGTAAAACGATTTGGATTTGACTCATACCAATGCTCAATGCGACAACAATGTTTCCTCACGTCTGACTTGACGTAAAACGATTTGGATTTGACTCATACCAATGCCCAATGCGACAACAATGATTCCTCACGTCTGACTGTTGACGTAAAACGATTTGGATTTGACTCATACCAATGCTCAATGTGACAACAATGATTCCTCACGTCTAACTGTTGACGTAAAACGATTTGGATTTGACTCATACCAATGCTCAATGTGACAACAATGATTCCTCACGTCTGACTGTTGACGTAAAACGATTTGGATTTGACTCATACCAATGCTCAATGCGACAACAATGTTTCCTCACGTCTGACTGTTGACGTAAAACGATTTGGATTTGACTCATACCAATGCCCGATGCGACAACAATGATTCCTCACGTCTGACTGTTGACGTAAAACGATTTGGATTTGACTCATACCAATGCCCAATGCGACAACAATGTTTCCTCACGTCTGACTGTTGACGTAAAACGATTTGGATTTGACCCATACCAATGCTCAATGTGACAACAATGATTCCTCACGTCTGACTGTTGACGTAAACTGATTTGGATTTGACTCATACCAATGCTCAATGTGACAACAATGTTTCCTCACGTCTGACTGTTGACGTAAAACGATTTGGATTTGACTCATACCAATGCCCAATGTGACAACAATGTTTCCTCACGTCTGACTGTTGACGTAAACTGATTTGGATTTGACCCATACCAATGCTCAATGTGACAACAATGTTTCCTCACGTCTGACTGTTGACGTAAAACGATTTGGATTTGACTCATACCAATGCCCAATGCGACAACAATGATTCCTCACGTCTGATTGTTGACGTAAAACGATTTGGATTTGACTCATACCAATGCTCAATGTGACAACAATGATTCCTCACGTCTGATTGTTGACGTAAAACGATTTGGATTTGACTCATACCAATGCCCAATGCGACAACAATGATTCCTCACGTCTGACTGTTGACGTAAAACGATTTGGATTTGACTCATACCAATGCCCAATGCGACAACAATGATTCCTCACGTCTAACTGTTGACGTAAAACGATTTGGATTTGACTCATACCAATGCTCAATGTGACAACAATGATTCCTCACGTCTGACTGTTGACGTAAAACGATTTGGATTTGACTCATACCAATGCTCAATGCGACAACAATGTTTCCTCACGTCTGACTGTTGACGCAAAATGATTTGGATTTGACTCATACCAATGCTCAATGTGACAACAATGATTCCTCACGTCTGACTGTTGACGCAAAATGATTTGGATTTGACTCATACCAATGCTCAATGTGACAACAATGATTCCTCACGTCTGACTGCTGACGTAAAACGATTTGGATTTGACTCATACCAATGCTCAATGTGACAACAATGATTCCTCACGTCTGACTGTTGACGCAAAATGATTTGGATTTGACTCATACCAATGCTCAATGTGACAACAATGATTCCTCACGTCTGACTGCTGACGTAAAACGATTTGGATTTGACTCATACCAATGCTCAATGTGACAACAATGATTCCTCACGTCTGACTGCTGACGCAAAATGATTTGGATTTGACTCATACCAATGCTCAATGTGACAACAATGATTCCTCACGTCTGACTGTTGACGCAAAACGATTTGGATTTGACTCATACCAATGCTCAATGTGACAACAATGTTTCCTCACGTCTGACTGTTGACGTAAAACGATTTGGATTTGACTCATACCAATGCTCAATGTGACAACAATGTTTCCTCACGTCTGACTGTTGACGCAAAATGATTTGGATTTGACTCATACCAATGCTCAATGCGACAACAATGTTTCCTCACGTCTGACTGTTGACGTAAAACGATTTGGATTTGACTCATACCAATGCCCAATGCGACAACAATGATTCCTCACGTCTGACTGTTGACGCAAAATGATTTGGATTTGACTCATACCAATGCTCAATGTGACAACAATGTTTCCTCACGTCTGACTGTTGACGTAAAACGATTTGGATTTGACTCACACCAATGCTCAATGTGACAACAATGTTTCCTCACGTCTGACTGTTGACGTAAAACGATTTGGATTTGACTCATACCAATGCTCAATGTGACAACAATGTTTCCTCACGTCTGACTGTTGACGTAAAACGATTTGGATTTGACTCATACCAATGCCCAATGCGACAACAATGATTCCTCACGTCTGACTGTTGACGTAAAACGATTTGGATTTGACTCACACCAATGCTCAATGTGACAACAATGTTTCCTCACGTCTGACTGTTGACGTAAAACGATTTGGATTTGACTCATACCAATGCCCAATGTGACAACAATGTTTCCTCACGTCTGACTGCTGACGTAAAATGATTTGGATTTGACTCATATTAATGCCCAGTGTTGTCCGATAAAGGTCTCTAAAGTCTACCGATCTTCAAGCATTATTTCAACAGAGGAAACATTTTCATCAGTAACAGAGGTTCTTGAGCGTCCTTCACGAAATTCATCACTAAGGGGGGAAAAGGGGGGGGGGGGGGGAGGATCTCTTTTAAACACTCTGTACTAATTATACATTGTTGGTCTAGAAGGGCTTTCTTTGCCAAATCAATTCGTAAGCCAATCTTCATGTTATTTAAAGTTTATTTAAAGTTAATTTAAAATCGTAAAAAATCAGCATAGAAATATTCTCTATCCAAACTGACTTTTGTGTAAAATTAAAATTTTAAATGGCGTCAATTAACAAGCTATAGGGCACATCGAAGAAACTACAAGGCAATCAACTCGCAAATGCTATCGAACACAAATTTTACCTATTTTTTTAAAACATGGCGTTCTTAAATTCTTCCGCGTAACTTCTGGCTGGGAAGTTTTCCTTTGGGTTTCATCCGTGTACAAGAGTATCTTGCTCCGTCATGTATTCCGAGGCAACAGCAACTCTCCTTGTATATATGACGGTAGATGGCAGTTTCGGCACGTGGTCTTAGTGTTAGACAACCGCAGGCATGCTTCTACTCGTGAGGGGCAGATGGCAGCTTAGACACGTGTGCTTCTGTGCGAGCCAGAGTGTCCGATTGAGACGACATCTTTATTAATTGAAGTACAAAAATCTGACGTGTTACACTCACATGACTTTCTCTACTCTTGTACTAACCATTCTTACAAACTCTTATTCCTATATCTTCTTCGTGTTAGTTGAGATAAACATTTATATAAATTATCTTATTGCTTATTTCCTTGTAGGTACAAGGGAAATATGGGAATACGGTAGACTGAGCGATAGTCAAATCTTTTACAGCTATGAAATTCCATTCTCTTTGCACGATTAAAATATAAGCACCCTTGAAGGATGTTAAATTTAAATACCAACTTTGCTTTTTAATCGAGTTTTCATTTTTACTTTCTCTTCTGGTAAGTAGGGGAAGTATTGTATTCCACCCAAAAATTCGATGTCGAGATTGCACCGGAAATATATGTTTTGAGACCCCCTGAATCCAAAAAAAGCATTTTTAGAAAAAGATCCGTGTGTGTCTTTGTGTCAGTCTGTCAGTCTGTGGACAGCATAACTCAAAAACGAAAAGTCGGTTAAAAGCCAAACATGGCATTTAAGCTTAATGTCCTTCAAGGATGCGCCACGAAGATTTTGAAGAAAATAGCCCCACCCTAAACAACCCTTTACATGGAAAATTTTGATTTTCTTAAAAATGGCTCCGAGTTTTATTAAAATGTTATATGTTTGAGATATTTTTATGACAAATGAAATGTATATCTCGAATTTTCTGGCTATAGCCTATGTAGTCGTATTTACTCTGGATGACTTTTGCATAACTGGTAAACCGTTAGAGATAGACCAAATTATAGTATACAAAAAATGTAGATCTTGGTAAAATACACAATTTATGCCTCAATAAATTTTCTTGTAGGGTGAACCATTTAGGAGATATTGCTTGTTATGTGTGTGAGTTTCGGAAAACTTAGAACTTTCGTGAAATGGATCAGCGTTGTTCATTTTTTTTATGTTAACTGTGCAAAGACAACAGAATGTCAAACATTTGACTATCGCGCAAAGCCTGCTGTATTCTAATATTCCCCTTGTATCTACAAGGAAATAAGCAATAAGTTGTACAAATGTTTATCTCAACTAACACGAAGAAGATATAGGAATAAGAGTTTGTAAGAATGGTTAGTACAAGAGTAGAGAAAGTCATGTGAGTGCAACACATCAGATTTTTGAGTTATGCTGTTACATACACTTTTGAGATTCAGGGGGCCTCAAAACGTATATTTCACTCAAAAATTCGATGTCAAGATTTCACCGGAAATATAATACTTCCGCTACCTTTTAAACGTGGTAGAAGAGTAAATATGTTGATAATATGCGTAGTGGATTAAGGAACTATTTTTTACTCGTGTGTGCTGCGGTGTGTTTGTTTACACCAGGACGCACGCTCTCCTGGGCTGGATGTGATACAGTGCTAATAAGATGGTGGTGGTTCGCACACTCCCGGGCGGCCGGGCGGTTATATATATCATGCTCCCCGAACTGGAGGCAAAGTGCCAACATTAGGCCTATTATTTACACTAGTTCCATTTCATTGTCCCCTCATTTTACAGTCACTCGCTTCTCAAACACTCACTCCCCCTCTCTTCGTTTAGTGTGTAATCTTCAGCAACTTAACTCAAAGTCAAAGTAATTCCAGCAAGCGCTATCTCTCATTACATATATGGATTTAACGAAAACGCATTTTCTTTCTCGACACATGAGCAATTCCTCAGATTCCTCTGTCACTCTGTGGACAGTATAACTCAAAATTCCAGAACCGGTTAAAAACCAAAGTTGGTATTTACGTTTAATGCTTTTTAAGGATGCAACACGAAGATTTTGAAGAAAATTCATCCACCCTAAACTACCCTTTACATAGACAATTTTTCAAAAATTCCTACTTACTCTGGATGACTTTTGCATAACTCCTAAACCGTAAGAGATAGACAAAATTTTGCCATGCCAAAAATGGAGATCTCACCAAAACATACAATAATCTTTTGTAGAGTGAACCATTTCAGAGATATTCCTTGTTATTTGCGTCAGTTTCGGAAAACACACTTTCGTCAAATGCAACACCGTTGTTCAATTTTTACTTTCTGTACTGGTAAGTGGGGGAAGTATTGTATTCCACCCAAAAATTCGATGTCGAGATTTCTACGGAAATATGTTTTTAGACCCCCTGTATGGAAAAAAAAAAAAAAAAAAAAAGCATTTTTAGAAAAAAGTCCATGGGTATGTCTGTGTGTCAGCCTGTGGACAGAATAACTAAAACCGAAAAGTCGGTTAAAAACCAAAGTTGGTATTTAAGTTTAATGCATTTCAAGGATACGACACGAAGATTTTGAAGAAAATATCCCCACCCTAGACTACCCTTTGTATGGAAAAATTTTCGAAAATCTTGATTTTCTTGAAAATGCCTCTAACGATTTTGGTTAAAATGTGATATGTTTGAGATATTTTTATGACAAATGAAATGTATATTTTGAATTTTCTGGCTATAGCCCCTGAAGCCGTATTTAATCTGGACGACTTTTGCATAACTGGTAAACCGTTAGAGATAGACCAAATCATACTATACAAAAATGTAGACCTTGCTAAAATACACAATTTATGTCTCAATGAATTTTCTTGTAGGGTGAACCATTTCGGAGATATTCCTTGTTATGTGTGTGAGTTTCGGAAAACTTAAAACTTTCGTGAAATGGATCATGTTGTTCATTTTTTATATGGTATGTGCAAAGAGAAGAGAATCTCAAAGCTTTAAAACATTTGACCACCGCACAAAGCCTACTGTGTTCTAATATTCCCCTTGTACCTACAAGGAAATAAGCAATAAGATAATTTGTACAAATGTTTATCTCAACTAACACGAAGAAGATATAGGAATAAGAGTTTGTAAGAATGGTTAGTACAAGAGTAGAGAAAGCCATGTGAGTGCAGCACATCACATTTTTCTACTACGTATAAGTAGTGGAAATATTGCATTCCACCGCAAAATTCAATGTCCAGATTTCAACGGAAATGCCTATTTTGAGCTTCCCTAAATAATAATATAAAAGAATTTGTAGAAGGTCCTTGTGTTTTTGTGTGTATGTGTGTGTGTGGGTGTGGGTGGGTGGGTGGGTGGGTGGGTGGGTGGGTGCGAGTGGGTGGGTGTGGGTGTCGACAGCGTAATAAAATTGAAATGTGAAACTCTTTGCAAGGAAAATTTGTTTTGTGTTTTTTTTTAATTTCTAAAAAAGTTCTCTAACCATTTTTATGTCCTCTGCTATGTAAAAGAAGTATTGCGCTGCAAGACCTAAACTTTCAATGTCGAAATTTCACCGGAAATAGATGTTTTCAGGTCCTCTGATGTTTTTCTCCAAATGCTGCTTTTCGTGTTCAGTGTATGTTTTGATTAAAATGCCATATGTTTAAGATGTTTTTATGGAAAATGAAATATATATCTTAAAGTTTATGGAAACAGCCTATATACTTCTCGCTTCTCTTGATGACTTTTATATAACTGGTAAATCGTAAGAAATAGGCCAAATCTTAGTAATACAGATATCGCTAAAACACACTAGTTACGTACAAATGGAAGCATTTCTGTTGGAGTGAACTTTTTAGGAGATATTTTAAGTTTTCTCAAATGGAAGGTCGTTATTCACTTTTTTATATCTTGGCCGTGCAAAGAGAACGAAATTTTAAAAAATAAAAGAGTTTACTATTTTTTCAAGCTTACTGTATTTCCATATACCCGTTGTACCTCCAAGAAAATTAGCAATAAGATAATTTGTACAAATGTTTATCTCAACTAACACGAGCAAGATAGAGGAATAAGAATAGTTTATACACCAGTAACAAAGAAGAGTGAAGTTCTTGTATTGATAAATAACATATATAGCAAGGGACGTTGAAATGCTGAGCATGGGGTACGATGTTACATTACTTTTGACGTGTTCTGACCCTTCAGATAGAAATGCAGCGGACCATGAAATAATGGGACAAAAAATTGTTGAATATGTGTGAAGGAAGGGATATTCGGCGGCGGCGATCCAATGTCTTCGCCAAGTCTGTCAGCCAGTGTCAAATGATCCCACACGTCAGAGAAGAAAGGGCAGATAGGCTCGCTCGCTGGCTGGCTGGCTGGCTGGCTCCCTTTACTGCTAGAAAAATAAATGTTGCGGTTGAAGGTGGCGGAAATGTAATTTATCACCCTGGGTGTAAAGCAATTCCTGCTGCCAGCACAATCTTTTCCCTTCTGGACTGAGTGATACATTGGCATATGGTAATTTCACCTACCTACTAGGAGAATGAACAAAAACACATGTTTCATCAGTATTCGCATTTACAATGTGGGCCATCCAAGCACAGCCTGCACTTTCCTATCTCTCTGTGCTTTTAAAGAGGTACGTATGGCGGGGGAAATCGAATTTCTTCAACTTATTCTTCGACTACTTCCCCTACTACTCCTTCTACTATCTCTTCCTCTACTACTTCTTACTTCTACTCCTTCCCCTGCTACTACTTCCCCCGCTGCACCTTCCCCCGCTGCCCCGTCTACTAATGCTTCCCCTAACGCCCCGTCTACTACTACTTCCCCTACCGCTCCGTCTACTACTACTTCCCCTGCTGCCCCGTCTACTACTACTTCCCCTACTGCCCCGTCTACTACTACTTCCCCTACTGCCCCGTCTACTACTACTTCCCCTACTGCCCCGTCTACTACTACTTCCCCTACTGCCCCGTCTACTACTACTTCCCCTACTGCCCCGTCTACTACTACTTCCCCTGCTGCCCCGTCTACTACTACTTCCCCTACCGCTCCGTCTACTACTACTTCCCCTGCTGCCCCGTCTACTACTACTTCCCCTACTG